>JAUMTR010000003.1:6221418-6251609 GCA_032270685.1 Microctenopoma stevenorrisi
TAAATGACCTAAAGTTATTTAGTAATTCTTTAAAGTTAGTTGATCAGGATTTGGCCAGGAATTTATTTACATTACTTGCCAAGTTTAATTTGATCTGATTGCTTTCTACCCCCTTTTTGCTTTATTTTATTTAATTAACCTTTAATTTATTTTTTTTGTTTTGTATTAGGTTAAGTTTTCTTTTGTGTGTGTTGTTGTATACTATTCAATTTATATCTACATTTTCAACTTTACCTTTAATAGATACTTTTGTATACATATGTATATAAGTATTTTTATATATGTATATATAGTGTGGTTTTACTTTTTTTCAACCTGAATATATGTTGCATTGTATACTTGCTTTGAAATTTTGCCCTTGTGTGTTGTTCAAGTGTTAAATAAAGTTAATATATATATATATATATATATATATATAATACTGAATTAGATTAGAATCGTACTCTCACATCAGTGTAAGATTTTGCCATTAGAAAGCTCACTTAAGGTCATTCCATCTTTCACTCTAGTTCCCATCAGCTTGTTTACTTGCTTGTTTATTAACTGTCACAGTAAACTGTACATACATACATACTGTACAAATATGTTTTTAATTCTAAAACACAACAAGGAAAATGCAGTACAGTCATAAAAATAGATGGTTTTGTTTGCTTAATATCAGCGGCACAGTTTAAATATAATGCCCCGAGGCCGCTGTGCGTTTTTGTCTTTATGCTTTAAAAGTCATATTTCTGTCAGCTGGTGAGTTCGTGCGCTCTCTGTCTGGGGTTCATACTGAATCACAATTAGCTGCCAGTAGTTTATTATCTAACATTATTTATTGACTCAAAGTTAACTTGCGGTGTTAATAAGAAGAAGATAATGCAACAGTGCTATTTCATCATGAACAGTCATCATGTCATGTGATGTTTCAGCAGTTGTTGCCCTTGTTGTACACGTCTTCAACATCATCAGCTTTTTTGCTCTAACACATTCTGTGATTAGATCTCAAATGCACCATGCATCAAGCTTGGAAGCCAAATCACAGAGAAATATCGTGTAGCAGCACAGGTGTTAAGGTATTTTATGTCATAGCTGGTTACATGAAATCTTAAATATTTAAAGACATTAACAAAGATATACATTACACATCACCAGCAGAGGGTTCATTAGACTCATTAGTCCCACCATAGAAAGAGTAACGGTTGGGTATTAAGCGGTTTCTTGCAGACACAGTCTTACAACAGGTCAGAAAAGCAAAACAACAAACACAGCAAATCATGAGAGCCAGTAAAACCCACGTGAACGTAGTGACAACAAAGGCAAACAGGTAGGTTGTCTTGTCGCAGTATCGAGGTGCATCAGATGAGTAGTTGGGAGGATATACAGAATAAACCCAAGAAGAGCCTGCAAGGGAAAAACAGACAGACAAAAGTCAGTTAAAGTTACAGTTGAAGCTACACAATCAAACAACATAAAGGCTCTGAAAACCCCTGAGAATCATCTCATTTCTAAAATGGTACATTGATGGATACGTTGAGATTTAGACTAAACCTATTAACTTAATCTGCATCATGTTTGATAAGATCTGACTGAGAGTAATGAAGATAAGGTCCTGATACAAAAGTTGTTAAAAACCTAATTAGCGCATGAATTTATGTATCAGCACCTTTGTTCTGAAATAAAAAAACAAAAAATGAACTCAAAAATCTATCATGGGAAATAATTCAACTTTTAACTAGCCACTGCAGAAGATGTCATGTTCAGCACTTGTAGTAAAAATATAATAAATACATTGTTGAAAGATTTAACTTAGATTTTTTCTTATTTAACCATTAATAATTAATGCTTAAGAGAATTACTGAAAGATGCAACTGTGTTTAAACTTAGCATTGTAATGATTTTAACCTCATCCAGGCTAAAAAGGTAAACTGAAAGTAAACTTGAAATGAATATATTATGCCTAAATACAAATATAAAATGGAATAATTAAGAGTCTGGAGAGATATTTCTCCCACCTGCAATGAACCAGCCAAAACTGAAGAGATGCAGCAAAGTCACAAAGACAGAGCTCAGGACAGAGACAGCTCCATCCTTCCAGGTGCTCTTGGTGTAGGTAAGAGACAAAGTGAGGATGCTGCTTGCCCCCAGCACTATCAGGTAGATGGGAATGAAGGACTGGACAGGACAGCGGCTCAGATGAGTGGCCCCTGTGCATCAACAAAACGTGAATATTATATAATATTTTTGATGCTAAAACATTTTGGCCTTGTCTTAAATTGTAAAATAATAAAGATACCCATTCCAATGGCTGCAATCATAATCATCCACCAAATAATATTCACCACAACTACAAGAAAAATTAGAACAGGTCATGATGTAGGATAAAAATAAAATAGATTCTATTGCTGCAGAAAAAGGGAATATGAAATCTTACCGATTGAGGAAATCTGCACAGCACTTTGAGACTGGTATTGCATCTGTGGTAATGCATCCATGTCTATGGTAAAGGAAGCAAAAGTCTCGTCACTAAGACATCAGCAGAAAGAGGAAAAGCAGCAGCAGCTGTGCCGTACCATACCTGTTCAGCTGTGTACGGAGATGCTTCTGAGTCCTTTTCTTCTGAATGTAGAGCTATGTATGAGTTGGCTTTAGCCACCTTCGATAACATTAGGCTTTGCTGTTTACTGGCAGGATGTTAAGACACATTGTTTCAAGCAAAAGCATTTCAACAAGTGTTTCGCAATGCTCTCTGTGTCTAACCAAAAGGAAATCATGATAAAAACCCATTTTTGTTATCTGATAAAAAATAATCTACATGTACACACAACCCCTCATATGGTTTTCTTACATTTCTCTTGCAAACAAATATTTTCTAAAATATAACAAAAACTATACATAATCAATTCATTTTAATAAGACTGCATGGTGTAGCACAAAGGCTATATGCATTGCAGCACATGACAGACACTGTGAAAACTTGTAGCTGTGGTACACAGACAGGAAAAACCGTTATCAGCTCTCAGTGGTGTGGCAATTAATACACAGGGTGTGTTTCCGTCACACATTTTGACGTGTGATATTTTCTTTAGAGCATCAGCACCCTAAACACTGCAGGCACCTGCTCACACTTGCTTTTGTCTAAGTTTTATTAGTTCATAAATAAAATAAATAAATACAATGTTGAGGCAAATAATGGAAAGTCTGTCTGCTTGCTTTTTACGATGGCGACATCACTACTCAGTTTGGAGCTATAATTTGTAGCAGCAGGAAGCAGAATAAAGTGTGATGATCCCAATCACAATTTACGTAACCTTAAACGTCTGCGCCACTCGTTGAGCCTTGCTCTCATTTCACACTGTCAGAACCACGTAGCTAAATAAGTACAACAGAACCAGAACTAATGTCCCATTGAGCCACTTGCTTCAAACAGTAATGTGGAATCACTGTTGCAAACTCCACAAAACCAGATTTTCTTCTATTTTAAAGTTGTAATCTTTAGAAACATACAATTCAAGAGACAATGCTTGAATAACTTTCTTCTTATATGCAGCAGTACTCTCTGCAGTCTGTAAACAGACTTTAATTTGCACAGTCAGTTGAATTAGCTTCAGGCTCGATTTTAGCAAATCATAATAAAAGAGCAGGGTTTGTGATGCAAAGCAACCTCGCATGCCAACGAGCCAGGACAGGATGTTGTGCCAACACAACTTGCAGCAGCACTGCCGCTCTGTGACGATGGTCTTTGACTGATTACATTAAGTATGTCCTAGCTCAAACTAAAAAAACACAAGTCAACAAACCTCTGTATCAGATGTTGGACAGGTGTTTTCCATTTTTCCAGTTGGATCAAAGAAATTTACAGTAAATCACAGCACATATCTCAGTTTGTTTTATTAGAGTTTTATTTTGTTTCCAGTATCTTTGGAAAGTGATGCAATAAAATGTTATCTTAACTGCTGAACTGCTGTATTTGGTGTCCATAGTGATGCATCACTGACTGTTCATTAATGCTGGCTCAGACATAAACATTATAATGTCTGATCATCTTCTTTCTCAGCTTTCAAACTTGCTAGAAAGTAGATTGAAGGTCTGTCTGCCTGTAATTGAAAGTCAATGATCATTTGAATGATGGGAGCTGCAGGGAAGTCCATACAAATGATCCCAAAGCGCTGGTTCAGGTCTGTCTTGTTCCTCAGGTAGTCGAACAGGTCGGCATTGATGCGTTGAGCAACTGCCTTCGGGAACGCAAGCAAGCCAGCTCCACTGCTGTAAGTGAGGAAGATCTGTTCCTTGTTTCCTGCAGATGCAGCCTCTAAGTGTTCATAGACACTTTGCCATTTCGCCTTCACATGCAGCATTGTGGGAACCTACAGGAAAAAGACTATGTATAAATACTCCAAAGCAGTGACCTGGTAGCTCAGTGGGTTAAGCATCAGACTGGGATGCAGAAGGTGGCAATTTCAGATTTTTATGAAGTTCCCTGAATGGATATGAACTCATGGCTACATGTTTGGTCCAATTTTCTCCAAAATTCTTTATTCTAATGTAAGTTTAAATGGCCATACTTGGGGTGGTCTGGCATAGACCAGAAGGACTGCAGCCACATCTGATTGGAGGATTTCGTGGCATCTTAAGCATATAGAAAATAACATTTAGGATGAAGTTGGATTTGATGTGTAAGTACAGTATTAGGGTTTTACCTTCCACTTATCTGATATGTCCAGGGAACCATAGCGCATCCCCAAATCTGGGCCGCGAAAGTCTTGCAGGATAATTAGTTTCCCTCTGGCTTCGCCCATTGTTGGCACAAGGCGGCTATGCCAGAGCAGGTCCCAGTGAGCATAGCGATGGATGTAGTCTACCACAGGACCATAGATGTTATATGTCTCACTCAACTCCTCTCTTATCCGCATCAGCACTGTCTCGTTGGGATACCCCTGCAAGAACTCAGCCACACCCTCCAGTACGTGGCCAAAGTGAGCCCGCTGGTAGGAGACCCCGTGGTGGATAGTGAGGTTACCCGTCACGTGACGCACACGGATGTCTAGGAAGCGGATGCCAGCTCGGAGCTGAGAGGCCAGACTCCAGGACTGACATTCAGCATATATGCCACCATACAAGGCCATGGTGTTGTGGGTGCCGGGCATGGTGACCTCAGACAGCGGCTGATCGTCTGGGATGCTGGTCATCCAGGATGGGTTGAGGAACTCTGGCTCAGGGGTGTCATCATAGTCAGGACTCTGTATTGCACCATAACTGAAACCAATAAATCTAAAGAACAGACACAGAGATGTCATAGGAAATATAATAAAACATCATCCCCTTGAATATTTTCAGGTGGAATTTGACAGTTTGATTATGAGAGTTTAGTTGTTCCTACTGAATCTCAAAAGTCTTTACCTTTGATTGATGGTGATAGAAAATAATGTTTTATTTCAGCATTCACACTGTTAAATTAGGCCGCATAATTTCTTTATCAGCAGGGGGGGGGCGTTGATTATCAATGCAGAGATGAATCAGACATCAGAGGCAAAATAATGTGACAGCAATGTAACAACATTTATTGCTAAGTGTAAGAGTTCAAAATAACTTGCTGAATATACCTCTGTTGTGTTTCCAGGAATTTACCTCAGTTTAAGTGCTACTGATTTCTGATTGGTTTATACAGTCACGTGAGAGGAACAAGGAACTGGAGTTGGAGTGAAGTTCATGAAGTGTGGAAGACAATGAACAGCTGCTGAATAAAGTTATCCGTCTCCATCCAGCTCTTTATTCCCAGAAGAGTGATTCCATCACCAAACATTAGGGCCTCATGTTATAATAACATTACGCGGCGTTACATTGGGAGTATTTTATATGATGACCACTTACTCACCCCAGCAGGATGAACTGAGCCAACACCATGCCCATTTTCATCGGGCCTTCACTGATACTGCTCATCATCAGATACCTCAGTGTTGATTGCAGGGTCTACAATCAACAAAAGAATGGTTGAACTGAGCTCAATGTATTGTTGAACAGAATTAAAGGGAATGAACTGAAGGTTCATTAATAAACACTCAGACAAACAAGAACAAACAGCAGTGGGAATAAAAATGTAATCTAAAAGATGGAAAAAGGATTTAAACATTTGTACTCTTTCTTTATTTACACACAGTAAATACTGCTGTGCCTCTCTCCTTACATCATGACCCTCCTACATGAAATACACATTCATCTTAAACGAGTAGAATCATTTGGCTATAACTTTAAATCAAACCATTCACAGAAAAGAAGACAAACAACAGTTTTCTCTTCATGAGTAGTCAGTCAGTGTAAAAGCCAAACACACTGTGTTAACTATTTGATCCTGGTCCAGCACACCCCTCCAGGGAAATTCAATGGCCGGCTTAAACCTTTCAAATCCCCAAACTGAACCAAACCAATGCACCGCTGCTGTGTCAGACCCGCTGATGTGTTGTTCTCATCAGAGCCAGCTCCTACCTGAAAGCAGAAGGTGCTGGTCCTCACTCTGGTTCGACTGGTCGGGAACGATGAGCAGAATGAAGGACACAGGGAGGAGCAGGGGGTGCAAAATGAGTTGGTTTGTCGATTTGGGATGTTGATGTGAGCAGTACTGTAGAAAACCAGCTGAGCCCTACGTTGGAGTGCTGCAGTGGGAATAGGGGTGTATGTTTGTGTAAGAGGGCGGGGAGTGTAAAGTGTAGTCATCTGAATACATTCCTAATTTCTTGTGTTAAAAACACACTGTATGATAGATTGAGTCATTGAGTCCTTTTCTAAAAAGGTTTGGGTTAATTAGATTTTTAGTTCTAGTAGAGAAGTAGAGAAGGACGTCTGCAGTACACTTTGTGGCTGCCGTCTCTTGTCATTTTTAAGTCTGTGGCTTAGAGTATTTTGTGCTTTTTACTTCATTATATAAGTGATATTATTATAACACATATTCCTGAAATTAACATCAACAACGATTTATCACCATGCAGCACAGAGGAAGCCCTGAGCTCGGAGGGGTCAAGGAGAGTTTATCTGGACACTTGGAAAAATCAGCAGATGTTTTCCCATTTTGTCTCATATCACTATGTGGGAAGTAAAACATTACACAACAGGCTTGTCCTTGTCCTGTTGAATAATATTTGGTTAGCTGTAAATGCAGGATGTATTCCCAGAGTGTTCTGAATACAAATTCCTTAAATTGCTAATAATCAGTGAAGGAAAATTCCACAGAAATGGAAAAAAGTTAATGATACACTATTCACTGTCTGGAGCTGCATGTTACTAGACACTAGATGTTTGTAGTGTCTAGTAAAGCTGACATGAAATGAGGAGCAGGAACATGCTCATATTGCCTTTACCCACAATATCACCACATGTTGCATACTCACACATAGTGCCTCCTGCTGGTACAAACAGCATCACACATAAAGTATTTTAAATTGCACCTGATGTGCAAAATGTACTGTATAAATAAACTAACCATGTCTTACCACGGCCGTGGTCAACAGATCTGATACTGTGAAAGATGTAGAAGTAGACCAAGCGCTTGGAGGACACCTTAAAGAAATTAAAGAACATTGACAAACAGAGAGAGAAACTGTGACAGCTTTGTATATTTTATCCACAGAGACTCTCCACCTGGTCAAAAAACATCAGAAGCACCGTCAGCTTAAGGGAAACGAGCAATAGGCAAATTACTAAACACCTTCCTTTTCCGCTTTCCTACTATGTTTCTGACAGCAGATCATTTAATTGTCTCTTTAGGGCTTATAAATATACAGTGTTAAATAAACATGGCGTCTATAGAAGAAAGTGTGTTTCTGTGCTTACACACTGAAGATCGGACGTAACCATTAGGCTATTAAGCTGCTTGACAGGGACAGATCTAAAATAAGGCCTATTATAAATCTATTTAATATTATTAATTATGTACCAAAATTACAATGACCTTACTACTCATCTCTCTCTCTCTCTCTCTCTCTCTCTCTCTCTCTCTCTCTCTCTATATATATATATATATATATATATATATATATATATATACTATATTGTTAAATTCTGAGTATTGAGATGTGCCCCACATACTTATTAGTCATTGTCTTGATATTTTGCATTAATAAAACTAAATGGACGAGAGGGAAATTGTGAAGCACTTTGTCCAGTAATCTAGAAAAGCACTATGATGATGATGTGATTTTAATGTGGTTACTTTGTGTTTAAGGCCAACAAATACTTATGGTATAGTATCAAAAATGACTAAATGACTTTTGTGTTGGACATAGTTCTGTTGCTGCATTACGTCTGTGGTATCTGGTTGCCCATACTGGTTTGGAAGGTGTGTTTTACTATTAAAACAACGAATGAAAACGATAGTCATTCATCGTCTGTGTTGCACCCTGTGGTTGGGCCTTCAGTCGCAGTGCATCTAGAAGAACTCCCCTCATCCAATCAGCACAGAGCACGCATGAGTCACTTCCTCATGTTTGCTCCCTTATATGGCAAAAAGGGGCTGTCCTTTTTGTTGACTTTAGGAAAATGGTGGACAGGAGACCCAGACGGCTTCAGTAGGTAGAGGAACACCAACACTTTTATCTCTGGTGAGTAAACATCTGTGTCTTCAGTGTTTTTTAACCTTAAAACTATATAACAGTTGAATTCAGTGTCAAAGCTCAGTCAGTGTGGGTTTTATAATATGAAAATGAAGAGAGTGTGTACTTGTGCATTCATAGCAATGTGTGTGTATGTGTGTGTGTGTGTGTGTGTGATTGTGTGTGTAAATCAGGAAATGAGAGGAATGAGCTTGACAACAAAACATAGCTCATGTGAGTTAAAATTAAAGGCACCAAATAGCTATCTGAACTGTTGAAGATGACAGGTGGAAGCAACCATTGTTTTTATTTCCAGTATTTCTTGTGTTACTACAAACGAAGACACACCCACTGTTGTCCCAGACTTATTTTTCCAGAAGGACAACATTGAGAAAGATGATTAATGTCAAGACTATGAGAAAGATGCAGTAGAGTTTGATTTGAGTCTGTGGTCTTAGAAACTAGTAGCTGATGAATGTATGGTTCATCAACCATATGTTATGAAATTCTTTCCAAAATGCTCTAAATTGCTTTTTTTTTAACTACTTGATGACTGAATAATCATATAATGTTTAAAAAAGTTACAGTTTTATTGTCTATTTCACAGGTCTTGTGTTTATAATTTACTGGAAATGTTTCTCAGGTAATTTCCCAAATTTGATCTGGTAGTTGTGGAAAAAGTATTGTCGGGGAATTCCTTCAACCTAGCTTCGGATCAAAGTGCTCATTTATATCTGTACGTGTTCATTTATAATACCTGTGCAATACTTTATTCATTGCAATATAACCTTGTTGGGGTAATCAGCCGGGTTCGAAGCTCATGTCATGAACGGGTCACGTCATGCTGTTCTGGTCAACCGGGAAGGGATAAATAATAAGTATAATGTAATACCTCAGCCGATTCTCTTAATATTTGATATCCTGGTTACACCATTGGACGTCTGAATCCAGTATAAATTGGGGAAGCTCAGAAGGGACTGGAGCTCTGCCTTGCCTCGCCTTCAACTGTCTGTCTGTGTGTGGGATGTCCGGACGTCAGATATCTGTACTGATTTGCCTCTTTCTACAGTTTCCCTGCTTGATAATAAACCTATATTAATCTAATTGCTCTGAGAATTTCTACTACAGTATACATACTTTTAATGAGCACTAGCTATTTTTTAAACTTTTTTTAAATGAAAAAGTGGGAAATCAAATTAAAGTATTTTTTATCTCTCTAGCCTCCAGATTAACCCTTGAAGTGGCAGAAGAAAGGCAGCAGTGATGGCTGACGCCGAACAAATCAAAAAAACTGCAGCAAAGGTGCTTGGCGCTGTGGAGAAAGTTTCATCCTTTGCCTCCTCCATTGATCCTATCTTTGGCATCGTCTCGTCCCTGGTTGGAGTGGCTCGCAAAGGCTTAATCAGTGAGGAGGGCCACCCTCTGGACAAGGACTTTCAGGAAATTCACACCAAGCTGGAGAGCATCTCTCAAAAGAACCATCAATGCTTGAGGCAGATCCGCATCGACGAGGTGAATGAAACCTTCGGCAAATATGAGGAGTACATCAAACACCAGTATGCAGCCTTCAACAGCATGGTGGAGAAAGTGAAGAAAGATCCAGACAACACTCAACGCCACATGCACACGTTTGAGAAGACTTATGAGAGAGACAAGAGCGACATGAGCCTGGATGTGTACTACCGCGGTGTGATGGGGACCGGCTCTGTGTTTGGAAGGCCCCTGCTGAAGGTTTACCTGGAACACTGCGATGGCGACCGCGAGATCATGGAGCGCCGCTGCTCACACATCACCCACCTGTTCCACATGGGCCTCATCGCACTAATGGCCTACACTTCTGTCACAGAGGACGATGAAGACGAGGTGCGGGAGAAGTGGGCCAAGAGGGTGGAGGACATCCAGAGGAAGATGCAGGAGGTGCTCAGCCAGTGCAAAGACGCCTCCTCCTGAACATGGACCGGAAGGGAGAGAGCGTCCTCCGGGTCCAGGATCTGTTCAGTCAGCTGAAGACCAAGGAAAAAAAAAGACAAATTATGTTCTAATTTAAATGTATGTAGAAAACCAAAGCCATGCACTTAATATCATCTAGTAATTGAAACCTTTAGCTGGTTTATCGATATTGTTTGTTGTTTTGAGTTTCAAAGAGACCACTTTATATTACAGCTGCTTTTTGTTACAGGACATATAATTAAATGCTGATGTTTTTTATACAATATCATATAAGGTATAAATTATGAGCAACATTGTGTGTGAAAAGTCATATATTTGTGAAATCAGCTTCATGTACACTAAAGCCATGTTATTCTAGTTAGCACAACTCCTAACATCCCGTTCTTTTGGGTGCTCTTTATCCTTACAAATGAAACACACAACACCGGAGAAAAAATAAACTTGAGCTCTTTAAAATTGACGTTGAAATATTAGATTGCATTTCTTCCATTCACCTTATTGTCTGACACAGAACATTTCAATAACGAGGTAAGGAGTGTGCTACCAGGCAAATGTTGTGTTTTTGATTAACAATATGTAAGGATATTACATAATTCTGTTTTACGAAGAGTTCAAGCTGAAGAAAATCAGTCACAACAATAAAAACGAACTTCAGAGAACTGTTTATTTGTTTAAATTGAGCACTATAAGGCCTCTGTAGTACTGCAAGAATAAATATGTTATATCAACAAAAACATGTTTCAACATGGATAATGAGGCTTACTAAAGGAGTTAAAGGAAAAAGTACTAGCAGAATAAAAACTGGTTTGTATGAATGAGTAGTTACAAAATATTGTCACCATAGTAGTTTAGGGTTCAGATGGTAGAAAAGAAATCTGGGTGTAAAAGTGGTAGAAAAAAAAAGTCCCATACGGGCAGAGTGACCTTTTCTGGCACAACACCGGCAAATATGACCGTAGCCTCTCAGGATGTTACATTAGCAACTACACTGTCCAGAATGTAATACATGATTGTGTTATAAGCTGGAATAAATTGTGTTTCCATTTCTACCACCTCCCCTGAACTTTGTTTTTCTACCACTTGACCCCTAAGGGTCTCCATAATACTAGATTTTATTAATAACTAATTGTTAATAGTTTCCTTTAAGAATAAAACGTTAGATGAACATGCTCTCACCATATTCAACCACTTGAATAATGTCTGCTGTGTTCCCGGATTTTTTTTGGTATAATTAGTACATGACTCATTGCTTGTGGTAATTTTATTATAGTCTTATTTTTTCCAGACCACTAACGCATTACTCTAATTTTACCCCACGTCTTTTTCCGTTAGTATGAGGTGGATGTGGCGCAGTGTGAACATGTTTAACGTGCGCGGCGCGCTGAGTCCCCCTCACCACCAGGGTCCGCTGTTGTCCAACCAGAGCCGCTGTGATGAAACGCGACTCCTCCGTTTGTCTCTGCTGCCCTGCCCCAAAGGCCTGCAGCTGCTTTCACACAAATACCTGCTCCGATACTGAACTGACACTTTTAATCGGGCTGAGACTCTCGGGCGGTCGCGGAAAAAGCAGCGTTTGGCCCGTTTTCCGCTTCGACGCGTCGCTTTCGGTAAGTTTGCGCCGCGCAGCGAGCGGAGCCGCGGTGATGACGAGTGATAGCGTCCCGGCTACAGCCGCGGACTCAGGGTACAAAGTCCGCCGTGAGTGGTGTAAACAAGAAAACTAATAAAAACACCGCAAAGATCAGACAGAATAACGCGTGGTGTCAAATTCAGCATGAAAGACACTTTGTGTGTGTTTAAACGCAATTCAGAGTTTGGTTTCCGGGGCGTGACCTTCCTCTGAACTCAACAAGTTGATATCACGGTTCATATTTTTGTTGAGGTATTGTTTTGCACAAAGACTTCAGAAGTTCATTGTTTTTACTTCTTAATTACTCAGCAGTTAAAAAGGTTTTGCACAATTTGCTATTGATGTGTCTTTGTGACTATGTTTAAGTTTTTGTGTGTTTAATCTATTCGCACTTATATTGTGTCTGTTTTGGGTCTCTCTGTAATTGTTTTTGTTTCGAGGGATTATTATGTATCTACAGTATTTGAGATCATGTTTAATGGGTTTTATAAAAAGGTTTTACTTCCTGTATTATGTTGTCATAATGTATGGGTGGTGGGTGTGTAACATCTACCAGTCTCGGCTATTAGAGTTGGCTGCACTTCATATATAAAGGGATATATATATATATATACATATATATATATATATATATATATATATATACCTTTTGTCTATATGTTCAAGAGGTTGATTATCATAATTAAATAATACTGTCAACAATACTGGTCAAGAAAGAGGTAATATCTGTCCTCATACTCTGGTAATCAATCAGAAATATGTACAGTAACATGCATTGGCAGCCTGACAGTGTTTCCTACATTTCCTTCACTTGTGACCTTCCCTTTCAGGCATGCCTCTCCTCAGCATTTGGCCCTTGTGTAGGATGTTTGGTCAGGACTGAAGAAACGTCTGCAGCACGATGGGCAATGAGGACAGTCTTGAGGATGTGTTTGTTGCTGTTATTCGCCCAAAGAATCAAGTCAGCCTAAGCTCAAAGGAGTACAGAGCCAAAGCCTATGAGGTAAACGCGTTGAGTCTGACAGGTGATCACATGCTCTCTAAAACCACCATCACAAAATATGTGCAGGACAAAAGAAGGAATTAACTCACTGTGTGTTTCCTCTGTTGCTTGTAAAGATCCTGTTGAAAGAAGTGCCTTTGGAAGGGAAGGAGAAGAAAAGAAAGAAAGTTCTCCTAGCAACAAAGATCCAAGCAGGAGGAGACAAATCTAAATCTATTTTGGATTATGTTGATGAAACAATTAGACCGTTATCTAATAATCAAGGCTTCGTGGGTGAGTACTTTACAGTACCTTGATGCATGTCTAGTTTAATGCTTCGAGACAGGCTCACCAGTGCAAGCGCCATTTTAAATGACAGTGATATACTCCAGACCTACATTCATAGTTCGCACGTTCCTTTGAAACGTGAAAAGTTCAATCAAAGGTCTGAACACAGTTTTGGTTTGTAGGCAAGCGTGTGGTGCATATGAGGAAATTTCATCTCGATGGCGACAACGAAGGGAAAGAGGCCTCGCTTTTTGTTGTGCCCATCAATGTTAGAGGTCAGCAACTCTATCTTTTACTAAACTGTCTCCACATACAGTTCAAACTAATACATTTTTATATGACTGAGTCTGAATGTATTACCTTATTCCAATCAGACAACAGCAAGCCTGTCTACAGCGCCGGGAGCCCCAGCTTCTACTGCTTCCAGGACATTATGCGGGTGTGCAGTGAGACTAGCCCTCACTTCTGCTCCATCACTTCCAAAATGCTCTTGGCCTTAGACAAGTGAGCACATTCCTAAAAACGTGGTTTTGCAAATAGCTGACACAGTGATCTGGCTTTAACCTTCTCAACCTCCACAGATGGTTAGCAGAGCAGCACACCGTACCTCATGCCGTCCCCGCTTTGTTCCGGCCGGCAGCCGTAGACCGGTTGAAGACCAACGTCAGCAATCCGGCCTATAACAGCGATGGCAAACTGAGTGATGAGGGTCTGCACATGGGCTACACTGCCCTGGAGATCAAGAGCAAGATGATGTCCCTAGAGAAGGCAGACATGTGCATCATCAACCCACTTTATGGCTCTGATCTGCAGTACACCAATCGGGTGAGAGACGTCATCATAAAGCAGGACATGCGCCAGGACATGTGGTGGATTTGTTGACTAATGTCTTATATGACTAAGTGGTGTTTTGTTATTATTTCAGGAAATGCTAATAAAAAAAGTTACATAATTAAATCACCTCTCCACGTGTGTTATGTGTGCAGGTGGACAAAGTCATCATCAACCCATACTTTGGGCTTGGAGCTCCAGACTACTCCAAGATCCAGATCCCCAAGAGGGAAAATTGGCAACATGGTGCTAACTCGGTGACTGAAGACAAGTGAGGGCTTTTTCCTACATGAATCACACTGTTTCGTTTAACTCTTTTTTTTTCTGTCACGTCAGTCTAGTCAATACATTGTTTTTTTTGTTTTTTTCCAGGGATCGGCAGTGGGTGGACGACTTCCCTCTTCATCGCAGTGCCCTCGAAGGAGACACAGAGCTGCTCTCTAAGCTTCTGGACAGCGGTTTCTCAGTCAAACAGCTCGACAGTGACCACTGGGCTCCCATTCACTATGCCTGCTGGTGAGTCAGACGATTGCCTTGAGAACGTCTGAGGTATCTGTAGGTTCTGATGTTGTTTTGGTCTTGTTCATTCAGCTGTGCCTAAGTGTTGATTGGTTTCATCCAGGCACGGCAAAGTGGAGGCGACTAAGCTGCTGCTAGAGAAAGGTAACTGTAATCCGAACATGCTGAACGGTCAACTCAGCTCCCCTCTTCACTTTGCAGCCAGAGGAGCCCATGCAGAGATAGTGCAGCTCCTGCTGCAGAACCCCGAGATTGACAGGGTATGAATTCAGATGTTTGTTCCTCTGTTTTTACCCCAGTGAAGTTCATGGATGTCATAACATTCGTGATACAATTACAGTGATAGACAAAAGGCAACAAATCTCTTTCACCAACAGCACATAGAAGACCAGCAGAAGAAATCCCCTCTACAAGTGTGTGAGGAGAACAAACAGAACGAGTGGGAGGAGACGGTGAAGCTTCTGCAGCAGGCCAGCAGCAAACCTGTGAGTCCCAACTCTCACTGATGGGTGTCGTCCCATGACAGCAAACTAGAAAATAAGGAATGTGATACTGTTTTTAAAATTTTTGTGTCACTATATGGTGCCATTTCCTCCAAGTGTCAAACTTTACATGTTTTATGAATGTGTTTGTTCCACAGTATGAGAAGGTACGCATCTACCGCATGGATGGCTCTTATCGCTCTGTGGAGCTAAAGCACGGTAACAACACGACAGTGCAGCAGATCATGGAGGGCATGCGTCTTTCTCAGGAGACCCAGCAGTACTTCACCATCTGGATCTGCTCCGAGAACCTGAGTGAGGCCACGTTTTAAATTCACCCTGTGGTTTTTCAGCATCATATTTTGTTTTTCCCCTCAGTCCATTACATTTTAAATGCATTGCTACAACAGTATGTGTATGTATTATATGTCAGACCTGCAGCTGAAGCCGTACCATAAGCCTCTGCAGCACCTGCGCATCTGGACAGAGATTGTGACGGATCTGACAGTGCTGGATCCTCAGAGGGAAACACCTCAGTTATTCCTTCGCAGGGATGTACGGTTGCCCCTTGAAATTGAGAAAAAGGTAGCTCAATCAAGATCATTTTAATTACAGTACAATGTGTTTATGTCGCTTATAACATCATTATTAAACTGTCTACGCATTCGCAGCTGGGGTAAAAGTTTTATGCAGGCCCTCACTTGGCTACTTAACGCTTTGTTCCAGGTGGATGATCCGCTGGCCATCCTTATCCTCTTCGACGAAGCACGTCACTGCCTCCTGAAGGGCTTCTTTCCTGCTTCAGACAGCAAGCTGATCACACTGGCCAGCCTCCTCCTGCAGATCATCTATGGCAGCTACGAGAGCAAGAAACATAAGCAAGGATTTCTCAAGTAAAGACTATTATATCTTTTATTTAAATTACACACATCAGATGTCAAATGAACCTTTTTGTATTGTATTGTCTTTAACATATATACAGGTATAGTAATACAGAGATGCATGACTGAAATTCAGTTGAAATGTTCTCCTTTTTATTTTAGTGAAGAAAACCTAAAGTCAATTGTGCCGATATCCAAAGTAAAAAGCAAAGCATACCACTGGACCAACAGGATTCTTCACGAATACAAAGTACACTAATGATTTAAACATTTCTTTCATTCAGTCAACTAAAGCCAGTTTCTCCCTGAGATGGCTCAGAACATTTTCCTCTCCCTTTTTTAATCAGGCCCTTAGCACCAGTGAGGGAGTGAGTAAAGAGATGCACCACCTGCAGCGACTCTTCCTGCAGAACTGCTGGGACATCCCAACGTACGGTGCAGCTTTCTTCACGGGACAGGTCTACACCAAGGCCAGCGCCAGCAACCACAAAGTTATCCGTGTCTATGTTGGCGTCAACACGAAGGGGCTGCACCTGATGAACATGGAGACCAAGGTACTGTGAGAACTACTGCTTAATCATATATTCCAACTCGTGTAATAGAACACAACACTTGGAACCCTTTAAGGGGTATTTGTGCTGTCACTGGTTTTAAAAAGGAAAGAATCGTTTTAAATGCTGGGAAGAAGCTGCTGTGTGTTCTGTAGCAAAGGGGATTTATTGTGTGTTGGATTTTGCAAGTATGAGTGATTAATTGTACATTTTAAAGTTCCTTTGGCTTAGCCTGGAATACATACATAGGTCTTGAGTATAATTAAAATAATGGAAACCAATATGTATATTAGTTAATGTTGTTTTTCTTTTTTAACAGGTCCTTCTCATCAGTTTAGAGTATGGCACATTCATGTGGCAGCTTGGACATGCTGACCAGTACTTTCAGATACACAGTGGTGACAACAAAATGAACTTCATCGTGCACACAAAACAGGTAACTACACCAAGACATTTCCAAGACCGTTAAAGTTATTCCCCATTGTTTCAAAAACATATAGCACAACAGTACAGACGCAATACAACATATAAAAAAGTGTGACAGCGTTACATGTTGGAATGATCATTGCAACGTTGAGATAAGAAGTCTCTTCTGCTCATTATTTCTTCACAGGCTGGCCTTATTGTGAAGCTTTTAATGAAGCTGAGTGGACAGATGACTCCAAACGACAAAGCTATTACAGATAAATATGCCTATGGCTGAAAAACTATTGAAGGAACCACAGTGGCCAAATACTCTAGTGCAGGTTCTTCTTACTGACTCTTTTTTTTACTGCAATAACTGTATAGGGAGCATCTTCAGCCTCTCATCAAATGCCTCATTTTGTATATTAGGCTTACTGATATCTTACACAATTTTACAGGTCATATATTTTGGTGCCGTGTAAATAATTTAATTATTTAATGTGTTGTTTTAATAAACTGACTGTAAAGATGAACATGTGTTTTTATTTTATTGATTTTTTTGAAAGATAATAAAGTACCAAATGTTTGTGTGAATTAAACTAAACTTTGCAAACAAACAGCAGAACTAACTAAAGCAAAAGCTAAACTGACCTAATAAGTAAATGTTATTCTATCCAGAAATAGTCTCTGTTGTTGGTAGCAGGGTGTACAATGGGGAAACAAATTTTAAGTATTCATTTAAAAGTAACTCAGAATGGTGCTTAAGTAACTTCCCACCACTGACGGGGACTAGTGTGCATCTAAAGAGACCAATATAAATGTTGATAATCTACACAACAAAAGTTAAATCAGAAATAATAAACTAATATAAAATTACTTTGAGTATCATAAACTTAGACAGCATCAGGGGCACCAGTGGGTGTCTTGCCAGGGCACCTAAATGTCCAGAGACGGCCCTGTAAAACATGAACACTATTACAGTAAAGTTCACAGCACTTGCGCACCTCTAGTACTTACGGCTCGTTTCACAGTTTTCAAACCAGTGACCATACATAAAATAAAATCATGTAAAATCATCACAATGCGGGGCAACCAAAACAAACCAAAAACAAACCAAAACGTCTTGTCCGGTAAGAGTCCTAATGGCCAATGTTCGACCTACGGGAGTGACATCATATAGCAAGACATGGCTTCAGGTAGCATCAACCAATCAAAGCTTCAGTTGCTTCACGGACACGCGGTCAACTGCCAATAGGAAGCCTGCATCGGTCAGGCGGGGGCAGGACCATTGTTCACAGGTAGAGATGTTAGTGGAATATAACGGTGTCGCGGCAAAAACGTCGGGGAGACACCGGGAGACGTGTCGAGCGGCGTTTGATCGTTAAAGTTGAGTGTAGCGTCTGGAAGGGGGTGAAATCGCTTGATATTCCACCGGGGACGGTATCATGTCGACGCACTTGTACCAGCTGAGCAGTAGACTGCTCAGTGAAGCCGTAGGTAGAGTAAACGATAACCTGACCTCCGTGGTGCTGGCAGCTTCTGCCATCACTCTCGCCCTGGGATATATCACTAAAGTACTGCTCAGGCAGTCCTCACAAGACAAAGATCTGGTAAGTTAATATAAATTCACTGCCAGAAATGTCATTCATCAGTCACTGTTTATTACTTGTGTCGTTTTTTTTTATAGAAATATCCTCCATACATCCCCTCCAGCATCCCCTTTCTGGGTCATGCCATTGCGTTTGGGAAAAGCCCCATTGAATTCCTTGAAAATGCTTATGATAAAGTGAGTATTAGGTCTGACAGATCTCATAAAATGTGTAGATCTCAGTTGTGCATCATCATCGTTTGCATTTGTATGTGGTTTATAAGCAGCAAATCAAAGGTGATCAAGTCCCCTTCTTGGCCCAAGTTAGGAGACCAACTTTCAATGTATGCAATCCGGTTTTTCTTGCTGTCTTCCCACAGTATGGACCTGTGTTCAGTTTTACCATGGTGGGTAGTACATTCACATACCTGCTAGGCAGTGAAGCAGCCTCACTGATGTTCAACAGCAAGAACGAAGACCTGAATGCTGAGGACGTCTACTCCAGACTGACAACTCCTGTGTTTGGCAAAGGAGTAGCCTATGATGTGCCAAACCCGGTGAGTCTGTCAGACTTTATTAATACGTTTATTAATAATTCCTCATTTACATATGAAGAAAAGTGTCTGAAAGATGCAAGATTCTAAAAAGATACCGTTAACAAAGTAAATCACTGAATATACAACAATATCAAATGAGCTGTAACAGAAACTTTCTTTGTGTTTCAGATATTTCTAGAGCAGAAGAAAATGTTGAAGAGTGGTCTTAACATTGCACATTTTAGGGAACATGTCAAGATTATCGAGGCTGAGACCACAGAGTATTTTCAGAGATGGGGAGACAGCGGGGAGAGAGGTAGGAACATTCACACAAAAAATAGAAACTGTAGTAATTGGACTGTTATTGTATCTCCTCATGATGCGCTCGCAGGCTTCCATTATGTTTCTTCTTTCCTTTATCAGACCTGTTTGAAGCCCTGTCCGAGCTGATCATCCTGACAGCCAGCAGTTGCCTCCATGGGAAGGAGATCCGCAGCATGCTGAACGAGCAGGTGGCCCAGCTGTACGCCGATCTGGACGGAGGATTCACCCACGCTGCCTGGCTCCTTCCTGGCTGGCTGCCCCTGCCCAGCTTCAGGTGGGACCACTGGACACGAACACATTTGCACACAGTATGGTTCTTCTGTACCACAAATGTATAAAAATATTGAACTCTTTCGTTTAGGAAAAGGGACAGAGCTCACAGAGAGATCAAGAACATCTTCTATAAGGTGATTCAGAAGCGCAGGAGCTCTGGTGAGAAAGTGGACGACATCTTGCAGACCCTCATTGATGCCACATACAAGTAAGTCACCTCGAGTCATTTAAAAACTCTCGGTGAAAGTAAACGTAAAGTTCACTTCTCACCTGTAAATACAAAATATGAATATGTTAAGTGTTTGATGATTTGTTTGCCTCCAGAGACGGACGACCACTGACCAACGATGAGATTGCGGGGATGTTGATTGGTCTCCTTCTGGCAGGTCAGCACACATCCTCCACCACCAGTGCCTGGATGGGTTTCTTCTTGGCCAAAGACAAAGCCCTGCAAAACAGCTGCTATGCTGAGCAGAAGGCTGTGTGTGGAGGAGACCTCCCTCCACTCAACTTTGATCAGGTAGTTCTCCTTTTACTTAAATAGGTCTCAATTAGTATTTATTAGAATTCTAATACTACTAACTAAGATCTAATCTAGGATATGAATTCAGTGCACTATTACACCAGATGTACTAAAAATGACAAAAAAAAAAAAAAGAATAAATTTAAAGCCAAAATAAAATTAATAGCGTTCAAAGCATTAAAAAACAACTCATGATCTTAGTGTTCCTCTCCTGGTAACAGTAATGTAATGCAGCAACAAACCTGTAAAGGCTTAATTACCATATTGTTAATTTAAAATCCTAATTCTGTCCTTGATATGTTTGTAGCTGAAGGATCTCAGTTTACTGGAGCGATGTCTAAAAGAGACTCTGCGTCTTCGCCCGCCAATCATGACCATGATGAGGATGGCTCGATCTCTTCAGGTAATCGGAATCATCAGAATCATAACCTGTTGTGCTCTAGATGTAGCTCACCTCTGGTGCCGAACGTTCAAACCAAAGACCATCGATACGTTCTTACTACTGCTGTTTAAAATCTAAGACGCTGAAGGCGTGTGGATGTTTTATCTCAGACTTCAGCAGGTTACACCATCCCTGTCGGACATCAAATCTGCGTCTCGCCGACTGTCAACCACCGTCTGCGTGACACCTGGGTGGAGAGGATGGAATTCAGACCTGATCGCTACCTCGATGATAGTTATGCTGCAGGGGATAAGTTTGCCTATGTGCCTTTTGGAGCAGGTAAGAAATAAGAACTATTTGTCACATTTTGTTTGCTAGAGACTAAGCTAACATATTATAAACTACGGTGAGAGCCACTCACTGTGCAATAAATCAAACCTGAGCAAACTTGAATTGAAATTCTGAAGACATGAGAAGGTGAAACCAGTCACAGCAGAGAACAAATGCTGAAAGTCTTTTGTGCTGTGTTAAATCTAATCCAAACTGTGCTTCTCTGCCTTTGTCTCAGGCCGCCATCGCTGCATCGGGGAGAACTTTGCCTACGTCCAGATCAAAACCATCTGGTCTACTTTACTGCGCAAGTACGAGTTCGACCTGGTGGATGGATATTTCCCCACAATTAACTACACCACAATGATCCACACCCCTCACAAGCCCATCATCAGATACAGGAGGAGAAGACTGTGAGAGACACGAGGAAAAGAGCACAGACGCACGAATCTCTAACTTCCTGGGACTCGTATTTAGGAAGATTTAGATGAAGGCACTTTTGCTCCATATCTCAGACCTGTGCTTTTGTATTTTCTTTCTTTTCTCTGAATGTCAAAATATTAGTTAGCTTTAGATGCTTGTGTTCACTGACCTGAACACTTATCCTCATATTCACAATGTGAATTCTTAAAAAAGCAATAATGAGGAAGTAAGAGTGCCTTGATGTTGGGCGAAATGCATCTGTTGGCTGAATCACACTTTTTTTTTTCGAATGTCGACACAGAGTAAAACCGGGAAAACACTTTATTTACATTTTTACAACAAATGGGCAAACATCCGCTGAGGAGGATTGTGTGACTGAATTTGAATGCTTCAGAACAACTAATAATACAGCTTATGGTGAGATTGTTTCTTTATTTACTCTGTTTCTTGAAACAGACCATTAGAACTGACCCGAAGAGTAAAATTGGACCAAATGTAAAAAAGCTGTGACATTAAGACTGGAATTTGCTTTAAAAAATGAAAATAAAATCAATGATTAGATTGTTGATGCAGAAGCTCAACGGGGCTCGATTCTGTGATAAAAGATGTAACAACAGCATTAGATCAGTTTGCAGGTTGACGGTCCGACATGCAATCTGATACATCTCTGCAAACTGATCTGCTGCTCCACGTCCACCGATGCGGTGACTGTAACCTCAGTTTGTCTTACCCCCACAGCCATTTGTAGATATTTTGACTCATCAAACATCTACTCGGAGTGCTATGCCGGCATTACTTAAGGTTACTAGAGAATGGTGAAGGTGTAAATTACTTACTAAAATAATTTCTGTATTGCTACATTACACCTCAGCCAAATCATAGAAAGTTACTTGCAAAACCAATAACTGTATAATATAATATATAAACAAATGGCTGCAGACCAATTCTTCATCACAGGACTAAACGACTGTCAGTGAAAACTTACAAAATGTAAAATAAGAGAACTATGTATTGTATTTCTGTACGTGCCTGGAAGAAATAACAAAAACATGTTAATGATTTACTGTGAGTTGCAACTGGTAAACAAGAAAAGAAAATGCACCATCCTTTCAAATAACGTAGTCCTCTTTATTTCAGTTTTTGACAAAATACCCAGAAAATTCAAAGCTCCTACGCTTTACAAAAATACGTTCTCTACAAATGTCCTCTGTAGTCTGTCCCGCCTAAACAAAACACAGTGTAGTGTAGGATATCCAGTAGCAGCCTCCTTAACAATAAACCACCCATACAACACAAACATATAAATTAATCACAAGGTCTTAAATTAGCATTAGACAATTATACATGATTGTAGCTCATTCACAACAAAGAGGCAGATTAAATTACAAACATAGCTGTTTTTCAAGTGCTGGCGACAAAAAGCCTGAATACAACATGTCGTACACCATTAAAAAATGCGTTTTGGTCCACATGTAAAGTTACACCGGAGCGATAGAAAACAGTAGAGCGCTCAGCACGAGAAAAGGCAACTGAGTTTCTTCAAGCCAAAGTAATCGGTCAGCATCTATCTTCTCAAGCCAAAGTGCAATTGAGCATATGAAGAAGCACCTGTAGAGAAAAATAAAGTTGAAAATGAAAAATATGTTGTGCAAATATTTACGGATAGTTTATACAGTTCTCTGCACAGTAAATAATTTCTAAGGAAATCTACTCACGTACCCTCTTGCATGTTTAACTGCATGATCCTTAAAATGTGATTAATGAATGTCTGTTTAAATAATTATTGTTTATTAAATCTTTAAATTATTAAACTAATTTTACACTGGGAATGCCTACACAAGATCAAGAATGTATCTTCCTGATGAGAAATGTTATGGGTTTCCTTTTCATTTTTCTTATGGTGTCGACGTAGAGACAACACCATATTTACTAGAAGGACGTGAACCCACTGTTTGTGTTACCTGACGTCACGCTCCCCAGCCTCCTCTGCAGGGCCTCCAGTCTGGAGATGTAGTCCGTCAGAGCTCTGTCAGGGTCATAACTCTCCAGGTGGGAACAGGTGAGGGGTCCGTGGTCTCCAGCCATGTGAAACCTGCACATCACCAGTTAAAAATAATAAAAACATCTCTGGTTGCTTAACGTTCTATAAGTATAACAGATGCAAAGACTGTCATTTCTTGTCCCTCCACTCGAAATACTGACTAACTTATTCAGTGCAGTGGTGATTAGTAGCAGCCTCGTTGTAAGTTGTACCTGTGGTGTGTGGAGGATACGGCTGATCTGGGGGACTCGCGTCCACTTCGCCCCCTGATGCTGGAGACTCCTCCTCCACTTCCTCGTTCTCTGCACGTCTCCACACTGCCTGGGTGAAGGTATGGTGATATGGTGTCTCTCACCTCTGTACCCGACACAGTAACAACACTTCAAAATGACAATCTCCAACAAGTAGAAGCCATGAAACTCGTCATGAATTGTTCCTGTTACCTAACGACTGTCCTACTCCATTCTTGTTGACACTGCTGGAGGGGGTGGAGCTCATCCCCGTTGCCCTGTGCCATCGCCTCACTAAAAATCTCATTCTGGAATAACAACGAACAGAAACAGTTCGTTTAATAGAAAAGACTAACCCCTTATAAAATCAGTAAATCCAAAATGACGCTGCCTACCTGGAGAGGGCGATAGCGACTCGGACAGCAGAGCGGAAGCGCATCCGCCCCCTGTGATGCTGACCGAGAGAGTCCAGGCTGGAGAGCGACGGTCGGCCGCCCATCCTGGAGAGCAGCGCCAACGTGGCTTCCTCACACTCCTGGAAGCCTCCGAGCAGTAACAGCAGATATTTCTTCTGGTAGATCAGCGCTTTGCGGAAGCTTTCTGATCTCAGGTACTTCCCATACATCCTCTGCAAGCATCAGAATGACGAGAAAGGAGATGAAGGGAGGAGATGATCTCCACCATCATGCAGAGTTGGCTGGCTTAACTCAAACAAACATATATCACATCCTTCGCTAACCTTCAGTGCAGCATTGTCAGTGCTGGGTCCGGTTATTTCTCTCAAAGTGTCAGACCTGATCTCTGCCCTTAGTCGGGCCACTTGCGACTGGGACAGATGCAAGGCTTTCTCCAGACTGACTTTTTCTCGATTCCACGCCTCACGCTCCTGGGAAAGCAGCAAACCTGCTGAGTCCACCTTTGACCCTCCTCTTCTGCTGCTGGACTGCAGAAAGAAATTTCAATTTAATTCCATAGCACATACAATACATGCTATTTGTTACATTCATTTGCCTGTAAGGAAAACAAAGCTCTGGATCTCATCACAGTTTTTTCCTCTGTCTCGGCATGTTGTCTGTCATCTACTCACTCCGTCTGCTGATCCCAGTCCAGCCTGTCTGTAACGCCGGAGCTCTTCTTCCAAGCGCAGCGTGTGGTTTCTCAGATCGTTCTTCTCTTCAGTCAGGCGGCTGACAAAACCTGTCAGTTCGGCATTCTGCTTCAGCAACCGCTCTGTCAGGCAGCTGGAGGAGCTGGACGAGCCTCCTGCCAGCAGGGACGTGCTCTGGGGGGAGATCGGCATGCACATGTGTAAAGTCGATTAAAACTCGTCAGCACACCTCCTCCTTTATGCACGTTCTTTCCAGAGATGCTGTAGTTTATTTTGACATATTACACACACACAGGACATTACATCAATAAAATTCTGACCTCTGGGAGGGAGGGTAGAACTGGGGATTGCTGCAGCATAGTGATGACTTCATCAACACTGGACCGCACCCAGGACAACTCTTCACCGTTGACCTCAGCAGTCATCCTGTGCAACACATTTAAATATTTTCTGTATTTTAAAACTCCTTTATGTCATGTTGTGGTTTATGCAGCATAAAAAACATGACGTGTTCTTTTACTGTCTTTTGTCATTTGTAATAATGTTAAACTGGCAGTAAATGATGTTCAGGCAGTAGATGTAACAAAGTATCACGTGTCTGCTTTAATTACCTGCCAGTCGTCTTGATTGCCATGTTGCGGACTTTGGAAGAAATTAGGTGAAGTTTTCCCACAATCGTGTCGACTGTGCGCCAAGGACCATGATGTAGTCCCCTGCCTTGACCTGCATGAGAGAGCTCCAGGTGGGGAGACATGTTGGAGCTGGCAGACTGAATGTTTTCACTCTTCTGCTGGAACACCCAGTCTTTGGTGCGGTCTGTGGACTCACTGAGCCAGACAGCCTGATGTTTAAAGATATACAAATAAAATCTGATGCTACTGCAGTTCCAAAACACACCTCCTCAATAAAAAGCCTTATAAAACGGTACCAGATTGACAAAATTAATCAGGATGGTTGAGAATACATAAGTGAAAGTTGGTACTCACGTTGCAGCCGTCAGTTTGTACTAGACCACTCTCCATTCTCTCTCCCCTTTGCTCTCCTGATTGGTTCAACTTGTCCTCCAGTCTCTCTTCCTTTTCTTCCAGGTTCCTCCTCCTCTGCAGCTCTCTCTCCAGCTTCTCCTGGGCCTCCAACATTCGCGCTTCCAGGCTCTCCAGCTGCGCCCGAGCCTCCAGCAGTGCCTCCTGGTCGTGTCTGGACCTCTGACTCGCCAAAGTCAGTTCCTCTTCTTTCCGTACAACCTCGAGCCGCTGGGCCTCCACCTGACCGAGGAGATGCACCACCTAAAGGAAGAGTCGTCCAGTGTGAACAGAAAACATTACATAATATAAGGATATAATGAATGACTCCATTACAGTGATGCTAAACATTTATATTAGTTTATGTTGAGTCCATCCAACCTGTGCATGCTTGTCATCCAGCTCCCTCTGCAGTCTTTCCAGCAGACTCCGCTCCTCTTCATGTCCCCTCCTGCTGTTCTCAACCTGCTCCTCGATGGAAGAACCACTGTTGGCGGAGACACCAGTCCTCAGCTCCCTCTCTCTCTTCAGTGCAATGCTCATCTCGTGGGCTTTCGCTCGCTCCGTCTCCAGCTGCACCCGAATCTCCTGGAGCTGCCTGTGGAGACTCAGGCTCTCCTGCTCTGCCTGCTGCGAGAGTTGGGAAGAGGCCTGGCGTTCCTGATCCAAGGCTGATGTCAGTTGGGCCACACGGGTCTTTTGCTCCCCCAGAGTAAGCAGAAGGTCCTGGATATGAATGACATATGTTGAGAAGATACTAGAAGGTAACTGAGGCTAAAGCTTTTCAAGTACTCCCAGTGATTCCTTCGTTCTTACCTCCAGCTCTTCTTTCTTACTCTCCTCAGTTCTGCCCGTTCGACACTTCTCCTTCTCCACGGCCCACTGAAGATCCCTGCATCTCTTCCTCTCCTCTGTCAGGTGGTCGCTCAGTGTGTCCACCTCAGCAGCCTTCTGCGATACCTCTGCCCTGTAGACAAAAAGGATCTTACATAGTTTTCTTAAATAGCTTTCACCACCTAAGTCTTTCTAGCTTTGACTACCCTACTGTAAACCAACAGATCTTTGAGCCTAATGATGAGATGCACGGACCCCAGCGTCCCTGATCTGAACTTTGTTACATGTCTTCCGTCTTAGACTTTTCTCTAAGTATTATATTACATCTGTCTTTGTCTGAATAAACACTGTGTCTAACCTGAGTGTGTCCAGCTCTTTCAGGTGTTTGTGCTGAGCCTTGAGTGTTGTTTCGAGCTCTAGTTTAGTCTGAGACAGTTCAGCCTTCAGGTCCTCCACCAGCAGCCTGTCGGCCTGCACTGCTCCGTCAGCTCCACTTCCATCCCTCTGCTCCTTCGTGCCACGCTCACCAGCTAAAGAGACGACAGGCTGAGCACCTGTGTGAGACAATTAGGAAAAGATCAATCCAAGGAGTCTCACGAAGACAAGTGATAAACAAAATCTACTCAATATGTTTTTATTTCACAGACAAACCACAGAATAATGTTTAATACTTTTAAGTTGTTCTAGTTGATGTCGGAGCTGATGAATTTCAGTGATGAGACTGGATCTCTCTGCAGTGTGGAGTGAACCCATTGCCTCTCTGTGGTGGGCGTCCTGTGTCAGGAAAAAAAATCAATCCAATCATTTTACTATACATTTGGACTGAGAAATTAACTTTCTTACAAAATAATTTTAAATAGAAATTTCTGTAAATATCTCTTCCTAACTTGTGGCTTCTCCTTTAGTTTCCATGTTCAGTGTGTGAATCATAAAGGCGTAAACATATAGTGTGAAGGAATCCAGATTTCGTTTTTTTAACTGACCTGTTCAGCCAGTCTGTGCTCCAGCTGATTCAGGTGGATGATGGCATCACTGGTGTCCAGCAGGTCTAACTGGCTGTAGAGGGCATGTTTCAGCACACTTCGTTCCCGCAGAAACACCTGTCGCACCGCTTCCAGAAGCTCTCTGCGCCAGTCCGCACTGCCTGATGTCTACAGCAAGTCAGAGACACACAGACACAAAGATGAGACAGACAGAAATATAATCACCTGACACTTAGAACTGGACAAAATGCTGTTGAGGATCTTTATTGTACCTGTGTTTCCCTGTGTGTCTGCATCTGAGTGATCAGGCCTTTCAGAGAATCCACAGTTGCCAGCAGAGCATCTCTTTCCTTCACCCAACCTTGGACGTTGATCTGGCTGCCCGGATCACCTTCTGAGAGAGGAAACTTGGACAGAGAGAGCACCTGCATCCCCTCCTGGTGCACCTCACGGAGCAATGCCTAAGTAGACACAGAAGAACACGGAGATGTGTGATTCTTTGTCCAGTTTAGACAAAACTAAACCCTTCGGAGACACTAAGAAAGTTTATAAAGTTAGATTTCAGCTCCAGCTATGCTGACTGATATACCAAATGCTATCTACTCTCACAGCACTTTGTAGAGCTCTAGGCTGATGTTTCCATCAAATGTGGGTTGTACCTTGATGCGGTCAGGTAGTGGATCATCACCTTCTCTCCTGGCACCCTCTGGAGTTGTCCTGAACTCCTGCTGCAAGCTTGGGAGGTCACATCCAGTTCTCTGGCTGTAGTCCGAGCTGCTATCTGCAAGACGACAAAAACTCTCTTGAAACGAATTACTGAAAATGTTTCGACAGCTACAGAGCATTCGTTAGTTAATTGTCTAAATACAACAGTTTGATTCTGTTTAGTTACATTAATAAAAAACAATGTTGTAATTGGAAAAAACATATTTGAAACAAGTGCAGCACTAATGTGAACAGAACAGCTGATCGTAGGAGTATTGATCATTGTATATCTTACCACTGGTGTATCCGTCTCTGAATTGTGATGTTGGACGGTCTTGTCTTGATGTGTGGGCCTAGAAAGGAAGAAAAACAACTTAGGAGACGAATTCTATTAGTTGACTATTAATTGATTAAACAAAATGTCAAATTTCAATAGTTTCAGCTTCTTTAATATAATAATAATATTTCTATATTCTTCCTATTGACCATGTTAATTAACACATTAATTAGTTACAACAGCAACTAAAGGCAGGAGAAGTGAGTGCAGCACAAACATTCATAAATATTAAAGTCTATGATGCCAGTAAGAGTAAGACATGTCTCCACTCCTCACCTCAGTAGAGCGCAGCTTGTCAATAATGGCCTTAAGGGCTTTGCACTCGTCCTCCAGAGCCTGCGTGTCCCTCCGCAAGTTCTCGCTCTCCGAAATATGCCGAGCCTCCATGTCCAGGATTTCTGCCGCGTGAAGCTCCTGCATCTGTTCAATTTTCTCCTGAAATTCCCCAATCACCTCTTCCATGTCCTCTTTATTGGCAGACTTGCTTTCTGGACTGAGATCAGAGATCTGGATGGGTTCGGTTTGCGTGAACGAGTCTGTGGGAGTCACATGCTGCTGCTCTGAGCTGCTGTTTAGCCGTGAGCTGTGAGATTTGCTGGAGGACTGATTGGAAGTGGAAGAATTTTTCCTGGATGCAGACGGTTTATCTTTGGCACTGCTTCCTTTACCGACCAGCTGTTTGCTTCCTTTCCTTTTGGGCTGGGTGGTCGAGGAGGAGGAAGCAGAGGACTGAGGCTGAGGAGATGAAGAAGGAGCGGGAGAGGGAGGACAAGAGTCCGCTGTCTTCATCAAGGCTGTTCGTGCCTCCTGCAGCTCCTCTTGGAGCTTAGAAATAGACTGTTCACGAATGTGCAGTTCATCCTGTAGCTTCTCGTTGTGTTGCCTGTAGCTGTCAAGCTCTTCTTTGGTTGTATCCACACTCTTTCTGACCTCCTGGAGCTCCTCTTTGAGTTTAGAAATGGAAACCTCACACACTCCAAGGTGCTCCTGAAGGTTCTCGTTATGGTGCCTGTAGCTGTTCAGTTCTTCTTCGGTAGATGCGGCATCATTTCTGGCTTCATGGAGCTCCTGTAGAAGCTCAGACATATCAGCTCTATCTTCTTCAGCTTTTACCTGGTGGAGAGTTAGGCAGGAGGTCAAATACTACAAATACGGTATAGCCAGGAATAACAAAAACTATTATAATAATAATAATGTACATCAGATAAAAGAAAAAATACGTACTTGGAAAAGTTCTCCTTTAAGTTGAGCAATGGTCATTTCCCGCTCCTTCAAAAAATTTATGGAATTAAAATGTGAAAAAATAAATACCATATTTACCACAGATAATACAACAGCTGACACACACAGCCAACAGTTAGGTAGGTTAGCATAAATATTGGAAACTGAGGGGCTTTATACAGGTCCTTCTCAAAAAATTAGCATATTGTGATAAAGTTCATTATTTTCTGTAATTTACTGATAAACAT
>JAUMTR010000003.1:6251709-6335092 GCA_032270685.1 Microctenopoma stevenorrisi
AAACAATGAAAGGCCCTAAACTACTTCAGTTGTGTGTAATGAATCTAAAATATATGACAGTCTAATGTTTATCAGTAAATTACAGAAAATAAGGAACTTTATCACAATATGCTAATTTTTTGAGAAGGACCTGTAGTTCCCAAAATGACTATTCACTTTCAGACAATTTTGTAGAAAAACACACAAAAACAAAAACAAAAGTACAAAAGATTTTTTAAATGGATTTCACTGAACACTGAAGATGGGATATGACAATAAGCTGTTTAAATATTCAGCTGGTTCTGTACCTGCAGCAGCTCCTGTAGCTTCTCCAAGTTCTCCCTGCAGCTGTTCAGCTCCTCTTTGGTTGTGGCCGCCTCATTCTGAACCGTCTTAAGCTCTCGTTGTAGAATGGACACCTCTCCACCACTGGAGGATACCTAACGTGACCAGGTTACAGCAAGACCTTCCAGTAAGCTTAACTGTCTCTGGGGAAATACCATGGGGAGCATAAAATCAAATGGTCCTACCTTTTCAAGTTGGCTCTGTAGCTTCTCTATCGTTGCTGTTTTTTCCTGGACAGAAAAGCAGATGCTCATCACCAAACATCACAAACGCACAGTTTGAACACAAGAAGCTGTCCAACATGACATACTTGGAGATTCTCCTGGAGTCTGCTGCAGCTCTCCCTGTAGTTGTCAAGCTGCTCTTTGGTGGCCGAGGCCTCGTCTCTGACCTCCTGCAGCTCCTGGAGAAGCTCTGACATAGCTGCTTGGTCCTTAGCAGAGGAGGCCTGAAAAAATACACCAACAATACACTGACACTTCAGAATGGATTTATTATCTTAAGCATTGATCTGATGAAAGCTTTCAAACCTGATCCAATATAGAATCTAATCAGTACAGATATTTGCTGTTAATCAAACACCACAAACATAAAAAGCCTGAACATTTCTGAGTCAGACCTTTTTTTTATCTTAAAGAAGACTCAAATCTGTTTATGAATGCTTTCTATTTTTTAATCACATTTAATCTGTTATGTACCTAGAAGATTTAAAAAGTAGCTTTTTTGCATAATCACACAATTTGTGATTCAAAGTTTACTAGAATCAGTACCTAGTATAGTATGAGATAGAAAATATTTAAAAATAATAAAGAAAAACCTCAGTTGTAACCTTTAAAAGTTTGATATGGATGTGGGCTACAAGCTGGTATGGACTTGGTGGCACTAGTAAAAACATATTGATAAGACGACATCAATATGATCAACTTCACTAAAATAAAATATAGTAAACAGTGGAATCAATTTAATCCAAGCTCTCCTTCAAATGTCCTCCTTTAGTACTCCATTATTTTGGAGTTTCTCTGTAATTTCCAGCCTGGATTCAAACTGTTAAGGAGCCCTGCTGCTGCATCTAAAACTCTACAATCAACTGACCACAAAACTAAATCATTCTATGGTTTGATGGGAGGTTATCTGTAGGACTAGCTCTTGGCTGAACTTCTGACTGTCTTCACATCATCATTCTTACCTCTGCAGTCCTCTGAGGGGTCCTGGTCTTCATTTGACTGAGCAGGTCCATGAGCACAGCCAACCTTCTCTCATACTCCAGCACTTCCTCCTCAGAGCTGGAGAGCAGCTGCTTCTGGAGCTCCTGGTCTTTCTGCATCCCACTGAGCCCCACTTCTAGTTCCCAAAGCTTCTGGGTCAAGTGGACCACCTTCGCTGTGGGAACTTGTCGCTCTTGACTCAGTTCTCTGAAACCTATTTGAGGAATGCCAAAGTCACTGAAGCTGTAGTCATGCGGCTCCACATTTGGCTTGACTTGTAGTTCTGAATGCCTCTGCAGGTCCAGGTTTTCCTTGGATCCCTGTGACTGCTGCTGCTGCTGTTGCTGGAAAGCCTCAAGTGTGGCCTGACTGACCAGCACTGCAGCCACTTTCTCTCTCAGATCTTCCTCCAGATAAGAGATCTTCTGTTGGAGACCATCTGCATAGCTTTGGGTTTGCTCCACAAGGAGGCGACAACGACCTAACTCTGAGTCCTTTTCACCAACCAAGTCTTCGAGCTCCTGGATATGTAGCCCCAACTCTTCCACTCTGGATGTTGCATTCTGCTCCAGAGCTTGTACTTGGGCCTGCATAACTAAAAGAATTGCAGTTTTCTCCCTCAGAGCTTCTTCAAATTCGCTCTCTTTACTCTCTAGATTTTCAGTTTCGGCTAAAGCCTCTGCGCTCTCTTTCAAGCGCAGATATGTCTCCAAGAGTTTCGTGTGCTCCGCTTTCAGCGTATCAAGCTCTCTGGAGGCCAGGTCCGTTCTCTGCCTCATTTCATCGTACTCCTCTTTGCTTGGCCCCCACGCATTACTCTCTGGTTCCTCTTTAGTGTCCTCATCTTCCTCTGTAACTTGTTTCTGCTCAATATTGGCCAGTTCCTGCTGAAGTTTGTCTATGACTGCATTCAGTTGGTCGAGCTCCTCTTCTTTATTCCTTTTCAGCCGTTCCTGTTCGCTCCGCAGGCACTCCACCTGGGACTCCAGGTCTTTTATCAGCTCATCCCTTTCATCAATTTCCTACAGCGTAAGATAAGCCATTAGCAAAACAATAAAAATATCACACTGAAGGAATCCACGGTTCAAGGAAGGAATCCAACTATTTGGTTAAACGTCTGAGTCCCTGTGAAGATTCTATGGGCCACTACAAATGTAATTTAAATTTGATCAGATTATAGACTCTCTATAGAGACTCAGAGGTTTAATAAGCCACCTCAGCCATGAGCAAATGATCACGTCACCGCAGAAGATGGTGCTTTGGATCTACTTACCGAGACAAAATAGATACAAAACAAGCCCACCAAAAAACACAACAAAAAAAATGGAACCAACAAAAATAAAAGCTTACAGGAGACCGGAGGACACACACAGTGAGGCACTACCACAGAGCTATGCATATTCGAAATAGACTTAGGTTCTATTTCATATACGCATATTGTGTTACCTTGTTTTCAGAGGCGGTTTCGATGTGTTGCTGCTTAGTGACCTGTTCATTAAGAAGTGCTATTTCCCTGTCCTTCTCCTCCATCACCTTTAAAAGTCAGAAGTTATAATGTGTCGGCTGTTAAAAAACATATTGAGTCGTTGTTATGGAGGTCTATTGCAAGTTTAAAAAACATGGCAGAAAAATAGAAAAAAAAGAAAAATGTGCAAAGTAGAGCAAAATATATTTAATTAAAAAAGGCCATTTGAACCAAAACGTTTTTATATTTGGTAAGCATTAATATTAATTGTAAATTTAATTAATGATTTAATAAATCTATGACAGAAACATGAGTTTTGTTTCTGGTAGAGCGATTAGGCCCAACTGTTCTAGCTGAGCAGCATAAGTTCATTTGGCAAAGTCACACACAAAAAATTAAATAGAATAAACAGTAATTCAGGAGGACAGCTGGTGTAAAATGTACATGTTTAAATTAAGTAGACTGTGTATCTATCTGACAATGAGATCCACTGTCACTGAATGAGACTGCACAATCCCACGTGAAGATAAAAATATACATTCTTACAACAGGATGTCTGTTCACCTGGAGCATCCTGTCTCTTGTTTCTAGATATTGCTGTTGGCTAGTGATCTCCTTCCTTTGGATCTCTAGCTGCATGTGAAGCTGCTGCACCTCCTCGCTCTTGTTCTCCAGCTCCTCTCTGAATTGCTCCAGCTGCTCCTCCAGGTTACAGATCTGAGGCGAGAGGTAAACATGACAAGTGCTTTGAAGGAGGCGCCACAAGATTGTGCAGAATATGCAGCACACAGCTGAAACTGAAAGAAACATTTTCTAGGCTTTTAAGTTAACTGCTAAACTTAACTATGCAACAGTGTGTATATGTATATGTATATGTATATATATATATATATATATATATATGCATGCATGTATGAATGTATGTATATTGTACATGCTCATACAAAATGTAACAAAGACCTGATGTATATTAAAAACTGACCGGGTTGGCCTGAACACTAAACAGAAAACTACCTCTTTCTCTTTACGCTCCAGAGCTTCTCTCTCTGTCTGCAACTGGGTCTCCAGAGTGGAGTGTCTGGCCTCAGTGATGGATGCATGCTGCTTCTTTTGTTCAACCTGCAACACACACACACACACACACGAAAGAAACTATTCAGCTTAGCAGTTATTTAAAACATGTGTGGACAGACGAGCAGGAGCAAAGACTTTGTTGCGCAGATTCTTAAGGAAGCTACTGTGTCCATGCTTGGAATAAAAAAAGCACATTATCCATATTGTAATTTGTATTAATCCACTGGAATTGAATTTGCAGTTTGTAAACTGAGCAGCAGCACAACGAATCCAAGCATTTCCCACACTGCTCTTTTTGTTCACTTACTGCCTTCCTTGAACACTGGGGGGCAATATTTACTGGCGCTAGCTATAGCTTAGTGTCATTATCAACAGAGAACTGCCAGAGGGGCTGAAGAAGACCCCCCCACACATTGTTCTCTCTCCTTGTCCTGTCCCTCCTCCCATCCTCCACTATCTGTGACTTCATTTACATTTTGTCACATACACCCTCAGCCATGCGCCACAGCTATTGTTCAGGTTTTTCTCTCCTGCCGCCTCTGTTTCATTCTCCAGCAGATCTGTCAACCCCCCCTCCCCCCCCCTCCTAACCTTCTCCAGGGACTCAGCGCTGGCCAGCAGGGCCTGCTCCAGCTCGCGGATGCGGCTCTCCAGCTTGTCAATCTCCTCGTCGCGCTCTCCCAACTCACGACGCAGTTGCTCTGAGCTGAGCAGCAGCTCACTGCACCAATCCGCCTTCTCCTTCAGCTGGGAGGTCAGCTGGTCCACCTGGTAGCGAGAGGAGGAGAGAGAGAGAGAAATGAAGGGAGAGGGAGAGTGGAGTTTGTTTAATGAGATTCTTTCTGAGACACCACTCGCTACAGCTGTACATGTACAGCGAGCTGGAGGGTCAGCTGATCCACCTGAGAAAGGAGGGGGCTGGGAGTGAAGAAAGGTGCAGGGACAGAGGGGAGAGAGAGATTTCATTCAAGGGGACACAAACCACAGAGTATATGAATCAGTGCATTAACCGAGAGGAGAGCTGGCAGGTAACTGATCCACCTGTGAGACAGCAAAACATCAGCACCTCAATGAGGAGGAGGAGGGGGGAGAGAGAGGTCAACAGAAGGAGGATCTATGCAGACAAATAGATGTCTATACTATGGAAATAGTATTCACATTGAGAACTGTCTGCATGCTTAATTAAACAAGAAAAAGATGCTGCTTCATTGGCTGGAGATCAGCTTGTTTTGTTCTCTACAGCCACAGCATTAATAAACCTAGTTAAAATGACTTTTGTAAAATTCCACATATAAATATACCACTGTCATATAAATAGAATTTGGTCTAATTTAAATCGTGGCCTAATTATGTCTAATATAATGTACATCTTTAAATGTTTGCATACTTTTTTACTTGGGATGATGTCGTGAGGTTCAGACACTTAAGAGATAAACAGTAAAAAGGGAACAAACCGGAGAACAAAGAAAAGGGATAACAGAGATGGACAGGCCATTACTACAGGGTTGGGCAGCATTACTAAAATACTAAGATGCACTAGTTGCACTATGGGATGACTTCATTCTACATGTAACTAGAAGCAATACCTTAAAGGTTACTCCATCCACCTGCAATAGCCACGGGAGAAAAAAGGCAAAAGCATAAAGGATCAGAGGATGGAGCGTTCAGGGACAAAAAAGAGGAAACAGGGCAGAAAAAAAAAACCAAACACTTAATAGACTGGCAGGAGTCTCTGGAGATTGTAGAAATGGTAGAGGTTATATGCTTGGGTATTAGCCTGTAGGCAAAAATAATAATTGTAAATAATAAATGTAAATTAAACATAAATCCACAAGAGCCAACTATGTCACAAATAATTCATGCTGCTCTAATCAGGCAGGTCAAAAACTAATAAACAGAACGGGCAGAACAAGAATATGTGAGTTAGGATCAGGTAGTATTGTAGGAAAAGACAAATCAACTTTATAATACTACTGGGCATTAAACTCGAATCCCCCTGAACAAATAACTCACTTATCTTGTCAAATGCTAGAAAGGCTCATTTTCTAATGTAAGATAATGTCTATTTTAAACATAGTGCAACCCTTTAAAAGAAAATCACTTTGTGTTGTGAAAGTATGGATTGGTTTAAAGTCATTATTAACAAATTAAAATGTGCTGCAATAGCGTTACGATGAGTGTTGATCAAAACATTTCTCCTTGCCCAGAGCTAACTGGAGGCTAAATGATGATTGGATGCAAACTGACAATAAATGATGAATTACTGAGAAGCCAAATGTCAGTAAAACAACAGGCACAGTAAACAAGATGAAACTGGTGACAGTGCTGTGCAGAATGAGACTGAAGCACCGACGGAAATATAAAATACTAAAATACTCAATATTAGTAATTCATTAATTAACTAAGAAATGTGATAATATAAAAAATCCTCAATTTAGGATAGTATCAAAAATGTCAACAGCTGTGGAATTCAAAGATCAGGAATCCATCTGTGCAGAAACCAGTGTCCTATTGAAAATAATAATCCATATATTTAGTCAGAAATGTGACGTGGCGTAATAAGCTCTCTCTCATGCGAATATTAAAGCAGCACTAATGATTGTTCTTTGCCACTTGGGGGCAGCAGAAGCTTCTGTGACCACTGACGCATAAGTTAAAAAGTTGATAAGTCAGTACAATACCAGTAAAGACATCCCTGTTTACTGATCCAGAACATAAAGAGTCCAGTCCCGTATTAGTTTTGCTCATTCCTCTGCTATGGCTTGAAATGATGAGAGCAATTGGAGTTAAAACAAAACAATAAAGTTGTATGTTACAAAACAAGTAAAAGATGACCTAAAGGAATAAAAGACTTGATAGAGCTGAAGGAAACTGCAAGGTTGGAAACATATTTCTCTGGGTTTGTCACTCCTTTACTGTACACACGGCAGTTTTATTTGACTCGAGGCCATAAACTGTCACGAGTTGGTGCTGTGCGGACCGGATGAGTCATGACCCGGTGACATGAATATCCGCTTCTGAAATTTGATAACAAGTTGTATACAGTGTAATTAAATGTGCGTGAATATTCACAAAAAACAGGAAAACGGGGCTTTAACTTTAACAAACTTATGTATTTAAAAAAGGCTGCACTAGTGCAGAGAATAACATTTTCAAACTTAAATCACAGTATATTGTGTATCTGATGGTGGACATAAAAAAACTTGCATCATAGTCCACTCTTTCAGCCTTTGACTTGTGTAACACTCCCACTACTTGGTATCATTTTCAGGTAATTCTATCATCGTCATTGTATTAGTGTGCGACTCTGAGCTCAGTGTTGAGGCCACCACAGTGTCATTTTCAGAAAATAATCATATCTATTGCTGCCTGGTCCTCTGACAGAGAACAGCTCTTTCTCCGGTTACCTCTTCGTTTCGTTGCTCAGAGCCGGCCTGAAGCTTCTGTGGATTCTTCAACTGCTGTTCCAGTTTCTGGATCTCTTGTTGGAAGAAATCCCTCTCGTGTTCTCTGTCCACAGCTTGTTCCTGGACACACAAAGAAAGACAGATTATTGCTTTTACCTTTAGATCCCCTACGGGACAGAAAGGTGTCAACAGATCAGAAAAACGTATAAATACAAATATATTATTTTCTGTGAAATAAGATAACTACTGAATTGCTGCATTTCACACAAGGACAAGATTCTTGATAAAACTGTGACTCACATCCAGAAACCTTCTGTTCTTCTCCAGCTGTTTCTCCAGAGCTTGAATCTGTTGTCGGAGGTCGCTGCCCTCTGTCCTCTGAGCGTTCTCCAGCTCAATCACCTTGTTGACATGCTCCTCGAGCTCTGCCTCCAGCAGCTTCACCCGCTTCAGGAGGTCCGCGTTCTCCTTCTCCGCCTGACGCTGGACCTCCACCTTCTCTTTCATCAGCTTCTCCGTCTCCTCCAGCAGGTCTATGGGATATGATGGAGGAAAGAGAAGAGGTCAGGAGCTCCTGCCAGGCAACTAAAGGAGGTTATCTGTAGGTATTTACTTATTCAGGTTTGATTTTTTGGTGATGAACAGGATGCTGAGATGGATTTGAAGAGTGTGAGGTTTTGAGCCTTGTAATAGGATTTAACACCAACTAACCTTTTCCTTATATACAAATTCTCTTCTGGAATTGGACATGTTGTAATCACTTTGTCTGCTTCGTTTGAATAAATGGCTAAACTCACACTCTTCTAACATCTCAGTCAGCTTCCCAGCGTAGTTCCCCCTCTTTGCCCTACTGCTGTCACCAGTGAACACCCCCCACCAGCTCACCCAGGATTACCCTCTATTGGGTTAGTGCAAAAGTAACAGGGTGAGAGAGTGCAAATGAGAGATCAAACACATAAACAGTCCGGTTGCAATAACCATGCCCTATGAGCATTTACAGGAAGGGGAGAGGGACTTCCTTAACAGCCAACCATCACACAACAACACAGCATTTACAGATATAAGATATATCCATTAAAAAAGACGCCTTATTTGGAGTTGAGATGGTTGACAATGAGGAAATAATATAATAAACATATAAATGTGTGAATATTACTTTTTTTTTCATCATGCTAAAATGAGCGCCAACACTGACTCTGAGACACAGAGTAGGACAAACCAGGACAAAAATCAGTCAAAATGAAAAGCTGAAGCAAAGGTTAGTGGCTGAACTGAGTGAGTTTGAGTGGCCATAGCAAGCAAGCTCCAAGCTATGTTGGTGAGTTGCTGGATCAGGGTTAGAGAGACATACTGTCACCCAGCAACAGTAGACAACCAAAAAGGACATAAAGATATGACTGAGCCATGCTCAAAGTGAACACACCTGCTTCAGGTGCTGCAACCATTGCAGCTTCAACTAGGCCTACAGGAGAGTAAGAAAGCACAGGGATTTAACATGCTCTTGTTTTTGTCATGAACAGGAAAAGAAGTGAAGACAGCCTCGCAGTGGTTTTCTATCAGTCTCGCAGGAGCAGGTTAATGCTGTGGAAAGGATGTTGTGAAAGGAAAAAGGTTTCTGAGATGCTCTGGTTTTGTTTATACCCTTAATATACAAACTCATAGTACTCACCAGCGAATGTACTCATGGCACATCTCTTTATACTAGGATTATTTAGTGACAAATTAGTACATACAGTTATCAAGAAGCACTTCCTGGAAAAATACCTGTAAATTTATGACTTGTGGCAACAGCAGTAAGTGTTACAGACATGTAGATAAGTTGAAAGAGCTGCCTCTGCAACATTACACTGGCTGAACAAACAGGAAATAAACATTTCACTGACTTTCTGACAATCTTATTGACTTTTTTATATCTCTGTGAGATAGTGAGAGTACTGGTAAATTATAGTATCTCATAAACTGGTAGAATTTTGTTTTCGTAAGGCCAAAGCATCTACAAAAAGGACTAATCAGAGACCTGTTCATCTTAAAATCCAAAATGTAGCCCACAATAATAACATCTGCAGTTGACATGTGATAAACACTGATTCTTCTTCTCTGGCTAATTCTGTAAAACCAAACTAAAAGCACTTTGTAATGTGTGTGTGATTCGTAGAACAATTTATAATTATCTTTAAATTACTAACAAAACTAAATCTGAGCCTTGATTAACATAAACTGAAGCTCCTTAGACAATCACAGACCAGGTGAGACGTTACAATCTGTTTCATTTTGCTTGCCATCGAGATGTCTACAAGGCAGGAACATTCAAAAAGTGTTCCCCCGTCATGTTCTGACGGTGCTGAATACATTTCAATATCTTCCTTTTAAGTCCTAGTGAGTACTATATTATACTGAAAATCCCCTTTGTCATTTAAGGATTTCTGGGATACATACGAAGTTCACGGGGTCCGGCGTGCTCTTTCATGGCGTCCTGTTGCCGTGACAGCAGCTCTCTCTCCTCCTGCATCTGAAGCCTCTCCTGCTCCAACTCCTGAAGCCGGCTATTTGTAACCTACAAGGAAAAATTCTAATTAGAGGAACGACTTTACTATTAGATGCAGGAACCAGAAATCTGCCTGTTTCACAAAAAAATTATCATTTTCTAACTTTATGCAGCTGGAATACTTCACCTGCAATTCCTGCTCGAGGCCCAGCTGGAGCTCTTCTTTCTGACGCAACTGCTCATCCAACGCGGCCCGTTCACCGGTGTAGCCATCGATCAGACCTGAACGTAAACCAAAGGAGAGGAATTTCTTTTTCTAAAGTTTTTGCATCTTTAAGTTTGAGGAAAGTACTTAGAGCCTTGTTGTTAGGTGTCAGTCACAAACAAACACATAAAAGGCAGCCATCCAAATGAATGAGCACTCAACAGGAGTCCAAGGTTACTATCAACAGAAAAGGGTAACTCAAACATACACACGAGGAGGAGCACAGCATGCATCCAAATGCAGAGATGACCAAAAGTGACCACATTTTGCTTCACATAAAGAACGAGCCTGAGCAGATCAGGCACAGACTGGCAGACATTATGCACCAGGATGGTTTTCAGTTCACAGACACAGGAAGGAAGCTTTTTTTTCCATTTACTGTAACTCTGTACCTAAGATCGTATGAACCCAGTAAGTTATCTGCATATTCTTAATCTGTGAACGCAGCAGGTGACAAATGTCACCTGTGTTGTCAGGGCGTCATTTTATTCCAGACATGTGATGTGTGCGTTTGCCTAAGGAGGGTCAGATGCACATGATTACTGGCTAATGCAACACTGTCCACCACCGCAGCCGTGCTCTCACGAGAATTTACATCACTTACAACACCGACACCAGTGCCAACACAGCTCCTTTACAACCTCCTCCCCACTTTAGGCATAATAGCAGCACCGTATCCTCCTGTTTAGTGGTTTCACTGACATACTACACTCTGTCAGTCTGTCATCAGTGAAGAGGATCTTGGTTTAATTCAAAACCAGTTTGAAAAGGCCACACCCGGGCTTGTACCTGTGCACATCGTTCACACAATAGGAGCACAAGTATTTCTCTTTCTTTATATTTCACTGGCATTTGCACAGGTAGACGTCCAACAGACACAGGCTTAGACGATTTTAAACACTCCCTTACAGCAAACAGAAGAAGAAGCTGCTCTGTTCACTTTCATGTAAAAACAAACCAAACTCCACAACAACAAATTAATCAGTAACTATTCTGTTCATAAAGTTCTTGTTTCAGTATTTTAATTCAAAAGTGAGGTTTTCCTGCTTTTCTTGACAATAAAATCTTTAGTTTTTTTAGACATAATTACTGTGGTGGCTTGAGAAATTAATATAAATTTCCACATTTTTAACGCTTTAACACTAGTTGTAGCCCTTTTTGTCTATCCTGAAAAACTCCAACCATATTTCATGACAACATCTTCAGCACCTTTAAAATAACAGAAAACACACATTGAAGCAGGATACTGCTTAATACTCACCATTGTCAGTGTGTCTAAAAATCAAGGAAAATAAACTGTGTGAGCAACCTAAAACAGTCAAGACAACTGGGTTCGGTGTGAGAAAGAGTGCGAGAACAGTTGAGCCTCATGGACCAGCTGTCTCTGACATGGATGTGATGTTAGCTGCCGCCCAGTGAGGCCTGTTACAGCATTTCAGCTGTTCTCTTTAGACAAACTGCCCACAGACGTCCTGCGGGAGTCGACTCTGTTCTCAGCTACCTACAGCTCCATACACAAACTCTCAGAATTTAATTGTCACATACGCAATAGAATGTTAAAAAAACAAACCAGGCACCAACTCACAAACATAAATTACCATTTGTCTCACCACAGATGGTCTCACTCTCCTTTCCTCTCCCTATTCAAACAGCTGATCCCTTCACTGTCAGTAACACCTCCCCCAAACACATGCACACATGTGTTTTCACATTCATTCCTTATGCTCACTAATGCAGTTCTCTGTGTTTTCTATAATCATTTGGACACACACACACACAGACACACACACACACACACACACAATCAAATCATAACAAAGAGAATTGCTGAGTACTGCACGCCTTCCTGTTTAGACATTTCTGCTCAACTCCTGGAGCACATAAACGTTGATCAACACAGAACTTAAGTCCTTCTATGACATATTGATACTGAACATAGTTTTTTGGTATTAAAAAAAACAACCTTCGGCCCGGTGGAGTTCCAGTGCCAGCTGCTCCCGTGCCTGCGCCTCCTCCGACAACCTCTCCTGCAGTTCCTCCTGCTTTTGCAGCAGCTCATTGATTTCATGATTGTGATGGAAGGACTCCCGCATCAGCTCAGTCTGGGTCATCTGGGCATGCTCAAGCTGAGAGAGAAAGTGAAAAGAGACGTGCAAGCAGAGCTATTAGTGGGAGGGCTTTTTTTCTATTAAATAATGTTAATAAGAGAAAAATAAAAAAGAAGAATCCTTCATCTTGTTCAGATGAGAACAACGCCATCTGATGTATGTGTGAATGAATTCACACCTGTAACCTGTGAATATTTTTTAAAAGGTATCACATATTTATTTTGTGATTAGCAAGTAGTGACCAATTTACTACTAAATACCACCTAATAAATAAGAGTTTTATACAGGTTTCATTTACTACTTAAAAAATGTTAAGCATTTAATATACATTTCCATGACAAATCGCTCAGTATGAACAACATACGTTGTGGTTTAAAAGCATAATGAACGTATTTATAAGAACACTTGATGAAGGGATGTGCAGATGTGACAGAAATGTGCTGAAACGATGGTTTCACGTTGCCATTATGACTTTTGGTCAGATGACTATAAAAACAGCTATAAAGTCGTCGTTACGCAATAAACGTCCATTAGGTTCACATTCATTTCTCAGTTACTTTACATAGATTTCCATATCTCGCTGAGCAAAGTTCTTATTGTAACGTTTTGGGAACCAGGAAGTGCTACTGTGACCCTGTTGCACTAAAGCCAGATAATCTTTCACTTACTGAGTGAAGGAGCAGAAAAAAATGGATGTTTGCCTTTGTGGAATGACATTTAATTACACATGCATGTGTAGACCTGAACAACACAAAACCAGCAGAAAGGAAACCTATGAAATATTCATTAGCAGTATGTGTCCTATGTACAATTTAAGGACTTTTTAAAATAGCACTAACCCTTTCTCTATGTATAATTTATACTGTGCACACTACAGCGGTGTGTTCCCAGGTTTAAAACTTACTGTATAAGGAGGAGTGGGCAGGGAGATTTTGGAGATGACCTTAAGAAGGTGACCATTAGTCCTGTGACTGACATGGGAAATCTGTGTCTGCACAACCACCGCATTTTTCTCATTCAAGGTGCTGCAGAGTGGGAACGGTCTGGGAAGGGGTACGCGGGATTCCACCTCGTACACATCCTGGTCCTGCCCCTCCACCCACGTGCGGCTCTGCATGCTCTTGTTCCAGTAAGAGCGGTAGGAATCCATGTTGAAGGAAAGTTGAATGACACGAGAACCTACAATCTCGTGTCGTTATGTTTGAGCTTTTTTGTTTCGGCGGGAGTCATCCAAAGAGGTTTCCATTTGCCATGAAGTGTGAGGCTGAGCTGCACAACCACAAACGTGAATCAAGTCCAGTGGGGAATGGAGTAGTGAGCAATGTTGTAGATGGCTCCAAGCAACAGTCTCTATGTATTTGCCATGCACGCAAACAAGAAGAGTAAACAACATCTGAAGAGGGCGACATTCACGTGATTTCAATCACATGCTCCTTGGTTGAGGTAGAACAAGTCGCAGGTAAATATAGAGACAGAAAATCATCTGGCAATGGTGAGAATTTGTTTTTTAGTCCTCCCAAAAAGTGTCATCCTCTGCAGCAGGTGGAAGCCAAGTCCGGCAGCTTAGGGGACATTCCTGAACGTGACAGCAGGAGGTCTGCAAACATTTCTTCTCATCGTATCCCTTTTGATGATCTGCAGCGCTCTCCGGTATATCTGACCTTCTTTCTTCAGAGTATAACCATATCATGCCGCTCCGCAAAGCTCACACCCCCACGTCTGCTCCAGCGCTCTCTATCTCTCTCTCTCTCTCTCTGCTTTCTCGTTCTCTCTGGAGATTCATTGACAATACTATGCAGCCGTAGCAACCCCGACCTGCAGGGAAGCCTCCCAGGGGCCCCTTTTAATTGTTTAGTTCAACCGGCAGCCAGCCGACGCTGAAATGACAGCGCTCGGATCTGAAGTCACTCCGTCTCTCCTTGTTACTTCCTGCTGGGATGTCCATTCCCTCTCAACGCATGCTCATACCATATACACTACTCACAGACAGGCTACTACAGTGTTACATACAGTTTTCCCTCTGTCAATCCACATTGTTTCCAGAAAAATAAAAATAAAATCCTAGACTTCCAAGGCAGTTTTCACCACTCAGACGAAAGTATTTATCTTCCACTTCCTACGTTGGCTGCACTCAGCAGGAAAATGTTTCACAGAAGTGGGCGGGAAGCAGGTGTGGCTTCAATCCCAAGAGCCAGCAGGCCAGGTAGAGTTCTTATTAGATTCCACACACTCCTCGTAAACACATAACCACAGACACACGCCCTTAAAAAAAAAAAAAACACGTCCAACCGGATTTCCTCAGTGCCTAAAAGCAATTAAGGCATCCTGACGTGCTGCCCCCTGGTCCCACCTACTGCCTCTGTTTGGTATGTCAACTCACAGCACATGAACACCTTCCAAGTCTCACTGAGGCGTCTCACCAGAAGATAATGAGGCGTACTGAGAGGTGAACTGCGAGTGAGCAAACACCCTCACCTTGAGGCAAATAATTTACAGCAGTAGTTCAACAGAGACACTTAACAATCCTGTTGTATCGGTCAGTGTCTGTTTGCAGGCACTACACGATGGTCCAGCACAGCTCACTGACAAGACTAATGTAGAACAGATCAATACCGGCACTAAAATCATTGGACAAACCATTAGAGGCTTTGTTGATTACAAGTTTATTGTGCTGCTAATTATGTGCACTAGTGTGTGTGTGTGTGTGTGTGTGTGTGTGTGTGTGTGTGTGTGTAACTGTGCAATATGTGACAAGCTTATAAAAAGTGGTTTCAATTATTTTGTATTTATCTGCTGATTAATTTGCTTCAAGTCTTTTAAATAACTAAAAATCTTTAAGAAATATAATTATTTTATCCTCATACAAAGACATATATAGTATAGTCCTAAAAATCTATTTAAAAAAAAACGGTTTAATAGATTCTATCAACAGATTATATTTGACTATCCTGCATTCTGTGGTGCAAGTGATGCTGGAACAACAGTGATGCTCTGCTCTTTGAAAACTATTTTTAGATCACTAAGATAAAACCCATCTGACTGTGAATAATGCACATTTCATCCAGCAGCCAGTTACAGTAACACATCCAATGGCCTAGTTAAACTGGCCCCACGTCTGTGGGCTGACACTGGGCTCAGAGGGTACACTACACGAACAACCTGAGGGGGGTGGAGTGGTTACGTCCAACTGGACTACGATAGGCTGGTAGGCCAGACAAAAGCTCAGTGTAAATACAGCTTGTATCTACAGGCAACCACTGGGAATGAGGCAGCTCTTTTGTGTGTGAATTCTAGACCACCATAGATCTAGGCCAACTTCGCTGCTGGTCACATTCTGCACTGTCATCCCCATTATGCCTCCGTGAACGCAGAAACCCACCTATGGGGTTAACGGTGTTGAGTGAGGGCATTTCAGTGTTTTGACAAAAGTGTGTCACAGTAGCGCTTCCTCTTTACTGTAGGCGCACACATGAACGAATGTTCAACCTGCAAAAGACTATACATTAGTGCCAGGTATCGAAAAGGTGTCAAGAACTGAAAATACGCGTTCTAAAAAAATATTCCAACCTAATCTAACATTTCCTCCTGTTTTATGCTGCCTCCACTCTTATACTTCCCATACCAGACATGGAAGTAGTATCAACTTTATCATATTTACCCCAATAAATTTATTAAGTGAATGAAGCCACCCTGCCAGGCCCTATTTTTACTGAACTGTAAACAAGAAAATGAATAAACCCTTTTTTAATATGCAACTATAAATTTAACATTGTTATATTAAGCAGCTTCTATTGTATTTTTAATGGAAAAGGTTTGAAAACATGCTGATGTTCTGAAAGCAAGGGTAGTGGGAAAAAGAAGCCAGGGAAGAGCAAATGTGACGCAGAATACATTTGATGTTATAATAGTTTTTATCAAGCAGAAAGTGCTGCAAGCAACTAAGACAAGCAAATAAGATGATGAAGCGAAGCTCTAAATACGAGTTAATCACATCAACCGTTCACAGGATCACCGGCTGCGATTGGTTTTTACCTGGTTTGTGGTGTCCGTGATGGTCATCAACATCTTCTCCAGAGCAGTTTGAAGTCGGCTGCTGATGCCCATTAGATATTCCTCGTTCTCTATAAGTGTCCCTGCTCCCAGCAGCAGACTGTCCATCATCTGCTGGGAAACCTTCAGACCCTCACCAGCTTCTGTCGGCCACACACTTGCATCTTCTGTGCTGGTCTCAGTGCCCAGGAAAGCTGCAGAGTACCCTGGAGTGAGCAGAGGAATAGATCTGATGTTTATGACACCCAGGTGTTTTGTGACTAATAGTTTTATTGAAGATTTTACAGATATTTTTTCCTGTTTGCTCAACTTTAGATGGATATGCTCCTAAGGTTTAATCTACATATTTAATCTTTCATACTTTCTATTTCAAGCTTGAATTGCAAACTGTTATAACACCCATAGAAACAAATTGATGTAAGGAGTGGTGTAGGACGAGTGTAACCTCATAACACTCTAATCCTGTTGTTTATATTCATGACAGTCGTGCGTAGCTGGGCTTAAATTAAAGTCATAATAAGGGTGTAGACTCGTACTTTATCTAGTGCCAATGTAGCATATGACAATTGTAAGGGACCTATACACCATGCATAAAATAACTGGAATACTGTTGCTTAATGTCATTTTAAATGAATTTAAATAGAAAAAGACAGCACTGTCAGTGCCGCACATAAAAACTGTTGTGCAAGAGCAAACTAATTTGACAAGCACAAATATCTATTTGCATGTACGTAAGCATATGATAAAACCAGCACTGACCAACCGCCCAGCAGCATCTATAATGGAGATAATTATGACTGACATCTGCAGTTGCCTGTGGCATCCACAGCACAGTTCGGTACTTGACGTTTTTTTTTTAATGTTTCAAAACTCACACATTTTCTTAATTGATATAGCACATAAAAAAAGAATATAATGGTTGAGTGGACTAAAATAAAGTCTTAGACAAGTGCTCAGACAATATCCACAACTGTAAAAGATTAACACACAGTATTACATTCAGGAATAAAGACCTATTCAGACTGCAGACAAACCTGATATTTTGACATGCATATTACAGCAGTAACTGTCCGTGCTGTTATTTGCATGCGATATTGCTGGATTTGTGCTGATCAGATGATGTGATACTCAACAAACACTCAAGGCTAGATGCAATAGTTTCACTGTATGCATTAATGGTGCAGCATTGGTCTCCACCAGACAACATTAGCACCAAGGCTGAGTATCAGCTATGGTGTGTGTGGTGTTTTCTTTCAGTTTATTTTGTTTTCTTAATTGCTGCTATTGCTTGATCGACATCCAAACACGTATAGCAGTGATGTTACTTGCCTGCAGCAGAAGCGCTGATAGGTTTTGTATTAACTCTCTGTGCATCGCGCAGACTTTGCATGTGTAGTCCAATAGTTTCCTCCGCTGCTGCTGTGGTCTTCAAAACGTCAACCAGCACCTGACTAAGTTTCTTGTTGGCCTTATGCAACCGGTTTCTGAAATCAAGTAGAGTTAACACTAACAACAGTGGCAACACATCTTTCACCTCAGACAACAAATCACACAATAAATACTGGGATTTTAAACAGACGATTGTTCATTTAAGTAAAGAAATTACCATGAAGGAGCAGCTCAAGCCATCACTTTAAAAGTTATGTACAGAGTTGACTTGCTTGGCAACAGTATGAGTGGAGTTTCTTTCACTACCTTTCAGTTTCTGTATCGGTCTCTCCATCATCCTCTGATGACAATTTGCCTCCATCCTTGTGCTTTAGTCCTGGCCTGCCTGTATTCTCCTCCTCTTCTTCTCCTGCATTATCTTCTCTCGTTTTTAAGGCCTGAACAGGCAAAAGTGAGAACACAGACAGCAGCCCCGTCATTTCAAAGTTGCCGTTGGATAAACGGACTCCAGAAAACTCTCAACAACAGTGGACAGTGCGGCTGTTTGTGCGACCATTAGTAAAAGTGAATTCAAATGAGGCAGAGCGAGGCACACGCAGACACACTGCTCTTGTCTGCAAGCACACAGACACACACTAACACAAAGACGCACTTCTAACTCCCTTGGAGCCAGAGAAACACTACTATCTTTGTGCTGCTATGGCAACAGGTGCACCTGAGGCAAAGAGAAAGGAAGAGGCGACAACTCCACCTCCTGGCAAAACAGCAAAAATGCATATAACTAAAAAGTTTAAAAGAAAGTTTTAAAAAAATAAAGGAGTAGTTACAGAAGAGATTATTTAAGCATTGTTGCACTCAAAGACTTGCACGTTTTTAAATAGAACAAACAATAACTGTATAAAATACTTGTAATGAAGGTTCTTCTAGTGTCTAGTCTATTGTAAACTTGTAGGAACAAACTATACATGTCAGAATTTGACCTAATTTCTTTGACCTATAATATTTTTTGGAGAATATGAGTTTACACAATAAAGTTCAGTGAGAAAGATTGCTAGTTTTAACAGAAATTTGATAAATTGGGAGAAAATAGACACATTTATCTTATCTCCACTATGTGTTGTCAGGTACGTAAATCATTATTTCTAATTAAACAGAAAAGACTGTGTTGGAGCAGCTCATCTCACTAAGTCACTGATATCTCACAGTTAAAGCTTAATCATGCAATAAATGGTTAGTGAAAGCCTAGCAGGCGCTGCTAGCATCTCTTCGTGGCATGAAGTAGAGAGATATTGCAAAGACTGGATTTTGTTTTGTCTGATTCTTAAAAACATGCTTTAGTGTAAACACAATACATCATTAACAGAACTACTACTGCACATAGTCAAAAACCTAATTATCTAATTTTAAAAAGTCACAAACAGGTGAAAATCTGTGGAACATTGCTGCTTAACCTGAGTAAACATAAACCGTCTCTCTGCGACCGCTCAGTTAGCGACACGTACCTGCTCAGGTGCCGTTTCGTTCTTTTGCAGCTCCTCCTTTAACTTTTTGATCTCTGTGTTCCTCTCGTCCAGCTCTCTTTCCAGTCTCTCCCTCTCCACCTCCTCCAGCCAAGCACCCATCTTGTGAAAAGCCTCGGGAGTCTGCGTCTTATCCTCCATCTCCTCCACCTCATCTTTTTCTGACTGGGTCTGCATGGAGGTGCTCGCCTGGCAGACACTCTTGTTGATTCGAGCCAGTTCAGTCTGCTGGGCAAACTCAATGGACATCTGAACTATAGCCTGTCAGAAAATATGAATTCTTTATTTTTTTACTATGAGAATAGTTCTCAATCCTTAGTTTCTCTGCGTCAACGATCATTTTCGTTTATTATTTAATTGTTTCATCTATAAAACTCCAAAAAAAGGAGAAATTGCTTTTTCCAACAGGCCAGATGACATCTTTAAATATATTTAAAATCCTTGATTAAAATGATTAACACAGCGACATAAATAAAATGTCTATGACAGAACATATGACCACCTACCTTAGCAACTTCCTCCTCTACTCTCTCCCAGTGTTGCTTCTCCCCCAAAACGACCTCCTGTCTGTCTGCGCCGCAGCTCTCAATCGAGCTGCCAGCACCGTTGAGATCCTGCTCTTTCTCTCCTTTCTCTTCCCGATGCTCCTCTCTTTTCCTCTCCTGCTCCCTTTCTTCTCTCAGTCTCCTCAGTTCGCTGCTGTGCTGGGCTTTGAGTGCGGCTACTTCTTGGACATACTTGTGGTACAGCGCCTTCCTCAGTGCCTGCAGCTGTGCTGTCAACCCTGCAGACCTGGCAGGACAACCCAGCTCGACACCTTCCTCGTCACCAGAATCCTGTGCAGAAAATTCAAACTAATGTAGCAGCTAACACCAACTGTTTAGAGTTAAAATGAAGCGGATAATAGATAATAAGTTTTGGGCAATATAAGTTCCTCAAGCCTGTTCCTGAAATAAACAGGTCCTCTTGACTGTAGCTAAACCCCACCCATCCTTCAGCCAGTGATAAATACACCATTTTGTTCTCTCCACCCCTCAGGGATGATGAAGTGATGTGTTGCTTTATATTACAGCTACATTTTTCTCAAAAGACTATCGCCCTGTCTTGTGATGAATCCTCACCACAAGCCTAACTTTTCCAGTCCAAGTAGACAATGACTTAAAGTGTATCGGGCTCAGTTTTTCAGTATCTCCCTAGTTCTGCTCGTGTGTTTCTGTCAATCTTCTCTATCCCCCTATCTGTTTGATCTCTGCACGAGCAAAACGGAGGAGCTGCGGTAGTTTTGAGGTTGGAGTGAGCGCAACACACTAAAGAAGGATGGAAGTTGGACTGACGTGAGTGAGACGCGGCTTAAATAGAGCGCAGTTCATTTACGCAAGACCAGAGTATGTGTGCTCGGTTCACGAGAAACACGCTACATTTGTGTGTTACGTAATGTCTAACCCTTTTAATCGTTGGATATAGGTCCACTCGTGATGCTGCTTCTGGAGCTAGACTGGAGGATTTAGGGCACGTTTTAGCCTCAAGGATGAAGCTACCCCCTCCAATCCACCCTTACTGTCATAATGTCTTAATGCATGTACACGTTTCAGCTCATGATAAGATGTGATGCATGTGACGTGGGAGGTTTTGAATGAGGAAAAATGTAGCAGCCAAACCTTTAGCTCCCCACTGTGCTCGTCCTTCCCGTCGGGGCTGGACTCGGGAACACAGGACAGGCTGGAAGACAAAACACAGGCGCAAAGTCAAAATTCGTTTTCCTACACACTCAGATAAGCTTCAAAGTCTGAAACATGAATTAGGATTATAGTTTAGTGTAAAAATGTCTGGAAAAAATTATCATACAGCATATGATAAATGAATTAAGGTAAAAAATAGAGTCACATTTACAAAATTAAACAGTGGAGGGCAGCAGCATCTCAGTGTTCATATTAACAGCAGGACTGAGCTTCTCTTTAGCTGTTAACAAAGATAATATCCATAACAAAAAGGTTTGAAAGCACTTCACTGCTGTTGTTGAGTCTAACCGCTCCCAGAGGAGACGGTAGCACTGTGAGCACTGTGCAGTGAACAAACAATGAAAAGACTACTCAGCAGTTCTCATCATAGCAATCGTTAATCATACTAATTCAAATACATTTAACGTACAGCATTTAATGTAACAGCTGTGTTCATTCATTTATCCTCCTTCACACCTAACAAATCATTTTCATCACACTTTCTTTCCAGCACTCTACAACTAGTGATCAGATGTTAGTCGTTAGTTAAGGGTTTGTTGTCGAATTAACCGATTTCAGTAGCTTTACCATACTACGCACAATGTCAAGTCCTGCCTCCGCTTTAGGTTACTGTAGCGCATCATGTCTCAACCAGCTCAGACATAGATACTAACATGAGGCCTTCTAATTTAATCTAAAACGGTAGATCTTTATCAGTGCTGAAGGACAGGAGGAGGTAGTGCTCTTTGATGCTATTTAGATTAGCATTTGATTGGTCAAATTAAATTGTTCCAGCGCTGGGCATTAACATTTCCAACCTCTACATTTGAGGTGAGCCAGCAGTGAGCCTTTGCAGCAACTTTGCTGCTGTGGAAACGAGGAATTTGTGGTCGCGTGTTTCACAGTGTCGTCACCTGTGGTGAGATTCAGTGCTGGCGACGTCCTGCAGTCGCTGCTGCAGCATGAACAGCTCCGTGGCGTATCGCTCCTCGGTCTCTGCAGCCTGCTGCTGGTAGTGAGCTCTGAGGCGCTCCACCTCTTGTCTGTGACTTTCCTCCAGCTGGAGCAGTTTCTCATGAGCCTCGGTCTTCAGCCTCTGTAACTCCTTGTTCAGGGAGGTGGATGGTGCACCAGGTTGCTCCCCGGCATCTAATCAACACAGCGATGAAATGTGAGTTTAATAGTATAGTATTCAAAAGCACATAAGTCAGAAGAAACATTAATGTTTTTCCTGTTTCCTTTCTTATGCTTTACTGAGACATCGTAACTCCAGACGTACCTTTACTTTCAGAGTTGCTTAAACTGGCAACCAGCACACGCAGCTCCGAGATCTCCTTCGCACTATTGCTCTTCAGTTCATCATAAGCCACCTGCAATGCCGTCATCTAAGAGACCACGAGATTTCTTAGTGTGCTCCTCAGAGTTTTGCATCCAATAAGTATAAATCTCTTTACAAACAGAACAGTGCACGCCATGTACTAATTCTCTTCTTTCGCTTCAAAGGAAAAAATCATCAGGACAAAAAAAAAGTGATTTCCGTATGCAAGCTGACATATTAAGTGTGTAATATGTAACTGGGACACGTGTGTTATGTCAACAGATGTGCACATTTTCACCTTATTCCCATCAGCTCTCAGCAGAACCTGGAGTTGTGACAGTCGACTGTGTTCCTGCTGAATCCCCTCCTTTATCTGCAGAAGATTTCCATACAGCTCTACAGCAAGAGAGAGAAATGTTTTTTTAGATCAAATGAAGTTTTATATACCTAAATTCTGAATGTCTGATTCCATTGTATGTAAATACCTCTGGCCTCCAGTAACACAGAGCTGGATTCACTAGTTTCTGGTCTTTCCACTGAGGGGTTTGGTGCTTCGCCTGTAACACTTTCCACAAACTTCTCACCAAACATTTTTTGGAAAAACTGTGAGCAGAACAGACACCAACGCGTTTGCATGTTACGTTAACGTGACCATCCGTACCATAGAGATTTATTTAGAACATGTTACCAGCATTACCAGAAGGATTTCACTGCATTCTTCTGACACAGCTTGTAACACATCCTGGTATTTGAAGATCTTTGGTTCATCTTTGACAAAGAAAAACACACAAAAAAAGAAAATTATACATAAATAATGGATTATTTGCTAAATGTTTGTTTGTGCTTTGATCAATCATGAATGACTGATCAAAGCGTCTGAGAACCCTCCTTGCATCAAACACACGTGCACACACAGGCTATCAACTACTCATCTGCTCACTCGGGTCACCGTGATCTTTCCGTTGTAGCAGCTCAAGCTCCTGCTCCAGCGATTGTGTGCGAGCGTCCGTCTCCTCCTGCAGCATTTCAAGTTGGGCAGAGTGGATCTGAGACAGGCTGATGCGCTGGGCCTCCATCTGCAGCCTGCACTCACCCTGTGCACAGACAGAAGTCACAGTCATTGTTAGCATGAAATAATGCACAGGATGAAAGTGAAAGAAAGAGAAGGGGGACGCTCAATGGGTTAAGCGTCAGACTGGGATGCAGAAGGTTGTGGGTTCGAACCCCGTCTGACTCCTAATCCATTCCCAGGTGTGTCCCTGAGCCAGACACCCAGCGCTAGCTCCTTGTAAGTCGCTTTGGATAAAAGCGTCTGCCAAGCAAAGTAAAGTAAAGTAAAGTAAAGAAGATCTCTGGTTAACAGTATATGATACATTATCAGTTAAAGGATTAAAAATCAGGCAACTGAGCAGTGCAACGAGGCTGTGTTCAGGACGAGAGGCCTGCTATTACCACTACAGTGACAGAGAACAATAGGCACACAGTGAAGCCTCTTTCAGTAGATATGCATAATGCATAAACACTCATTTGTTAGGGTTATACAATTCTGGAATTGCAATTCTGATACCTTTGACGTCATTCGTGTTTTAAGTGCACTTTACATGCTAATTAGGGTGCATTTAAAACTCTTTGTCAAGACATAATCTCCCCATCTGCCTTAGATCTAACAGTCTACTTTCAAAGCTGTAGCCACTCAGACGTTTGTAGGATCAGAGACGGTCAGTGACAAACCAATAAATGGCAGCTGCGTTATGACGCGACACCTCTAAACTACACTAACAACACTACATTACTACAACTTATAACACTGACGTCTACGTGTGGCTTTGTGCAACTTATTTGGTTAGATGAGTGAGCCTGTAGCTTGAAGAAGGGAATATTGTGTCATTCAGTGAGTCTGGATCCCAGTTGGCATTGAGAAAAATGAACCACAGTATGAAAATGTTTCAGGTGCAGTTCAGGTGTGTGACCATCAGTTCATTGACCTTTCGATGTATCAAAGCATCTGCTGACACTGAAAAGCAAAGGGCAGGATGTGAGCTTAAATGACATTTACATGGTCAGTAGTCTCTGCTTCTTCCTCCACTTCCTGGCGCACGATAGAGTCCGTGCGGCTGCCTGTGCCATGTCTGTTCACCTAAATAAACAAGCAGAAGAGAATATTGAACTCTCTCGAATCTTCCTGCAGTAAAGAAGCAGCCAAAACTCAGATGAACATTGAGACAGGGCATTGGCCAGTCAGACATGTTGTGCCTTTAATTACAGACAGAACTTCTTTTTAATCTAGGGTTGTACAAATGTAAAGTACAAGTGTGTCAAACAAACATATTACACAATTAAATTACATATTTTCAGCTTCTCGTGCTAAAAGAAATTCTGAAACTTAAAAAATACTAAAGGTTGAGGTGTTTTTGTTCAGGTACACTGTGTATCATGTATAGTAATCCAACCCAGGAGGTGCAAAACAATATGAAGCACAGAAGTGAAATGGCAGACAGACACCTTTGCCTGATGTAATTAAGACACAGTGGCAGAGACACACAAGTGACTGGGGTAAAATGGCTTCTCACCTCAAACCCTTCACTCCCTGCAGGATGGAAAGAAACTAGAATGGACACATTTCTACACGGAAATGATTCAAAGCTATCGGTCAACTGTGCGTGCTTTATTTTTCAGACCTTCAGATCACATGCGTTCTGTTTGAGAATGAGCCGCATGAATCAAATCAGTTTACAAATACTGTACCGTGTCCCTTTAAAAGCATAAATGAGCAGAATATCAATAGAGTCTTGACAGTTTGCTGTTATGTGCATGTTGTACTACAGCATGTGTACATTGTGTCTTCTAACCAGATATGACTCTCTCTGCTGCTCAGCGCTACCTTTGAAAGCCAGCCTGCAGCGCACAATCATGACTGTTAGTCACTAGTGACAAAACATGCAGTTCATGCATTTTTGATAGGGCTAATAACAATACTGAGCATCGCAGCATCAATTCTAAGTGTGACACAGCGCATTTCTACTGTGCTTCTGATATGCACAATATTCGAGTCACTCATACATGTAATTTAATCAGACCTGAAAGGGCAGAGAAAAAGGTAATGGGACTGTTTCAGTGAAGAGTGGTGCAGCAGTTGCATGCAGGTGCCTACCTGTTTGCAGATGGAGTCTCTGTCTCCGTCTCCGCGGTGCCCGTCAGTGGAGTCCTCCTTGCCGGCCCTCTCTAGTGAGCATGGCGTAACCCGGCTCTCCATCTGAGGCTGCATCTCCTGCTCTGCAGCACTTCTAGCTCTCTCTTCCTCCGCTGCAGCCTCCTCTTCCTCCTCCCTAGCTTTTTCTTCCCTGCTGTCTGAAAGACAAGAGCCCAATTTGCGCTCCTGCTTCAACCTGTGCCGCCTCTTGCGCCTGTTTGACCCTGAGGCTGTGGACTTCTGTGGGGAGGCTCTTCCTTCAACAGGTCCCTCCCCCGAGGACTGGACTGCCGCTGGAGACGGGGTGTGCGAAAGCCTGTGGAGTTCCAGTGTCTGCCGGATGCCGTCTCTCTCCGCTTCAGCCGCCTGTAAGTGGGACTGAAGAGCCTGTACCTCCTGTTGCAGAGACTGAATCTGAAGGTGATGATCCTCAATAGGACAAACAGCCTCAGCAGCTTGTTCTCTCTGAGGCTTAGCTTTTCTTTGGGCATCCTGCCCTCTCCTCTGCTGTCTCATAATCTCTTGCTTCTTTTCCAGTTCTTTCCCGAGGCTTTCGTTTCGGGCAATAACCTTCACGTTTTCTTGTCTCACTTTTGTCAGCTCGTCTTCCAGCTGTCCCACTTTGCCCTCAGTACACACCAGTTGCTTGGTAACTTCAGAAAGCCTTCCAGCCAGGCTTTCCTTCTCGCTCAAGGTAACATTAAGCTTGTCCTCTAACTCACTACAACCTTTCTCTATCGTAGTCTTCGTGTCCTCCATTTCAGGATCCCTGCTTCTCTCTTCCAGCTCCCGAATCTGTGAATGCAGGTTGGCAATCTTCGCCTCGAACTCAAGTGTTTCCTTCAGTGTCCTACCTTCTAACTGCATCTTTGCCTCAATGAGACATGTGTACTCCTCCTTCAGCTCCTGATAATTGACCTCAAAATTTTTCTCTGCGAACGAGAAAGTAGTCTTTTGGTTTTCGATTCCCTCCCTAAGCTTAACCACGTGTTGTTGTATTTGATAGTTTTCTGTTGTGAGTGTCTTAATTTTGAACTCCAGCTCTGCCTTTAAATTGTCATTAGATTCTATTAACATCTCCTTTTCTAATTCCTGCTCTTTCCATTTGTTCTCCCACAGTTGTTCTTTCTCTTTTGTCTGACTTTCCAGCACCTCTGTCTGTTTTAGCAACATCTGAATTTTGCTCTCCATTTGAACTCTTTGTTCTTCTCCCTTTCTCAGTTCCTCAAGTTCCACCTGAAGCTCTTGAAGCTGCTGGACAAGCTTTTCTGCTTTGGAGCTGTCCAAAGCCAGGTTCAGATCTTCTTTAAGGCCAAGAATTTGATGCAAAAGCTCGTCTCGCTCTGTGGCAAAGCTTGCCTTCTCCCTCCCTAACAGAAGCAGCTCTTCTTCATAATTTGTGCGCATCGCATCCAAAGCTCTTTCATGCTTTATTGCAGCTTCATTGAGAAGGTTTTCTGTGTTCATGAAGCTCTCCCTCTGCAATTCCTCACGCAGATTAGTGAGTTCCTCCTCGTGGCTAAACAGAAGCTGAGTCCTCAAGCGTTCCAGCTCTGCTTCCTGCGACTCCGCCATGCGGTCGAGCACAGCATCTTTCTCCCTCTCCAGCATCTCCAACTTGATCTTGTAATTAGTTATTTCTGACTCGTGTTTTGTTTCTGCCTCGTGTGCAGCTTCCTGAGCAGCAGCCAGCTCGCTTCTCAGGTTCCTGATGGTCTCCTGGAGGCGCAGCAGCTCCCCTTGTTGGCTTTCCTGAGTGGTAAGACAGTGGGAGACCAGCTCCACTTTTTCTTTAGCAGAACAAAGATCTTTAAGGAGATCTTCTACCTTCACCTGCAGGTCAAGCTTCTCCTGGACAACTTGGTTTAGCTCATGTCTGGTTTTATTGTGCATTGCTTGGGATTGTTCTAACGTCTCCTTAAGCTCAATGACCTTAGCACTGAGAGTGTCCACCTCCACAGCGTCAACAGTGGAGCTTTGAGACAGTTGTTCTTTTACAAGTTCAAGTTCCGCACAGTGTTGTTCCGTCATTTTCTCCACGTTCGCCGAGTGTTGCAAATTAAGCTCCTGCTTCATCTGGACAATTTGCTGCCCGTACATCTCGTCCAGTTCCCCCCTGAGAAGTTCCATCTTCCTCTCAAACTCTTCCTGCATTTTCTGGATCGCATCGCCCTCGGACAAGCTGCCCCGGTGACAGCGTTTCTGCAGGTCCTCTACTGCGCCCATGAGCTGCATGATCTCACTGGATGACATTTGCTCCTTCTGTCTGGAGGTTGAGAGTTCACTTCTGCAATTTTCAAGTGCCACTCGCTCTTTCTCCAAGTCCAATTTACAAGACTCCAATTCAGTTTTACACCTTTCAAAGTCAGACCTGGTGTTCTCCAGCTCATCCAGACATCTTTCAAGCTCAGATTCTTTTGTAGCAGTTCGCTGTTGGAGGTCACGCAGACGTTTTTCAGATGACTCCAGCTCATCTTCGAGCTGTGTAAGACAGCCGTCCCGCTCTGCGATGACTCTCTCTTGCTCAGCTATAACCCGATCTTTGTCATCTGATTGGTTTGTAACATTCTCATCTGTAGTCTTTCCCACATGTGCAAGCTCCTCTCTGAGCAGGGTCAATGACCACTCGTGTTCTGTGATTATTGCAATTTGCTCTGAAATTAACTGATTTTTCTCTTTCAGTGTTTGTGCAAAAGACTCCTTGTCCGCTCTTAAATCTGTCAGCGATTGCTCCTGACTGACAATAACATTTTCTTTTTCAGCAATCAACAGGTCCTTTTCATTTATCCTTTGTGTAACTAATTCTTCTGATCTTCCCCCTGACTACAAACAACACACATACAATGGCAATATTGAGAACATAGTCTGTAATCACGCACGTGTAACAGAGTGAATATCTAAAATATCTCTGGAACAATCTACGGCTAACACTCCAGGCAACTACTCACCATTTCCATCTCAATGAGCTTGTGCTGCAACTGACTGATGTGCTGCAGCTGCTCGCTGCTCCTCTCCTGGTGCTTTCTCACCTCCACGTTCATTTCCTCCAACTGCTGTTGGTGCTGGGTGAGCTGCTGCCTTGCCTGAAGGAGATCGGCTGCTGTGCTGCTGTGGCTGGTGTTCCTCAGCGTCTCGCCCGCCTGCAGCTGTGGTTGTAAGATTGGAAGGTAAATAAAAAACTGTAAAATGTAGAGGTCCGCTGCTGCACAGAAATTAATGATGACTTGGAAAACTCTGTAACAACTGGTTGTGCTAAGTAATATGTATGTATAATGACCGAAGAAATACTTGATATACTTTGATATATCTAAGAAGTTTTCACCTGCTGGAATTGAATATGTAGTTTTTGGCTTTGTTCTGTCAGCTCCAGGAATTCTTTCATGATCTCGTCTTTCTCTTCTCGAGCCTGCTGAAGGTTAGCCGTGAGCTGGGTGATGATGCCATCTCGCTGCTTCAGAGCAGCTTCAAAGTCCTGCAGCTACAGAAGTGAAATAGAATCGAATAAAAATGTCTCACACACTGGAATAATGCAGTAACTCCAAAAGTACAGTCTATACTAGTACTAAAATATTTACCTGCTGTATTCCTTCTGTGCCAAAGGTCGTCCTGATTTCCTCGAGCTCCTGACTCATCTCCTCCACTGTCTGGGTTTTGGTGGAGAGTGCATCATCCATGTCCTGCATCGTCCCTCTTTTTGTCACCCGTTGCACTGGCTCCACCTCCTCCTGAACACAAAATTACCAGTAAAAGCTAGCACAGCATATAGAAGGAAGTGCGATACAAGACAAGCATTCGGGAGCTTAGCACTCAGTCACCGCCATGGAGTAACAGATGTTAGTTGCAAAAGCAAAGACAGACATACAGAGATGCAGTAAATATGTTTTACCAGTTTAAAAAAATATTTAGGATCTTGCAAAAATCCATAAAGATTGTGATTTGGCGTATTTGGCTGTATAAATAAAAGGTTTCTTAGGTTTGATAGTGCTCATTTCTGAAAATGGATAACATTATCATATTATATTTCCTTCTTTCGTTCTTTCAATAATAGGAATGAAACCTCTAGTTGTAAAACCCAATAATACAATTGGCCTTCAACCATAACAAATGTGGAACTTCAACACTATTCAACTACAGCTTTTCTTCTGTCATTACCTTCGCATACTGTTTGAACAAGAACAAAGTTTCTGTTATTATTCTTTCTCCTTAATAGATGCTGATATCTGGAGTGTTGCTGAAAACTGATCATTTGGGGAAAGAAAATATCATCCAACACAAAAGAATCAAAACTATTCTAATGATTTTCATTTAGAAAACGAATTAAATGTAAAATATGTCATCGTAGGTTCAGTAGCACTTCTTGTCCAAGGACACCTCGACATGTAACCTGGTGGGAAACTCGCTCCCCCTTCGGTTTGAAGACGACTGCTCTACCCACTGAGCTATCATGCCGCTCATATTGTTTTTTCACCCTCATCCACTTCACTCTCCTCCAGGTTTCCGAGACACTTTGCACATCTAAAATGTCACACAGCCTCATTACCGCCTGAACTCCAAGTTAGTTGTGCATTCAAAGTTGTTTTTTTCTCCTTCCACATCGCAGTAAAGCAGTATAGAAAGTACAGCAGAGAACAGCTGTGGTTAGTGGGTTATAGGAAATCTTACAGAAGACTAAAATGTCAAGCATGTCCAGCAGCCGTTGGGTTTGCTAGTAGAGCCAAAAAGATCTGCTTGATCGGTTTACTGTACCCAGAAAAAATCCTCCGAAGACATCATTAGAGTCCCTGTCACCTCATCATGGCACCCATTTACCTGTTGATGCAGCAAGTCAAGTTTGTGAACTGCCAAGTGAAAACGCTGTCTCATGATTTATACAGTATGTTTCATTTGAAACTGTTAATAAATATTTAAATTCACACCTGTTATATTGATTTTTATCTATTATCTATCACATTAGACAACGAAACAGCAGCAGATCATCATTAACTTCACATTATAGGAGCTTCCTCTGCATCCCTTAATTGACATGTGCACAGAATCCGGCTTAATAACTAGAAAGGTTAATTTTGAACCAAAGACTTAATTCCAGCACATGATATTATCACCCGTCATGTGGTCTGACTTAGCAGCTGCACAATGATTAGAAAAGCCATCACGCCGACTGACTACAGTGTTTGTATCATTGCAGACACAATTTCCAAACAATACTGCAGCAATATGCTGCAACATACTCGACAAGCTACAAGTAAATGACCACAAAAACAGCCCCGGCTCTCAGCCTGTAATCAATGCCACAGGTTCCTTCATAGTTAAGACAAAGAGAAAGTGAGCTGTTGCTGTGACCATGAATCCCCTGGGACAGAGCACACTAGCAAAGATAGACCATAAGAAGCGGTAATACATTTTTTAAGGAAGGGCGTCTCACCTCTGAGGAGTAATCTTCAGCAGTAGTGGAAACTTCACTCTCTGGCTGCACATAGAAAATTCAAAGAGAATATACAAGTCATGTCAAAGACGTGGCACACAACTAGAACAAAAATGTATTATTCCCTCCACCATATATTTAAATGACTGACAAAAAAAAAGAGGGTTGGGGTTAGCTTGAATGCACCAGAAGCAAGATGGGGCACCAAAAGCTAGCTGCACAGGTGTACAGGTAAGAAATATTCTCCTCCTATTCAAACATTTTGTGTGTTACTGCGTAACCATAAGGATGTACTATATGCCATTACTGATTTGATCTAGTTCCTGCTGCACAATTTCCAGATGTGCAGAGTTTTGACGCCAACAAATATCTTCTTAAAGCTTTTATCTCTTCTCATTTGTTTAATACCAAAGATCTATTTATTAGCCAACTGCTGCTGGTTACAGTCAGCGGTAAATTTATAGTGTTAGGGTTCAGAGTAAGTTCAGATACATTATTTATTAATGTATCTGAGCAGTGAGCAGTGAGCAGTTTCCCAATGAGCAGCTTATTTCATTAAGCTGCTCATCTCACTTCCAAGATGTAGGCGCAGTTTGTGAACGTCAATTACGCTGACATTAACATCGGCGTCTTCTCAGTCAAACAGAGGTGATTTGGTACTCGATTGAAATGTACACTTAATTGGGATTTAAATGTAATAAAATGCGACTGAAGACGATCCCTATGCATGACTGTGACATTTTACTACACCTTCTTTCATAAGGGAGCCTGACTCAAAGTTTATTTCTTGATGTCTAAGAAGCATCAGTGACTCAGTCCATTTGTATTTGCAATTATAATCCCTTTCAGATGCCAGCGAAAGACTTGAGAGTAGAACATTTTGAAGCTGTAGTGTTTCTACAGCAACCCCGTCCTGTTTACAGACAACAGCAGCCTTGCAAAATGTCTGAGGAGAACAAAGTGCCATGAACAGAATGAGATAACAAAACAAAGATTGTTTAATAACTAATCTACATAAACAATTCACACATAATGTCCAGCATCGCGTCTCTTTAATTTAATAGTTAAAGCAGTTCCAGCTCATGCAACACAAACGTACAAAATGTCCCGGAGCCTTTCAAAGCACAGGATGTAGCTCAGCCCCAAGATAAAATAAACAAACTTGCTATTCTGTGAAAACATACATTCAATCAACCTTAAGGTCTCCTGAGAAGTTCTGCAAGGCCACAGGAATTGGACATACAGAGCGACGCAGATAAAGCGATTTGAAGGTGATCGTCTGTTTCCATGGCAACCAGTAGTATTGTGGGCATGTACCGCATCAACTGTACAGTGGGTTCATGGAACAAGTGGCTGCACAGCGCCAGTGAAAAGAGACTGAGGGCTTCTGCATGTTCTTTGACTTTTCAGAGATTTCCCTGCAGAATAAGGTGACTGCTTGAATGTTTGTTCATCAGAAAGAGGCTCCAGCGTCCTCTCAACAGGAATGAATTGTAGATTACAACTATGCGTTATGTTTTTTTCTTTAAAATAACCAGAAGCAGGGCCTGTATAGGGCTGCGATAGCATCTCAGTGTTGCTTAGTTTCAAATAGCATGTCTAATATAGTTAAAAGATTTTAAAGAACCACAAATCAGTTTTGTACATTTTGGATTGTGGCCTAAACAAAACTTTGGATAAGTGAAATTCTAAAATGACATTTTATAGAAGATTAAAGAAAAAGTCAGCAAAGTATTAGATAATAACATTTATCAACTGCAACCCATCTTAACTATCAATATGTTTTTCTTTTTTTTGGTGCTGCTGAAGCCTAGTTTGTACATTTTGTCCAGCAACATCAAGCTATAAAAGGAACTGATATATTTATTAAAGGAGGGATTCTTAAGTGTGCTAATATCGCTAATAATCACCTCTAGTGTTGTGAAATGTGAAAAGTAAGTGCAGGTGTCTACCTCTATGGTGTAGGTCTGATCGTGCTTTACAGTCTCTCCGCTCCGCAGGGTCCTCGCAAAGGTAAACTCCGTAGTGGGTGGGTCCTTATTTCCTTCTCGAGATGCATCTCTGCCTCCGCCTGAGACCTCTTCTCCTCCCACAGACTCATCCGGCTCCACTTCCACCCTTCCCTGCGAATCCCCCTCCGAGTCTTCTGCAGTCTTTTTCTTCTTCTTCTTTTGTTTCTTCTGGGTTGCGTGAGCTTTTCTCTGGCGGTACTCAGCCAACTGTACAGTGAGGAGGGGTACACATAACAGTTACTCTTTATACTTCATAGGCTGTGCCTGGAAGTACAAACACATTAGCAAACACTTTAGCAGACATCCTACGTGTTGTAGCGTCTATTCAGATCTTGTTTATCCGTCACTAATGCTCAGACTTAACGGAAAGAAACAGCTTTAACCTAATTTACAACTTCGTTATTCTGCTTAGCACTGAGTTAATTCCTACAATAAACAAATAAAAAGAACATATCAACCTACTCTGACACTGCACAGTTTGGAGAAACTCAAGCGAAACATTGTTTGCCCCAAAAATGTGTCTTCTCTGCTCCGAATAATTCCTCCCTCCCCATGTCCATATGACCTGACACATGCCTCTTGCTGTGCCAGGTGCTAATCCTGACTAAAGGGATTAAGTATCTCAGTGATTTGTCTAAAACAGCCAATAACATGTAGGGCTTTCTTCAGCACCAAAAAAGGTTTTGTTCAGTATGTTAAATTGTGAAAAGCTGCACATTAATGATAAAAACTTTAAACTTACATGAGAGTGTTTGTGTTCACTGAGATCAGTTTTCTGATTGCTCCGTTTTATTCACTACTGTTCACTATTTAATTATTTCAATTTATTTAATAGAAAGCCATACTGCAGTTAAACAGCTTTACTCTGGTGAAAAGTAATATCTTTCAACTCCTAATACATTTCTTGATTTACCTTCCTTAAAATAAACTATGCAATGTTGCACAATTAACAATTATAATTACAATTACACAGCCCAGACGTTCAGAACTACTGATCATTGCTGAACATGCAGCAGAGTGCGTTGAGCATGGCAGACAGGTGTCACAGCACAGGTGCTGCATGGATTGTGGTAGATATAGACAGGCTGTCTGAGGACACCGCGCTAAAGCCTGCTCAACTGTCTGAGGAAATGCCCATGAACGCCACAACAGAAAACGTGTTTCTCTACGATAGAAGGTCGTCAATCAGCTAATAAACAGTAATAAACATTTTTTTTCTTTATTTATCAGTTTCTTCATTTTTCACAGTTTTGCTTCAGTTTCTGAAATACGCTGGTTTTCGTTATGTTTTTGTGACTGAATCTAAAAGGCAGAGGAATCAACAGTGAAGTAGTTAGTTAACCTAAATCGATCAGAAATTACATTTTATGCTCGAGTTCTGCGATTTATGGATCGAACTACCAGATGCAAACGCTTATATTAACTCAAGTCTTTATTTGACCCAAAAATACCAGTCGCATGTGGTGTTTCTGGCTTCTATAGTAGTAACGCAGTATATAATAACATTCACTGTTCAGTTCGTTCTTCTGAACACACTAGGGAACACAGGTGCAGGTGGCAGCGAAGGCTGTTTTGCCTCCGTATGAAGAGCCCCACTCCTACAGCAGCAACATCAGCAGAGCAGTAAGCACCTTTGGACGGGTCCAGTTTGGTGATGCTGTGCGTACGATTAGTGGCTCACACAGCAGAGCTAAGAGTGGGCACATCCCCACCTACGACACTCAGCTTAAAAGCTCAAAGGGCAACTTGGTCCATGCCTCTGCACCTCCACACACGCTCCACCCTCGCCCAAATATACCTAGTTATCAGCATTTTAGCTGCCACATACCAGGGCACACAGAGATATGAATGACTCGAAGTGCCTCTAAAATCAGGGCTGTTCCTTATTTCTGAGTTAAGGAGAAAAACACGGAAGAAGAGTGATATGCAGAGGATCCACCAGCAGAAATCACCCAGCGCTTTAAAAACACGCAGAGACCTTTTCATCAAGCTGCTTATCATAGCTGGCTGCCCTATTTGGCTGGTCGGAGCAGAGCAGAGGCTGAGCATATGGAGTTCTGATGCCCGCATAGCTGCATGCACCATCTGGGAAACTGAGACTACGTAGGTGTATCACCATCTGCTGTCTGAAAACATTTACACAGGCATATTTTTACGCCGCCTTTTATCGGCTGGTGCCTAAAAGCAGCAGCAACAACAACAACATCCAGTAAACTGTGATTTTTTTTTTTTTTTAGTTGCAGTTACAATCTGGTGTTAGTGGGGGAGGTCGAGCTACAAAAACAATGTCGTGACTGCACACTGGTGTATGTTTAAATCATATGTAACTTATGTGAGGCAGAATATGTTTTGGCTCCAGCAGCATGTTTAACTACCGTCAGAGATGTTATCATAAAAGGTGTCAGATCATTGGGAGGAGGGTTGTAATCATAATACAACTGATTAGATAGATTATTAAAAAAACATATTAATGAGACGTTTTATATTTGTGTTTCCAGAAAATGTATAATTAATTCCGAGACCTGAAAATGCTGAGTGCTGAAAATGGTTGGGAACGTATTCTAACTTATTCCCTCTCTGCATGTTTAAGATTCAACAACTTTGTTATGAATAATAATTTTGGCATGGCAACCAAAAGGGGCTTGGTTTCCTGCTACAAATTCTTTAGATAAATGGGGTTCTGTAGTTCTAAATAATACATCCACCACTCCACCGCTGCCCAGAAAGGAAGCTCACAGCTCGATGACAGTGCCAGCAGTGTTGCGTTAGTCAACATCGACGCAGACGGCCCATATAACATGTAACAACGGATTACAGTCCTGAAAGTAATGGTCCATCCCTAGCACAGCAGGTGCACACAGGCAGTGTAATGACTGTGAAGCATATAAAGAAAGGTTAGTCTCTGTTATCCCCGTTCTGACTGACACACAGAGCCGTTTCTGTCGTTTGTGCTGGAACAGCAATTCTACGCACAGACACGTCGCAGTCAACAGTGTGAAACTTGGTGACAAGAACAAGAAGAACAAAAAAGAGAGAATTATACTGAGGCAATGCAGGCTTATATTATAGTTACTAGTTTAAAGCCACAGTCTCCAGCCCAACCTGACACACATAGTTAATCAAGCAGCACAGAACTTTATCCAGAGAGCTGCTGCTTTAGGAAACTGACCAAAAAGACCCGTGTAGTGTTTCAGATCGCTCCTAACCCACAGAGAAGAGCAAACACAAACACCGTCTCTCAAGTTTCCCCCAGCTGATGGGTCTCGATGATCAAAACTTCTGTCATGACAAACAGCATGCTGTGTGACTCCAGCCACAGGAACTTCAACTGTTTGCTGACTTATAGCCAGGTGTAGTAAATTACAAACATCCTGGGTTTGACTCTAGTCTACTGGATGATTGCTCCACATGCACTTCCACAATTATTGTTCAGGGCTTTTTAAGATCCATGGTGTTTTGTTATCTGCCCAAAACTATGTAGAGATTTCAAAGTGTAACAATCAGCAATTAATCTGGCAACCAATTCTTTCGTAGTTCACTTTCATAGTTGTTATGCAGAGAAAATCAGACTGGCACAGAAATTATAGTGTACGACCAAACAATTCAAACTGAAAAACTGTTAAATAAAAATTACTGGAACTAAAGCTGTGATCTGCGAGTTATTTTAGGAATACAACAAGCAAGAAAAAACATGTTTTTGAAGACCAAAAGAGTAAACGTTCTCGCTTTCCTACATAAACTTGGGTTCAGTCACCCTCAAGGTTGTAGCTAATTAAAACTGGGCAGCTGTTGGACTTGATCACATTCAATTAATCACCTGAATCCTTTCTGAAGCAGCACAGCACGGCAATATAAAAGTTTCAGCTGCTCCCAGCGTTTCAGGGCTGAACTAAAGATGCCAGGTGCTGTAACATAAAAGTAAAACACTCTGTTGACCACCGTCAGTTATTGAGGCACAGAAGCTGCAGTGGCCACAGTCCATCTATCACACACATCAATGCAGGATATGTCCATGATTAGTCACCTGTAGGATTAACTATTCAGGCCTTGGATAAGTAGATCAACTTGTACCTTTTGTACACTGACCTTTAGGATATCTGGAAGTCCTGACAAAACCTTCTTATACAGTGTAGAAGCACTGTGGAAGTCTCCAGCCAGACCGTCTCGCTTTCTCATTAACATCGGCTCTATTTGCCTCTTTACAGCTAAAAAATTATTTAAAGACTCCCTACCCTAATGCCTAATTTTGCAGAGAATGCTGAATACAAAATCACATAAACCAGTTTTTAAAATAGGAGATGCTGATGAAATTACAAGCAAATATACTTGAGTGATTAGTAACACAACAGGGTCTCAGAGAAACCAATAAGCAAGCTGTCCTCTGTGAATAACGGCTCCATCCCTTAAGTCAAATTAACCAGTCACTCCAGTGTTCGTCCCATGAGCCAAACAGTTTCATTTATAAAATGTGGAACAGCAACTGGGCTGGCACATATTATTCTCTCAAGATTCATTAAAAATCACTGCTGTGATGTGATGAACCGAGAGACAGATAAAGGTGGACTGGCCTATAAATAAACGTATTATTAAATAGGCCTCGTTGAACCCTCTACAAAGACTGAAACAGTGAGGGTCTAAATTACCCGAAAGAATAATTAAACAACACATCAAGAAGAGAGCGTTAGTCACAGACGTCACCCTGGTGACGGTCATATATGCCACACAGCATTTTAGTTTGTGGGTTTCTTTGACCTAACACAAAATCTTACACCACCTTCAGCTCGTTATTTCAGCAGTGGGTGAGTCTCAAAATATTAAATTCAAGGAGTGTAACTGCATCTACGGTGTAACTGGAGCCCAAATCAGGCTCATGATGCTGGCAATGCACTTGTAAATGTGTTCCACTTGAAAATAATTCCACCTGCAGCTTACAGCTCAGATCACAGGCCTGGCAACACCGACCCACAAAGTGCACTGCTCATTGTCTGCTCCTGATCCAATATGCACATGCTTAGGACATACATAAGGTCAAACTCACCTTCACTCTGAGATCCTAAAGTATTCGTTTGCACAGTTACACTGCCTCAATGCGTATTTACTTTTTAACCTATATTAATATCTGAATTGCAAAACTCCACGTTTATTATACCAAAAACTGGTATCCATAAAATAGCTCATGAAGTTTCCCCCCTGCATGTGATGACACAGTGACACACTACAGGAGAAAAACAGTGATGAAATACTCCTGCAGAGGGACAGAGGGACCTTTAGCAAACTGAAATGCCACAATTATTACCAGGGAGACGGTCTTTCTCAAAGTCCCTACCACTGCACAAACCTAAAAATCAGAGCAGTAGGACCAGAGGTAAATATAGGCTACAACAGAGTGGATGTTCTTCTTGTCTCTGACAGAATTCACCATCATTCAAAACCAACATTTAGCATGGCTTTAGTGCGTTTCGTTTATTATGTGATCAAAGTGGAGGCTGACACATCACACACTGGTCTAACAACCTCCTGGTGATAAAACTGCATGATGTTAAGATTTGCAGGACTCTTATTGACAGAATTACCCAAGTTGTTTGGGTGCACACAATAATTAATAACAGAACTGCTGTAAGGTCACGCATACCCTCACCAGCTGCAGCTGTAATGTGTGTATGGCTCAGACAGAGCCGTGTACCAGTTATTACTGCCACATAGTAAAAATGACAAGCTACCATCAGGTCTAGTGATCCTTCTTTTGGGAGAGTTGTTGCTGAATGTGTGGGGGTTGTTCTGACCTAAATGTTGGTGGTGCTGGTTGAAAATGTCAATGAAGCACAAGATTCACATGTGGGGCAATATTCGCTCTAGCTAGTGGGGCTGTGTCCTGTAAATCCTGTTCCACCAGCCTGTCAGCCTCACTTCAGATGGCGTTTATAAGCCCGTGATAACGATGGGACGCCTCGCCTTAAGGGTGATTACATTAGCACTACCTGCGCACTCCTACACGCCACTAGGTGAAAATAAGAAGAAGCAGAGGATAACGTTTAAAGCATGCATCATGACAAAGGAATCAGCGGCTAACAGTGGCTATGCTAACCCCCCCCCCCGTGCACGGCGCATGTTTTCTGAGACTGACAGCTGAGGGGGGGGGCAGGGGGTTAAAACAGCTGACAGTCGCAGCCGTGAGAAATTAAGTTGAGACAACATGAAGTTACTACTTCACAGCCCGTATTGAAATGTTAATGACTTATGCTAACACTAAAAACTAAAAACCTACCTTTGCTTTGCCGGCCTCCAGCTTCTTTTGCCTCTCCTCGTCTTCCATCACCGCTGTCCCTGTAGCTAAAACAAGAGGGAAACTGCTTCATACGAAATACCACCTACAAAAACATAGACGCGAACAGTTAAATATATCTCGTCTGGCTTCCAGCTCGCTGCCAGAGACTTCCAGTCGCCTTCATTAGCTGCTGTCTCCTTGCTGGTAGTCCGCCGCCATGTTTTCCACGTAAACACGAGACCCAACTATGATGACGTCGCGTAGGTGCCTTTAGGGCCACGCCCCCTGGCATTCCACCAGCGATGCTGTCAAAGGCTTATCAAAAACATCGGAATTGCTAATTATCCAAATGACCCACCTTAACGTTATTGTAATGATGTAAGTACATTGCCTGCACCTGCACTTAAGTATAATTGTGAGGTACTTGTACTTCAATATTGTATTACTTTTACTCTTGCTCAACCGCAATTTAGAGCAAAAGTTATACCTCACCGCTACGAGATCTTTGCCCTTATGTTGCTTCGCTCATCACCAAAACGTTTTGGCACATTTTTAGCACGTTTCATATGTAAAAGGCTGTTTGGTGTGTTTAGCACAAATGCCAAACTTGAGTGTCTTTAAAATGTTTAGTTTCACTAGAGTGTATTACCTAACATTTGTTTTATTATTATAACTAAATAGTCATTTTTAAAAGACTGAATTAAATTATTATTGTATTTTTTTCAAATGATATTCTCAATGTATAGCACATTTGCCCATACTTACAAAAATGAAAGCACTGTTATAACATTTTACAGTATCATACAGCCTGAATTCAGCTTGAAACATCTGCTCAGTTTCTATGGTAACAGGAGTAAAGGTTTCAAGAGCTGTCCTAGTTAAGAGGCTTCTTTTTTAAAAAGAAAATATTTTAAATTCAAAGTTGTATTTTCTCCTAACAAGGACGTCACCCATCACCTCACATTTTACAGAACAACAACTGAAATATTTGAGCTGTCTTGGCTGAATGGGACTGTAGGCAACACGAGAGACTGGCATCAATTTCTAGGACAGATGGCTCTGATAAGAGAAAGCATGACCAATATTGTACTTTCCGACTTCATGTGGAATTGAATCTACTTCTACAGGCTAATTAAAACAGCTTTGGGTGATGCTTCATCACTTCTTGTAAGCTGACCTTTTATCCAACTAGGCTAGTGATAAACAGGTGCAAAGCACAATTTTAGAAATCTTCTTTCTAAAAGAACTTTCTGCCTCTTTTATTAGTTTTAGTCTGTAAATCATAAAACAAAGATATACAAATAAGTTTGTTGCTTTGTTGTACAAAGTCACACTGTGCAGCACAATGTGTAATTTGTTTTTTCTGTACTTATCCATATTCCAAAGGTCATTATTCTATTATTGTCTAATCTATTCTATTGAGTTAAATATATTTTTACTGTAACAGCAAATATAAAAGAAATAAATAACATTTTTCTGCAAGTATAAAGTACTTTCACAGGTCACAGTCCTGTTACCTCATAACCTCACAGACTTCACAAGTTTCCAAAAAATGGAAATTTCTATTCCGTTAAATTACTGATTTGAAACCTACCACCAGCTGCAGTAGAGGAGGCGGCTTTGTGTCTCCGGCTGACAGGAGCTGAACAACTTATTGTCTGGCAAATCTTGAATTCCACCCATCTTCTTTTGGACATTCTGACTTCTTCCCACCTGTGAACACCTCCTATGAGTGCAACAGCATCTACGGCAATCACCAAGCATTTGAAAGTATCGTAAGTTTTTAAATTATTCATTTACTGAGGGAGTACTGTGTCAGCAGTTACCCAAGCAACTTTGCCAAGTAGACCACAACGAATGGATCAAGACAGAATTCCATCTAATATTTAAACACCACTGCAGTAATATCTGTGCATAAAATAAATTCACTAGGTTCCAAGAGCATTAGAGCAAATGAATGAATGAGAAGTGAATTTAAAGTGAACAAATAATGAGCATACACAAAGACAAGAAGAGAACAGACTTTATGATTGTGTCTGGATGTATGATTATTGGGAACTTCATAGCCATAAAGCAGTAAAAAGTGGTCAGATGTATCATGTATGAATTGTCAATTGTTCATTTTCCATTAGTGTAGGATCATATTTCACTGCAGTATTCTTTGTTGTGTCTTCCATTTCTCCCTAACATTATTTGGCCCACATCAAATTTGATTAAAGGGAAGATCTGCTACCACAACATTATGCAAATACAATCAGAAGTGCTAGTGAAGAAGGAAACATTAACTTGGGTGTGGAAATGGAAAATAAAAAAAATAGTCCAGACACTCTGTAATAGTTATCAAAGATCAGTGCTCTTTCAACTAAAACACGTCAGTCTAGGAGCAAATGCAGAATGAAAGGTTGATGATATAAAACTTAAAGAAAATATCGCTGTGCTGAATTTAAATATTCATGAGTGGTGGGACTCATCAGCAAAGAGAAGCAAAGGGTCAGTAGGTTTTTCAGTACCAAGCTGTGAGCCATGACACATGGTGAACACTTTCTTGTATCTCATGGGCACATAAGAATGTAATCTGACTCACAATTAATTATTAATGACTATACCAAAAAACAAGGTCTGTGTTTTTATATATATTCGTGATCATTCTGGGTTTGTGTCATATGGAATCATTAAGGGTCTTCTCTAGAGGTCATGTCATTTATACAGAACCAGTGGTTTCAGTGATTGAATATTCTATTTTGATCAGTTCTACATATAAACTAAAATAGTAAATGAAAGTTTGAAAGGGCATCGTTTTTTCTCCACAACGCAAGGTGGCGCTCATAAACAAAATTCACGTTTGGTAGGTGGTGGTAAATCTCGCGACACTTCTCATTTTTCTCACCCGGAAGAGAGCTGTCGCATGTAGGTGACTGAGAAACTAAATAAAACGAAATATGGTGTATATGTCTACAAGTCTACACTTTGAGATATTGATAAGGTGGGAAACTGTTCACGTGCCAAATTCATTACGGTTGAAGCTGTGTGGTCACACATTTACATGTTATGTTGTAATTTGTACATATTTTTTGTCTAGACCAGTGAATTTATTATCACTGCGTGTCATGTGTCTTACTTAGTTTTTACAACTAATAAAGTGGCATTTTCTTTTGTACCGTTAGAGATATTTATCTAATGTGCTACGATAAGTAGGTACAAATCCAGATGCATGAATCTTCTTGAGTATTCTTCTTCATTAATGATTTGTTAACCTTTCTTTCCTTGACTAGATTTCTCTTTTTTATTTTATGTTTGATTAGGTCCAGTGATCCGATCTTTATCAGTGATAATGACCGCAGTAACCAGAATTAGGGCTCTCTTAAGCCTCCATCAGTCAGTGACGTTGCCATGTGGCGTTTGGCTCACCCCGGGAACATTTGCATCAACCATTCGTCACAGTGGGCTTTGTAATGCTACTACAAGAAACAGGGAGCCAACGACACCAGTAAACCCAGAGAATGAATCCCTGCTGGAGAACCTGAGTCTAATGGGAGTTGATGTGAAGATGGCACGCCAGCGTCAGCCTGGGGTTCTTCGAAAAGTCTTCACTAATGAACGCGGCCTTGCTCACTTTCTGCAAAGCAAAGGAGCCAGCAGCAATGTGATCGCCAGCATCATTTCCCGCTATCCCCGAGCTATCACCCGCTCAGTTGAACACTTAAGGCAGCGCTGGGACCTGTGGAGAAATGTCTTCCAGACAGATGCAGAAATTGTGAGCATCTTACATCGTTCCCCTGAGTCTTTCTTCCGCTCCAGTGATAATGCCAACTTGGAGAAGAACATCACTTTTCTGACCTCACTGGGACTGAACACCAAAGACCTCCATCGTCTGCTGAGAACAGCACCACGAACATTCTCCAACAGTTTAGAGCTTAACAAGCAGAGGGTAGAGTTTCTGGAAGGAATCTGTTTAGAACATGGTGGGACGAATCCACAGTTGTTTGCCAAAATTGTCGTATCGAGGAACCTTTACATTCTCATTAGAAGCACAAAGCGGGTGAAGAACAACATAGATATTTTGAAAGCTTCTCTAAAGTTGACAGACTCAGAGCTGCTTACCCTTCTCCAAGGCCCTGGAGCAGAAGTCTTAGACCTTTCCAATGAGTATCTGAAAAATAATTTCACCAGTCTCCAGCAGAAGCTGACTTCACTTGGCTGTCAGAAAGCTGATGCTAAAAAACTACTTAGCACCTATCCAGTTGTTTTGTGCACTGGGCCAAACACACTGAACAATAAGCTGGAATGCCTCCTAGAGGGAGGAATAACAATAAAGCAGATAATGAAGACCCCCAAGGTGTTGGATTACAGCACACAGAACATTATGGGGCGACTAGAGGAGCTGCGGAGAGTGGGATATGACTTTCAGAAGAATGGCATCAACATCTTGGACACTAGCAGCAAGCGGTTTATGGCCAAGATGGAAAAACTTAATACCACATCAGATGACTAAGTGTAATTGCTTTTATTAGGGTAGATCGTGTTTGAGGCTGCTTTTCCTGAAACTTTGCTTCAGTTTTGCTTCTGTGTCTGTTGCCGTTATTATGTGATTGCTCACATCTCTGATGTCTCCTTTGTAATGTTTCAATAAACTTTATTTTGAAGAGCAATTTCTCTATCATTCATAACTTTGCAAATAAGGTAATAAAGGTTTTTTCAATTTTCTATTAAAAAACTCATGTTTCCAGCTCTATTATCTAGTGCTCTTTGACAGTAGAAATTATATTTGTATATAATATATGTATCTTTTGGCTTCTTAAAAGGACTTTATCTTAATATGCTAATGCATTATTTTCTCTGTGAAGTATTTAAATGATTTAAATAAAAGCATCTAAAAATTCCTTTCTTTGAATGTTCTAATAGAAATCACAATTAATATGAGACATCGTGATGTTTGGTTTTAGCATTATAGAAACTGTATTTCATGCCGAGGACATAAAACCAAAATTGTGATTTGTGCTGCACGCAGCGGAACCAAGTGTCCGCGCTAGTTCACCACGGGCATTACCAAAAAGCTGCACCACCGCTTACTCACGCTGCCAGATGGCTGCTTGTTGTGGAATATGATCAAGTATATCACAAGTGAACTGTGTTTGCTTTTAATGGTGACGAGGTGTTATAGTGATATAAATTAGCGTTTCTTCTGCGACTCAACTGGTGAAATGTTTGTGTCGCTAGCTCGTTAGCAGGATTAGCATTCTTTGCGTCATTTCAGTTATGGAGCAAGTTATTTTGCAACATCTTTAGTTATTTTTTTAACCTTGAAAACAGCAGGTTAGTTGGAGCACTGGTAAATATATTGACATAATAAGACACATTATGACCTGATGATGCATTTATTACTAGTTTCCATCTTAGCTATTGATTAGGAAATTACCAATCTGATGCATGTTGCAATGGTCATGTGATGTATCTACAGGTTTCAGAAAAGGGCTGGAGAAAATCCTTTGAGGGTGTAATGGAAAACACCGTAGAAAAGGGCACAGTTGTTGCCGTGAAAGGGGAAGCTGTCATCAAACCAGAGTGAGTGAAAATTCTTTCATGATGACGCTATACATGCCCCCCCCATCACTATAGTCATTGAAGTATTTCTTATTGTTTTTCTCTTTGTAGATTCTTAACAACCAAAGATAAATTCCATGAGTTTATAGACTCTGAGTGGCATAGTTCAAAAGGAGGAAAGGCCGGTGAAAATGCCCCCGCTGAGGAGTCAACGGAGACCTGTGTGGAGGAACCTGAAGCTAAAAAGCTCAAACTGGATTCTGAGGAGAAGGAGAAAGCATGGAAGTCCGATAGTAAACGTCTTCGAGGACAAAATAAGTCTAGGCCACACACGAAGCCCACCACCTATGATGAAAAACGTCTGTGTGTCTCAGTCATTCAGGTATGAGAATTTTAATGCGTTCACCAACGTCACCCATACTTTTCTTTGGCTGTGTCAACTGACATTTTTTGTCTTGACATCTCCCATCCATTCAGGACAATAAGCAGTGTCACTTTGGAGACAAGTGCCACTTTTATCATGACATAGCTGAGTACATGGCAGCTAAGCCCTCTGACATCGGGGAGAACTGCTACCTCTATGACACATTTGGAAAGTGTGCCTATGGCCTCTGTTGCCGCTTTGCTAAGGCACACACCGCACCTGACTTCAAAACGATGGAGAAAACGGATCTAGTTAAGGCATACGAAGGCAGGAGCCTGGTGAAAAACAGCTTGAGCAAAGACCTCCAGAATCGTCTGAGGAAGCGTTCAGTGGCCTTCAACAAGGCAGAAGAGTATCTCAAAACACTTTCAAAGAACAGAGACAAAACAGAACAGCAAGGGAATGGTAAGGACTAATTAGCTGTGAGATAGATTTACTCGAGTAAAACACGCTCACATATGATCTGTGATGTGCCTTTAATGAATAATCTTCCTGTAAAACAAAATATGACTTTTCAAAATTGTCTCTTCACACTCCCAGGTGACACGTGTGCAGCTGAAGTATCTGCAGATTCGACAGGAGGGGAGCAGCACGTATGCATTACATCATATGTCCAGTCTATCAGTAAGCTGAAGAAGATATTTACTGTGTTAATTGCTGTTAATGTGATTATTTTTTACAAGCTGCAGACCAGCCCAGACAAACAGCCTCCAGTAAAGACTGTTGGTCCATTGACTGATGCAGACGTCATCAAGTTGCGGCCATGTGAAAAGAAACAGGTATACTGCAACCAACCATCTTCTTCACAATAATGTATTTTCTCTACCAATAGTTTTTGGTCGGTGGATAAAGAGTATGTTTGTGTATTTCTGCATTTAAGGTAGATTTTCAGGACAAGCTCTACCTTGCTCCTCTAACAACTGTAAGTACTAACCTGAGTAATTAAGGTTTATCTGTCACTGAATTAGTTATTTATCAGACTATTTGCTGTCAACATATGCAAGATTTCTGTAAGATTTTAGCACCAAATACCAGCCCATAATGAGCGTTTGGGCTCCTTTCTGTTTTCAGTGTGGAAATCTGCCTTTCCGTCGCATATGCAAGCGCTTCGGTGCAGACATCACCTGCGGCGAGATGGCCATGTGCACAAACCTGCTGCAGGGGCAGCAGTCGGAGTGGGCGCTCCTGAAGAGGCACGAAAGTGAAGATCTCTTTGGAGTCCAAGTGAGTCAACTTATGAAGATGTTAAAAGTTCGGAAGAGTAAATTGATTCTATGTCTGTTACGCTGTGTTATAAACAGGACTTGTAGAATTTAGTTCTGACCTATGTGTCCAGGTGGAGGGCTGCTTCCCTGACACCATGACGAGATGTGCAGAACTCATCAACAACAACACGGATGTTGATTTTGTGGACATCAACTCTGGATGCCCCATTGACCTTGTCTACAAAAAGGTAAAGCCCCTGTCAAAGCGAACAGCTCCATTCAGATTCAGTTCCATTGTGTTTTCTGCGCTTCTATTCATTGTCCCTCTATGCAGTGGACGTTGTAAAGTGAACCATGTTTTACTTTGGTTGTAACAGCATCGGTAAATCAAATAGAGAGACATAAAGGAAACCAAGTAAACTGTTGCTGGACAGTGATGATTAGTGAGAGTTTCACAGTCATATAGACGTTTGTGTTATGTAAAGCACAACAATGACCCGTAAAGTGGTACTAAGTGACAGATGGTGTTTGTTTTGTCTCATCAGGGTGGAGGCTGTGGCTTGATGACACGCACCAGAAAGTTTGAGCAAATAATCAAGGGAATGAACTATGTGAGTGCGGATCCTTTTAGCTAATGTAAACTGTTGCGATGTTTTTAATGAAGGCAGGACTATGATGTTATTATGGTGTTTGTATTCTGCTTAAGGTGAGCTTTACATGCGGTGTACTTCAGGCGTTTCTGAAAAGTGGAATGCATAATAAAGACATGGGTTTCTTTCTGAAGGTCCTTGACGTCCCCTTAACAGTCAAGATCCGCACTGGTGTTCAGGAAAAGTCCAACATAGCACACAAACTCATCCCAGAGATGAAAAACTGGGGTGTTTCTATGATCACAGTACGTATGAATGTGATAAAGTTGTTTCAACTAAAAAGTTATTTTTGTTTGCTTTTTGTTACAAGGACTATTTTGTTAAATACCTTCCGTTTCTTCATCATAATTTTTTAATATGACGGTTCAGTATTGATTCTGTTGCTTGTTTACAGTTGCATGGTCGATCCAGAGAGCAGCGCTACACAAAAGTAGCAGACTGGGACTATATCAATACCTGCTCCAAGCTGGCTAGCCCCATCCCACTATTTGGTATATGGATTTGTAAAGATTGCACATTAGTTAGGTGGAAAAACACGAAGAAATAGTATTTCTATTCTGAATGAGTTGAACTGAGGTGAGTTGATTTAATCCTTCCAGGTAATGGAGACATTCTGTCCTATGAAGACGCCATGAAGGCAAGAGAGACGGGTGTTTCTGGTGTAATGATAGCAAGGTAGGTTGAACTTTCACCAAATGAGCAGATATAGATATAACTCCAGATTTCCCTCTTGCTAATGCTGTTTGTTATGTGTCTTAGGTTTTGACACCATAGCTATGAGCATGTGTTTATTTCATCTCACTGTAGTTGATACCCACTATAACCTGCTTTGAAACTCACATGATCAAAGTTCATGTGTAATGGTGATTTAGTTTTTATGATTTTATTCACCCCTCTACTGAGGAACCTTTTCGAGCGATTAATAAAGTTCTATTTAAGTTCTAATATGATAGATAAGCTTCATCTGCTTCAGCAGTTTACAACATGTTAAATCAGCAGTACATGTTGTTCATTCAGAGGGGCTCTTATTAAACCCTGGATCTTCACCGAGATAAAGGAGAGCAGACATTGGGACATCTCATCCAGTGAGCGACTTGACATCCTGAGGGATTTCACTAACTTTGGTCTTGAGCACTGGGGCTCTGACACTCGAGGCGTGGAGAAAACCCGCACCTTCATGCTGGAGTGGCTCTCCTTCATGTGCAGGTGAGCAACAACATGGACTACTGTGTTTCTGCTCCTCTAAGCAAGCAATGTTATTATTTTATTATTAGAAATAAGTTAACTTTAAGCAGTATTTGTCAGTACACCCTGCATTTAGTAATGTATAATATATGTATATGCATAATTAAATGTAAATAGCAGGGCCATCTCCCTCTCTCTCAGATATATCCCCGTGGGTCTGTTGGAGCGAGTGCCTCAGAGGATCAATGAGAGACCGCCGTACTACATGGGCAGAAACTACCTGGAGTCACTGATGATCAGCCAGAATGTTGGGGACTGGATCAGGATTAGGTGAGCTGAAAACCATTTTCAAAAAACATAAAGCTGCATTAGGATTAAATATTAATACGTGTTCTAACTTTTTGTTTTGCCGCTTCAGTGAAATGCTCCTTGGACCTGTACCCAAGAATTTCAGCTTTTTGCCCAAACATAAAGCCAACGCCTACAAATGATTTTCTGTTTATTGGACCACTAAAAACATCATGGATTCATTTTTTTTTTATTTGCTGTGAAGATTAAGAAATTATATTGTTTTAAATGGTAACGACTGCTAAAGTTTATTTGATCTGCAGTACAGAGGTAGAACACATAGTGTTTGTGCCGGAAATGTTTGCCAGGTTATGATGTTTTAGTTTTGTTTTATCTTGTTAAAGTGGAACGGTTTATTATTTGTTCTTATTAAGTACCTTTAATAAAAAAACTGTAAATGGTAATAGATAATCTGAGTGTACTTATTTCTATAATGTAATGTAATTCTACTTTTAGATATTTTAGGAGGTGGTGGAGCGGTTTAGTAGTCGAGAATATTAAAAGCACCTTACAATATAATACAGCACATGAAGTAAATCAATACTGATTAAACTTTTCAAGAGGAAGAATTTCCTGAAGGGATTAATAAAGTAATAGGCTCCAGCACCCACCACAACCCAGTTGCGGATGAAGCTTGAGATGATGGATGGATCAATAAAGTATAAATGTTTGTTAATTATTATTACAGATGGTGTGATATTTCAACCATACCATAAAGATGGAAATCTATAAATGTATGCTTTTCTAACTGTTCGAGTTTCATCGATCCCTAAAAAAAATAATAAAAAAAAAGCAGAAAGATGTAATTCCACATACATTCATACATGTATATATAAATAATCCAAGTGCTGAATAATATAATGTAAAGAATCAAACGTTTGTCACAGACGTCTGCACACCGGTCTGTGATTGACTTTAATTGCAGCAGCAGCCCACAGGTGTGAGCAATTGTCTCGCAGCGTGTACTTTTAGCTCTGCAGAGGCCTGCAGGTTCCGGCTGCAGCAGAGCTTTCACTGGGATCCATGGCTGGGCTCAGGGTCGGGTTACTTGTGGTCCTGACCTGGACTTGCTGGATTCAGTCTGGGGCTGGATTGGGGGTACATTTTAATGGAAATGCACCGTGGGATGAACCACAGAGAAGCCCATTAGGTAAGTTACTTAGTGACTCAGAAAGAAAAACGAGAAAGTGTTCGTTTCCCACATGATTGGTTGGTTGATTGAACCTGTGAAGTCTCGTCATTGTGACGACTTGTCTGGTGATGCTCTTCTGACAAATTTTAACATCTAACTCTAACTGTATTTGATGGATCACAGACCGGGTTTATCGTGTGCCGCTGCCTTATTCTTTTGGCGTTTAGTTAATGTAGACTTCGTAGCTAGGATGTATTTGAAGTGTATTTAAGTCAAATGGCTGCATGCAGTGAATTTCCCATTAATGGTGCAATATGCCTACATTAAAACACGTTTTTTAAATCTGTGATTTAACGAAATCTGAGTCGGAGTTCTATAAACGACTACAGTGTACACATTTTTTTTAATTAAGGATTTTAATTATATATTTTTTGAGCCATCAAATATTTTACCTGAATACAAAGGTCATCTGTATTAAACTGCATCATTTGAGTTTTAAATTGGGTATTTCTTTTTTCCGGCTACCCAGATAAAGTTTACTAATCTAATGTTGTATTTGTTACATCCTCCTTTTCCTCCCCCCTAGATGAGTATGAGTACAATGATGTTGATGACAAAATTCCTGAAGAACACAAAGGTGAAGCCACTAACAATGAGGACTTCCACTCTTTTGCTGACATCCCTTTCCCTGGGAAAGGTAAAGATTCTGGTCCAAGACCCTGGGCCAGTGGTACAAATTATGTCTTCCCAGTGGAATTTGCAAGAGCTCCTCCAAGAGCCTGGTCTGACCGTCCCAGTCTAAGTGCTGCTTGGTTAGATGTGGCTTGCGGCAACGGTGACTTCAGCATTGCCCTTCTGTCAGGTCAAATTGATAATCTTAATGTAATAGGTGGGTATCTGGAATTTCTGCATATTTAAACAAAGTGTGAATTTTGAAGGCATGTTGTAATGGTTTATATTTTCCTTCTCCAGGCAGCGATAATTTGGTGCGCGTCACTAAGGCTCCAGAATCTTGTGGATATAGTGTGAATTCGCAGACTAACACCTTAACTATACCTTTTAATGGTTGCAATGTGAAATATGTCAAAGAGGTTAGTTCTTCTTTGTAATATTCTAAACTCTACCCTAAAGATGCCATTTTGCTTTTTTTCTTTCCTGTTTTAGCCAGTGTTTTTATGTTTATCATTTTAGACTGACGAATACACCGTGCAGCTGCTGTACTCGGCTGGAAATGCTTCGCCACAAGTTGCTACTGCTACTTGTGATGGAAGTCTTGGCATGTTGTTCAGTTCTAACCTATTCCCCCAACCCCTTGTACCACCACAACAACCCTCACAGAGTGGCACCCCAAGCAGTGTTCCAGGAAATACCCCGATATTAAACAAGGCACAAAGTGAGTGCAAAGAGTACTCTATGGAGACTAGATTCTGATACTTTAAAAGACCAGTACTGTGTCATCTAGAATAGTTCAATGGCTTTTATGCTGCACTGATTTCTTTCAGATTGTGCAATTTCCTCAACGGAGCGCTTGCCTTGTGGTCAACCAGGGATATCCACCATGACCTGTGAAAGTATGGGATGCTGTTTGGATTCATTTACGTTTGCTTGCTATTACCCACTTGATGGTAAGATGTCTGATCAGATACCTTTTTGATTTTCTGTAATTTGTTTGCTGATCATTTAAGTGTTTTGTCTTGTCACTTAGAGTGTACTCCGGATTATCAGTTCGTCTTTGCCGTCCGCTACAATTCTGCCTCCGTTCCTGTGGATCCCAACAATCTCGTTATTCCTGGGTCTAACTGTAAACCAGTCATTAAAAATGACAAGGTTGCCATCTATAGGTTTAAAGTCTCAGAATGTGGGACACGTGTTTATGTAAGTTGACCTCCCTGTTTGACTTGTTTTTACGGTGCAGTACATAACTCTAATATGATGTCAGGCTGTACCTGAGTGGTTCCCTACTTGCCGTTCCCCTTTTAAACTGAATTTTGAATAGTGATGCTGTTGTATATGCAGTCTGGAGCTACACATGTAATGTTGCAGGCCATTTTCTACATCCAGGTGCTTGCATAACAGAAAAGTGAGTAATTTTGACATTTGAAACTTGTATCTGTGGCAGAGCTGTTTCTGGGTCTGTAGGGGCCCTATACATCTGCATAGTCCACATTGCTCAAGAAACTGTACTGATCTGTGGTGTCAAACCAATCCAAGCAGTCAAGCACTTGTGATCCTAACGCTGAGCGCATTTGATATGTTCACTGGAAAACCCTAAACAATAAGACTTGAACCCATTTAAAAACTGATCATTCTCTACAGGACATCGGGTACACCAAGATTTACTTGGTTGAAGTGCAGACGCGTATACAAGCTGTGGACCTCAAGTTCGGTACCATTACAAGAACTGAGCCAGTTAGGTGAGTCACCTATGCTAATATGGTGTTTATCATAAGACCTCATTAGATTTTTGTTTATGCTGTATTTGGATTGATTACTGCTTTAAGTGTTGTCTTAACATGCATAGTGTGACATTTAGAATGTTAATTTCAAGATTTACAGTTGAATGCCGCTACAACCAAAAGGGCTCTGCTCAGCAGTTACTGGCCAGCACAGGCTACATGGTGAAAAGTCAAAGTCCCATTCTGCCATCACAATTAATTGGCAATGGTTTATATGGTGTTGAGTTACGAATTGCTACGAGTGAGTATTTTTTTTGTTTTTTTCCTTAATAAACTCTGTACAATGTTCTAGAATATAATAGTAGCATTTCCTCACTTTTTCACATTTGCTCCATGCTCATTATCCCAACAGATAAGACGTATACCGGTTACTATCCCTCTGACCATGCACCTTTGAAGCTTATACTTGGCAGTCCAGTGTATCTCGAACTGAATCTGATGTCTCCAAAACCAGAAGCGGTAATTGTGGTAAACTATTGTCTAGCTTACCCCATCTCTGCAAAAAATGCACTGGTGCTTCTTTATGAGGGGTAAGTAGTCTTCACTGAATTCACTGCATGTAAATTAAAAAAAATCAGTTTCTGTTCATTTATCCAGAGGTTTGGTTTGTCTTTGTAGATGTGTCGACCCTAATGCCCCAAATGTGGCTATCCTTAAAGTCAGTGATCTTCCCCAAAATCGCCACCAGAGGCGTTTTGTGGTCAATGCCTTCATGTTTATGGATCAAAAAACAAACCAATACCTTGATGAAGATGTAAGTCAAAGCACACAAGAGGAAAAACATGACCATATTGCAATAACATTGTTTGGTATTGGTGTTCTGAATATAGCAGAAATGATCACATCTAAGGGACACTCGCAAGGGCCAAGTTGTCGTGGTCTAAACGTCTCAAAAGCTTGTCGGGGGGGCTTTCAGTGATTGGTACCTACCAACACAGACCAGTGTTGGTAGGTACCATAACGATTACAAAAGCATCAGTCATAAAATCTGGCAGTCTGTGCTACTACTGCAGCGGCCTGGTAGCTCAATGGGTTAAGCGTCATTCTGCAAAGTAAAGTACTTAATTTCTCTTTTTTTTTTTTTTTTTTCTCTGTCCCAGATATATTTTATGTGCTCTACAGAAGTGTGTAGACCAACCGAGAAGGTATGCAAGGATCAGTGCTTAGCTTGATGGGTAAGTCTGAATTCTACAAAGATTGAATTTCTAACTAGACCCCCACTTTATTTTTTTTAAATCAAATTTATTTGTTCCTAGGTCCCGTACGGATTTGGAGTTGAAGATGGAGCAGGAAAAAATAAATGGAACATTTTATACTACAAAAACTTGGTGTCTGTCTTAAATGCATACATGCGTTGTTACAGCTGGTGTAGTCGGAATGAGTTTAGCAGTTTTAGTGATGCTAAAATGTAAGACTGTAGTGGTTTTTATAGTGATAGCCTTGTTTGATAGGCAACTGACTTCAGTAGACTTAACTATAATCATTTTGCCATCGGAAGTGAATTTATCTTCAGAAAAATATGCATAAAAGCGTCATACTACGCTGTTCAATGACTTGATCAGTCTTATAAGGTTGTGTTAAGGTTTATCCCTTTTGATAATAATGGCATTGTAATTGTACTCTTTGTAATCTATTTTGTAAGGGGGGGGGGCGCAACTTGGGTAAAAGGTGATCATGTCCCACTGCTAAAGTAAAGCATAATTTACTTAAGCATTTTAATTGTATTTAAACTGTTCATCCACTACTGCCTAAGGAATACACCTTCAGTAGAAAAAAGTGGAAATGCCATGAAACCCTGCAACCTAGTGCTAGAAACGATATTTAGGTCACATGAGGGGTCATATATTATATTTCAGAAAATAAAACTAGTAGAAAATCTATGAATAACGTATTTTAAATGCGTTTAACAAATGTCGAACTGGAACTATGAGAAGTCGGACTAAAGGAGACTTGACTGACTGAAATAAGTGGGATCCGCTCGCTTCAGCTACACGTCTTGGGACGAACATGACGAAGCGGCGGCTGCGGACCCACAATGCTTTGCTGCACAGTCAGGTGGTGCTGATGTGTGTTTGTCTTTATCCTCAGATTTTCACATAACACAAACGTTTTCAGCTACGACCCACTGTTTCTCCAGCACAGCTGTGCACCGTACGCGTCCGTGAGCCGCGGAGAGTCTCGTGTGGACGTTTCCGATACGGAAATAAATACGAAGCGCAGTAAGTGTGCACGTAGCTGGTTTAACTGTTCAGTCCAGAAATAAACCAGACCATAGTCCAGACAGGAAACGTTTTCATGTGATTTAGTGTAAATACATTCAAGTTTTATGGAAAGCATTTAATAGTCTTTACTCGAATAGATGTACATGTATTTCAAATATTTGGGAATGCAATTTGAATTATTTAAAATTACAATGTGGCGAGTCAAAAGTCGACTTAAAGATATCTGCAATTGAATTTTGACGAGTCACATCGTACTTTGAGACATACAAAAAGATAAATAAGATATCTTCTAAATGTGTTTACTTAGAGATATCTTTAACTTGAATTATGACCAGTCATAATTAAGTTGTAGATATGTGAAATAAGGGTTTTAACTGGTCAAAATATAGTTCAAGACATCTAGAATTACGGATAGTCAAAATGACGCAGCAGATGTCTTAAAGTCGATTCCCTGTTGCGTGAAGTTGGCTAATATCTGATCTGCTCTCAGTTTGAAAGGTCCTAATGTTATATAATGTTACACACACATGGAAACTTTCCTTTCTCAACTTTCCTTTCATTTTCAGTTCCCGTCTCAACATTTCAGCCTTTAGTTATGTGTAAAAACAATAACACTACCAGTAACATTATGCCACATAGCCTACCTACCACATCATATATTATAAGAGGGCACTGTGATGTTGCAGGCTCTTTGTTGGATTTTAAAATACATAAAGCTCAACTAAGAAATGCATACAGTATCGTCTTGGATGGTTTTTAAAAATATAAATGTTTGACCTCCCTAAAAAGACACAAACTCAAAATCAACAGCCACAAAATGAGAAGCAGCAGGTTGCGTGACTTACGTCTCTATAAAACGGTTTCATTTTGAGTTTAAACTCAAACTAGTTTATATGCATGTCCAGACCTGCAAATTTACATCGATTGTATGGTAAAGTCACAGGATCTGGTTCCTTTATTTCATGCCATGAGAAAATGCAAACCAATAACGTTTCAACTCAAGTATGCGTAAAAGTATGCTAAATGTATATTATATGTATATTTCTAGGCTGGCTTTATGTTCTGGTTGTTTCAGTTTTTTAAATATATGCTGTTATCGTTTATATGTTGTATCGTTTAACAGTTTCCATATTTAGTTTAAATACTTTTATTTTCTATTTAATAAGTTGTGTCTAGTTACTGATAATTATTTAATGATACTGATTCAAAACTGCTTGATGGACAATCAAGCCTACAGCTTAACTTCCTGATGGGACTCTTGCTAATCTGCCACTACTGATATTAAAGGAGGGTGTGGCCTTTGTCCACCCAATATATAGCAAAGGACGTTAAGTAGACTCTCACTCTGTTCTGCCTTTTAAACCCTCAGCTGCTCTTGTTGCTGGCAAAGATGGCTCATCTCACAGAGCTTTTCAAGTATGTGGACGAACACCAGGATCTTTATGTGCAGGTAGGATACTTTTTAACTCAAAAGCTAAGTGCAAGGGTCCGCTCTGTGTAATTTCTTTTTACCGTTATTGTAAACCAGTTATTGTAATGATTAAATTGCAGCAAATCAGTTCTCTCGACTTGATTAAACAGTATTATGTTTGTCTTTAAAACTGGGCAGCACCGTAACTCATTTACTTTATGTGAGAAATCACATTATCACATTTAAAATCCTTAAAATCCTCCATGATTTTTTAAACACCCAATGTTTTCTTAGAAGATTAGAATTCACCTGAGTTGTTTTTTCCCCAGCGCCTTGCAGAATGGGTGGCTGTCCAGAGTGTGTCTGCTTGGCCTGAGAAGCGTGGTGAGATCAAAAAGATGATGGAGATAGCAGCCAAGGACATTGAGAAACTGGGGGGCACAGTGGAGCTGGTGGACGTTGGCAAACAGAAGGTTTTATTTGAAACTCTTTTATTTTCTCCATAGAGAAAAGTAACCAATACTTTTAATGTTTGCCCTCAGTCAAACTGTCTGTCATAATGAGTAATGGATAACATTTCCGTATACTGTATTACGTAATCTTTATTTAGGGAATTAGCTGCATTTGAAACATGATGCAAACAAATGTAGAAACTTTTAACTTTTTTTTGAAATTGTGTTAATGCAGCTTTCCACTGGAGAGGAGATACCCCTGCCTCCTATCATCCTGGGTTCTTTGGGGTCAGACCCAGCCAAGAAGACTGTGTGTATCTACGGCCACCTTGATGTCCAGCCGGCCCATATGGAGGATGGCTGGGCTACAGAGCCTTTCACACTGGTGGAAAAAGAGGGTAAGAGCAGAACTGTTTCGGTTTTGTTTTGTCTGTGTTGGGTACAAAATAGGCCTAAGGCTGTTTGAATAGAATCCCGGAGCTTTGTCAGAGTGAAGCTGCATGTTACTAAATGGGCCTGGAATGCTGTTTGGGAATGTAATAGGAGCTGTGTTGTGATTAATTTCAGGAGTTCTGTTTCCTGTCTTCTACGCAGTGATTACATTCGTTTTTTATTTTGCAAACTTACAGTTTTAAATGTCACTTAGGTTACCAACCAACTTCTACTGCAGACAAGCCCCGATGGTAAAAGCTATGAAGAATGTTTAACTACTTTCAAATAGAGCAATGATAGCAATGTAACTATCAGTACTCATTGTTCCATTTGCATGAACTCAAACGTATTTGATGAACAGAGTAGTTGTTTTAATCATTGCTTATCATGATTGCCTGAATGTAACTTTGAACTTTTATCAGCTTTGCACTTGATCAAGCCACACATAGCTGCATATTTCTAAAGTCCAAAGTCCTTAGTCATGCCTCATCTGCAAATCTGAGAGACAAGTTAAACCAGCACAGCAAGCAAAAACACTCAAGATTTGTCACGTACATAGTTACAGTGTACAACACGCACATTATGGACTCAAATAAAACATTTTTATTTAAAATATATTGCATTATATTTTAAGACATTTGGACAAAGTTACATAACCCAGAAAGACGTGATTCCGCTGTATGTGAACACCTACAAACCCTGTAGTCCTGCGTGACATATCAGCGCTAATAAACCCAGTCAGCTTCTTTTTACCTGTGGTACTGTACAGATAAATCAGTTGAGGTTAGGACGGTAATCTTTTCTGTCATGTTATCAAGCCAAATATTGTCGTTATATTTCTGATGACCTGAGCACTAGTAGACGCAGTAAAAGACTTTTGGCCTCCTTTGTTTCATGGTTTCTTGGATTTTTGCTGCTAATGCAAAAAGTATGTATTTTCTGGTGATAGTCAGCTGACGGGTGTTACTACTTTCACTTCCTCCTTTCTCAATCCTGATTGTTCAGCTCTTTTTTGCTTGCATCACGTTTTTTTTGTAGGTAAGCTGTATGGAAGAGGTTCTACTGATGACAAAGGTCCAGTGTTGGCCTGGTTTAACTGCATTGAGGCCTACCAGAAGATCCAAAAGGTAAAGTATGTTTTCCAGTTTGAGCTGTGGCCACCAAAATGTCATGCATTAAGAACATCAGACCTTCCACTCTGAGATCAGCACAGCATTGTTAGTGTCCACACTGTCTTGAATCAAGCTTTGTGTAGTGTCAGAAACAGCGCTTTTCTACTCTGCTGGGTCAAGTTGTTTTTGTTCCTAAATAAGCTGAGGCTGCTTTTGTGTGACTTGGCATTTTTAGCGTGAATCATCAGCTCCAATTATCATTTACTGGCTGCAATGCTGTTTCAATGCTAAAAATAAATTGTACAGAGGCGTAGCAGGGTTGTTTGGAGTCCAATAGTGATATTTCAGGATAACACAAACATCTGTCACAGCATTATGTTCTTGTTATGTCATGTTTTTGTCACTGTTTGCTCTGGTTTGTTCTTTGCACTCACACCTTATGTTGTCTGTCAATTCATGTTGTGTATGTATACTGCACGTACCGCTGTGCTGCATGCAGCCCCTGTTGCACACTGCACTTTTTCGTCCATGCGCACCTTATGTTGCTTGTTTGTCTGCTCTATTGTATGTTCCACGTAGCACCTTGGCCCTGGAGGAACGTTATGTCGCTCCACTGTGTACTCTGTATATGGTCGAAGTGACAATAAAGCTAACCTTGAACCTTGAACTATCTACACTATTGTTTGATATTATGTCAAGTTGTGCTTGGTATTGAACGCGGATTTCTGGTTGACTTATGGGAGAATCAAATGATTTCTGCGTTAAGGTAAAGGCTTATATTAGAGTGCTTTATTTTAAGGTGTGGTACTAGATTGCATTAGCTTGTGAAGTGACCAAGAGTGTGAATGTTTTTTATTCTTGTTTTCTTTATGTTGCAGGACATTCCTGTCAACATCAAATTCTGCTTTGAGGGGATGGAGGAATCTGGATCTGAGGGCCTGGATGATCTGATCTTTTCCAGAAAAGATACCTTCTTGAAAGATGTGGACTATGTCTGCATATCCGACAATTACTGGCTGGGCAAAACCAAACCATGCATCACCTACGGACTGAGAGGAATCTGCTACTTCTACGCTGAGGTGGAGTCTGATTGTAGTTAAGCTATGACAAAAACGACCATAATCCAACCAGAGTTGTACTCTTTTTGTGAAATTGTGTATGTTTGCAGCACAAATGATGGTTTGTTCTTGAAATTAAAGGTGGAGTGCTCAGAGAAGGACCTGCACTCGGGGGTGTTCGGCGGTTCTGTTCATGAGGCTATGACTGACCTCATCGCGCTTATGGGCAAGTAAATCTGCTGTTTGGGCATTATTTTGATACAACTGATTTTCATTCAGTTTCTAGTCCTTATTAAATTTATCTTTGATCTGTCAGAGTTTATATGTTGTGTTTGTCACTTTCTTAACAGCCTCCCTGGTAGATAGGAAGGGGAAGATTTTGATTCCTGGAATATATGAAAGTGTGGCCCCTCTGACAGAAGAAGAGAAGAAGCTGTATGAGAAGATTGAGTTCGACTTGGATGAATACTGTAAAGATGTGGGAGTTGAACAGCTGCTGCATGACACCAAGGCATGAAACTCATTTTCTTTCACTCTCACTAAAAGTGAAGCTGCACTGCTCCGAGTTACCTGGTGGTAGTTCATCCTAATTTATGAACTACGGTTCTTTATCTTTTCATTGTAGGAGCAAATTCTAATGCACCGCTGGAGGTACCCATCTCTTTCTCTTCATGGTATTGAGGGGGCTTTCTCTGAAGCAGGAGCCAAGACTGTCATCCCGCGCAAGGTCAATGGAAAGTTCTCTATCCGCCTCGTCCCTGACATGGACCCCAAAGTTGTGGAGAAGCAGGTAGACTGGTAGTGTGTAACACTGACTCTAATATTATACTACGGTGTTATTCATGTACGTAGAACACTTTGAAGGTCGTAGGAAATTTAAAACGTATGGAACGTAATGTAGAAATGATTGGCGGCACATGAAAAATGTTGGAAGGTGAAATCCAAATAATATGACCAACAATATTATTACTTACTACAAAAACAAAATTCCCAACATAACATTTTTCATTACGAATAAAACCTCTTGAATCTTGAATCTTGAATCTACTAACAATAGATATTTTTGTATTTTATTCATTATCAAGGTTATTGACCACGTGCAGAAGAAGTTTGCTGAACTGGGAAGCCCTAACAAACTAAATGTGTACTCTGGCCACGGAGCCAAGGCCTGGGTCTCTGACTTCAACCACCCACACTACATGGCTGGTCGAAAGGCCATGAAGACAGGTACAAACACTGAATGACAGGATGCTGACAGAATGAATGATTTAAAGGATCAGTTCACTCAAAACACAAATCAGATACTTACTAATACTCATTTTTTTTGTGGTGGACAGACAGATGTAGTACTTCTTTTTATAAACAGTGTTCTGGTTAATCCACAGATGACACTGTCTGCAATTTCATAATTAGAAAATAGATAATTTTTTTTGTACTGAAACAAACAAAAGCCCTGAGGTGAAACTGAAACTAAGAAGATGGTACTCAGGATGAGTGGAAATTTTTTGTACCTCACATTTTCCCACTGTATAAAATAGTATTATTATGGATGAACATACATTTTTTGTTACAATCCATTATTATTATTTCTTTATCATGTGGTCATGGTGAACTCACTACTATCTGTTTCATCTTTAATGCAATGTTATAGTGTTTGGTGTTGAGCCTGATCTGACCCGTGAGGGTGGAAGCATCCCTGTCACCCTGACCTTCCAGGAGGCCACAGGACGTAATGTGATGCTTCTTCCAGTTGGATCTTCTGATGATGGAGCTCACTCCCAGAATGAGAAAATTAATCGGTATGTTACATTTTAATCCCACAAATTATATTGATTAAGAAGAAGTGAGAGACAAATTAAAAGTTGTAAATTTGGTCACTGAAATATGCATCACTATATTGAGAAAACCAGACCACAGGAATGACAGTTTAAAGGCTATTAATTGCTGTAGCCTTTGACCATTCTCACGTTGCTTTTAACAAACCGCAGTTTACCAATTAAACATGCTCACTGCTGTTTTTTTCTTTTTCTCTTCATTTTTAGTTCCAACTACATTCAGGGAATCAAGATGCTTGCTGCGTACATCCATGAGGTTTCCCAGCTGGAATAAATTGATATATCACTTGACATATCAATTACAATTGTAAAATAATGTCACTACTTACTATCAGAGCCATAACATTTGTAGTGTGATTAATCTTCCAAGGTCAATGGTTTTCTACACACTCCCTCATAAAAATAAAATGTTTTTTCTTTCTTACTTTTCTTGTCCTGTTTTCAATTTCTATACATTTTTATGTTGTTTTAGTTCAAAACTTCAACTATCTTCTCAGGATAATGACACTGGATACAAAAATGTTTTTCTGTCAGTAACTTATTGTGTCTAGTGACAATTAAAGTGGTATCGAATGTGGTTGAGGTCTTAGTTAAAATTGTTGAGAAGGAATACAAGATCTGTGTTTGTGTGTACGTGTACAACCACTCCCATGCTGAGAACTACAATTAATCAATGAAACAATTATTTGCAACGTGACTGGTGTACTGGCTGTACAGGTAACTTTTAAAAGCACAAGTCAATGCACATGTTCGAAATTACATACCTAAAAAAAATAAACAAAACAGGGTGAACCAACTGAATAATTCTACACCAAACCTGGTTGCTTTGACCCCAGTAAGGGGTTGTAAGTAATAGTAATAATTTTTACAATCCTGGACTCATTTGCATACTCTCAACTTGTTCTGACTGAGCAATCTGTAATTGTTTTTATTCAAATAAATGCAGTGGTGTGTAAAGTACAATATCTTCCTAGTAGTTAGAAATAATAGTGAAATACAAGTATCTGAAAGTTGTATTCATGTATCTCTGTTTTAAACAGCGACTGTACCTTTAACGAAGAAGTCAGCATGTGGAGCCGGCAGGAAGTACGTCTAGCAAGGGGGAAAATTCCGTATTTGGGTTCGCCAGAGTAGGTTAACACAATGTATTTTAAAGTAACACACAACGGCAACGCAAACGATAAATTTTTTATCTGTCATCCATGTATTATAAATGTGTAAAAAAAAGTTTAACCTTCAGATTTAAGTCAATGTAAAACTGCAAACACAGATTTTGTGAAACTGGCGTTCATGGAATGAAACCTGGCAACACGGTTACTTTCCCGCGCGGGAAAATCGTAAACAACAGAAAGCGGAAGAAGCTCTCAAAAAGACTTTCTATGATTGTTCTGCCTTTATCAGAAGAGAGACAGGCTAAAGTAACACATATTTACTAAATATACTAATAACACCAAAACCGCATTTAATTATGTTGTATATGTCATGTTAAGCTAGCTATCCTGTTGAAGTTTCCGTAAACATATGATTTAATGACACTGCAGTCTTCATGGATCGCTACAACGAGGTGAAATTTCTGCTCAAAACCTGGGAGCAGACGTTTGTCAAACAACACCAGAGGAAACCCGACAAGGTGATGTAAATATGAGCATATGAGTTCACTTGAGCTAGCTGCAATTGCACTGAATGTCATCGTTTTATTTGGTCATTATCGTTTAGTTCATTGACAATTTATGTATATCTAAATCTACCAATGGTCTGTCTGTCTGTGTGTTTTCCTGCATTTAGTTTCAGTGAACGATAACGTTTAATTTACACATATCAAGGCATTGAAATGGGAGGAATATGTTTAAGTGGTTTGAGCCAAAAAGCATATAATTAATTAAGCTTGTCATATGATACACAAATGGCATGAACAAAATATTCAGGTAATGAATTATATGACTGGTCTTCAGTAAATACATTCGGGGGTTTATTTAGTTTTAAAGTTTACACATCAGCAGTCAACATGAAAATAAAATAATAATAATACATTTCCCAATGTTGGGTAACGGGTAAGTCTAAATATGTTTACATTTCCAGGAGGACATTGACCAGGCTCCAGAAGACACTAAAGGTGAGTATTGGACATCAATAGCTATTACATCTAATCCTCTCTAACATAAATGTTTGTTCAGAGAAGGAATAAAACCACCTTGCATCTTCTTTCCAGAGCTGTATAGAGAGTACCGCCATTTGAAACAAACCAAAGAAAACAATGTCGGCGACAAAGCCAGCACTCATACTCAGTCAAAATCTACAGCTGAGGTCAACACAGGACAAAGGGTACTGAAACAAGCTGTATGTTACTGTGTGTGTGTGTGTACACGTGTTTTTTGTATAACTATTTACAGTGTAAATATGTGTATCAGCACAGACCAGCTTCAGTTTCATGTCCAGTTACTGTCCATGTACATGAATATTGGGAAACCCTGTCATTGCACTGAATTTCCTAGTTCTCTGCTGCTTCTCATCCATCATCCACCTTTTCAATCAGTCAATTCTATTGTTCGTTTCCTGTGTGTTGTCTCTTTAGGAGTCCGACTGTTGGGGGGCCCATTTAAACCGCAGTTCGCTGCCTGCATCTTCTCCCAGATTGACGTCAGAGGACAAAGACAATCTAAAGGCCTCTGCCCAGTATTATGGTCTGAAGCTTAAAAACAACCTAGCTGCAGTCAGTAAGGTGAGACACAGCAAAGAGTAAAAAAAACCCTGTGCTTAAAAACTTTAAACCTTTTCTAGTACTTTAAATCCTCTTGTTATTCCAGGAGAGACCTTTTTCACTCAAGAAATCAGCCCTTTCCAGTCGGATGCCTCGAAACTCTGCGAAAGAAGAACAGACTGGACCAACAAACTCCATTGCTGGTGCTGCCACTGCAAATGCCACATTCTCTGAAGCCAGCCCATTCTCACCAAGGTACCTGAATAAAAAAGAAAGTTTAGTAACATTAACTGCAATATTCACAGATAATTATGTGAATTATAATGTTTTGGCTGTATGTCAGATGTAAAGCTTTACATCGACACAACACATTTCTATCAAGTCTTTTTATTATTTTACAATACATACAAATATTTTCATATGTAGCATTTTAAACAATCAAAACATTGAAAATTGAAGTTAATACTTGTGTCCTCATTGTTGCTTTGTATTTAATTTTCTTTCACAACAGTAACAAATGTTGTCTTGCAGCTTGTGTTTTAATGAAATTATGCTTATTTTCATTCACGTTTTGTTTAAACTTTCCTTGTAATTATGTATTTATTTACAGAGGAGTTGCGACTTTCTTGGGTTCCTCGGCTGCAAAGACACTCCATCGTGTGGAGCCAGAAGAGCCATTTGAACCTTACAGAGAGCCTAGAGACGAATCTGCAGATGCTGCTAATAGTTGCAATAATAGTATTAAAAGTCTTGGTAGTATTAGCAAAGACATTAGTTCACAGTTGTACAATGGCTCCAATTTAACTCGGTCTCCAGGCACAAGCTCTGCCTTCTTGTCATCACTATCCCCTCCATGCAGTGTAGGAACTTCAAGAGGAGACAGTGGCACCACAGGAAAGTTAAATGAAAGTGTAGCATCTTCAGGAGACATGAAACAAAATCCAGAAACGTTAGAAACTCCTAATCGGTCTAATGATTCTGCAGTGGCTTCAGCTGGGTTCAGGGGAAGCCCAGAGTTTCTTGGACGGCTCAAAGGTATTAGAGGACGGCCGTCTCCTGCTAGCCGGCTGAGTTTGGTTGACAAGAATTGGCTTGAGAGATGTCAGGTGTTTGGAGAGATGAGAGCAGAAGACAGACCTGGTGCAGGCAACATGCCAATTGATGTGGAGAAAGGTGGAGAGGAAGAAAGGAGAAGAGAGAGAGAAGGGAAGGAAACACAGGACGACAAGGGAGTAGTAAATGGAAAACTAGAACAAGATGGAGAAAGAAGTGGAGCATTTGACTTGGGAAGAGATGAAGATTTTAAGAACAGTACTAGTATCAAAATTGTCAGCAAAACTGCAGCTACTCGACAACCCACCAGTAAAAGTAAAGGAGGATCGGAAGAAAACCAGAAAAGGGAGAAACTAGGTGAAATGGAAGGAGGGCTGACACTACCTCCAGCACTAGAAGATGATGGTCAGACTATTCCAAAGTCCAAAGGTACAACAAAGAGAGGGAGGAAGAGGCAGAGAGAAGGAGAGGATATGGAGGGAGAGACGGTAAAAGAGGGAGCAGCAAAAAAGAAGAGAAGGAATGGCAAAAAGAAAGAGGAGAGCAGTGACGTAAACAACAGCCCAACTCAAGCAGGAAGGAAAAGAAAAGCCAAGAAAAAAGGAGATGACACTGGAGAGGAAGAAGAGGAGAAAGAAACCAAGGCACCAAAAAAAGTAAAATATATCTAATAAAAACACAACGATCTACATACTCCATGTTTGATAATAGTGGAGATGCAGTAAGTGAACATGGCCACGTATAGTATAATTCATTATTTCTGTTAAGGTGCCCCAGGAGAACTTGTTAGGAGAAATGGAGGATGAAATTATAACCAAAAGAATGTATCAAAGTCAATCCTTCAAAGCCAGGTATGTCTGCTCTTTCAACTGAAACTTTGTACGACATGCTCTGTAGGTAGTAGTCGGTCACTAAATGTATTATTTATTTCCTTGAAGAAACACGAAAGGTGCAGATGGCAACTTTGTGAAAATAAACCTAAAGAAGAAATCTCATGTCAAAGGATACGCGCTCAGAGGGGTTGCCTTACGCAAACAGGTGCGTGCATGTGTGTTTGTATGAGACAGAAAGTGTTAACTTAATAAGGCAACATGGCTCAAAATATATAATTTAATTATTCTAATAATTATATATAATTGAATATAACCTATAAATAAATGTACACCACATCAAAGTAAAAATGATGTGTCTTTATGTGTTTCAGATGTACATGCAGAAATTCCAGCTAAAAGGTGAACGTTTTGGTGGAGGCGGTGGATATTTTGGCAGAGGACGGCGTGGAGGCTTTAGAGGGGGCCTCAGTCGACAGGGTGACACCTGCTACAGGTGTGGGGGAACTGGACACTGGGCTGCCGATTGCAAGGGACGAGGTAACACACACATTTATGGTTTCACTGTTCTAACAATAAACAGCTCAGCCATGTTATCATAACACGATCAGATCACAAATCACCAAAAACAGCCAATGGACCAGTGGGAGTCGGTGTTTCTTCTTCTCTTGGTGTGGAATTTAATTAATATTCTTTAGCTTTAACTTTAGAGATTATCTTGATGATATATCAGTCGTCTGTGTTGTAGCACCTCCACCTCCACCTCCTGTTCCTGACGAGCAGCCTGCTGAGGAGGAGACGTTTGAGCTGCCAACTCTGGAGGAGGTCGCCAGGGCAACGGGGACACTAGGCCCTGAGCCGCTGAGTATGCTCGTTAAAGGCGAGCAGCAGTACCAGGAAAATGAAGTGGACCATAAGCATAGAGACGAGGTTTTGTTGAACGTGATTCGCCCTGAATACGAACGGCCCGCTCCTCCACCACCCATGGAACCACTTTATCCTCTCACAGATGGTGGAAAAGTGCAGGGTAGTGACGTGTTACTCGTAGTTTTACACTCAGGGTACCTAAAAACAGACACGCTTTGCTCACAAGTGAAACTTTTGTCTGTGTATTTATTTTAAGACACACCCACCGAGGTGTATGCAGCTCTGAGGAGCCTCGGCTATCAGTCATTCAGACCAGGACAGGAGGAGGCCATCATGAGGATCCTCTCAGGTGCGCTGACACACAACAGTCTTTTCTTCTGTTTGTGTTTATATTATATTATCGTCCGTGTTCATGTTTGTCTCGCTCATGCTGTTTGTCTAGGTCTGTCCACCCTGGTAGTGTTGTCAACAGGGATGGGTAAATCGTTGTGCTACCAGCTCCCCGCCTACCTTTATGCTCAGCGTGCAAATTGCATCACTCTGGTCATCTCGCCTCTCGTCTCACTAATGGATGATCAGGTAATCAAGACTTAACATGAAGCAACCAGACGACATTAGTCTCACTAATCGCAGTGGAACAATACGCTCTTACTTTGAACAGAGGTTTAAATGACAGGTTGTCTGTTTCCAGCTGTCTGGTTTGCCGGCCGGGCTGAAGGCTGCCTGCATCCACTCCAACATGACGATGAAACAAAGAGAAGCCGCAATAGAGAAGGTAACATACAGCACGCGTAGAAAACAGACATCAGGAGAGTAGCCAGACATCAGAGGTTGATCTGGATTATCTTCCTAATCCTCACACTTGTCCCTCTCAGTTCTGGCAAAATTTATGTAAAAGAGGTGAATTGATAGTACGGTACATTTTTAGTACTGCATTCACCTCAGTCTGTCGCTCTCTTCCCCTGTTTCTCCAGGTGAAGTCAGGTCAGGTGTGCGTGTTGCTCCTCTCTCCCGAGGCTTTAGTTGGTGGAGGCGGATCGGGGTCAGGGTGTCTTCCCTCAGCTCAGGACCTCCCCCCTGTGGCCTTTGCCTGTATAGACGAAGCTCATTGTGTCTCTGAGTGGTCACACAACTTCAGACCTTGCTACCTGAGGCTCTGTAAGGTAGGTTCAAGATTGTGTGTAGGTGAGTGCTTGTGCATAGGACTAAAAGCTGTGGACTGTGTCTTGTCCTGCAGCATCTTAAGTTAAGTTTAGGGTAAAACAACATCTACTTTACTTTGCAGACGCTTTTATCCAAAGTGACTTAGAGGGAGCTAGCGCTGTGTGTCTGGCTCAAGGACACACCATGTAGGGGATGGACTAGGAGTCAGACCGGTTTTTGAACCTGCAACCTTCTGCATCCCAGTCTGATGCCTAACCCATTGAGCTACCAGGCTACCTACAAATCTACACAAAGCAACCGAACATACAGAAATATTTTTGAGTGAAATATTGAAAGTAAAATGCAGAGCAAACAAATATTCACGGGAACAACCCAGTTTCAGAATATCTCAAAACACCACTCTTACAACATGGAGTAGCACAACCTGTAATCATATTTTTTGCCAGGCGCTGCATGCATGCAAAGATCTTGACACTGTACTGTTCTTAAACACAGTAGACAGGAACATGGACATATTGCAACCTACAGAAGAAAGAGCAGGACAAAGACAAACTACCAAACATGTAACTATTCTGTTCAAATAAGTAGGTGAAGAAATGGACCACATCATATAGTGTCCGTATACAAATCAAACTATTTCTACAGATATTATACAGAAAATTCAGTTTGAAAACGATATTAGATGTAGTAATGTACTGGATACGTCTGTTGATTCTTTATTTCTTTGTTTTATATCTGAGCAGCTGTAGAAGGCTTAACATCATTTGTGTTTGCAGGTACTAAGAGAACGTTTGGGAGTGCAGTGCTTACTGGGACTTACCGCTACAGCCACACTATCCACCGCTCTGGACATCGCTCAGCATCTGGACATCACTGATCAAGACGGCATTGCAGTTCGATCTGCAGCTGTGCCTCCTAACCTGAATCTCTCCGTGTCCATGGATAGAGAGAAGGATCAGGTGTGTATGATCAGTATAAATGTGAGGCACTACATATGTCCAGACTCCATGTGGCCCTGAGTTCTTTCCGCTTGTCCAACTACTTCATCTGTGTTTTTGTATTTCAAGGCTTTGGTGTCCCTGCTGAAAGGCGATCGTTTTGGTTGCCTGGATTCCGTCATAGTCTACTGCACCAGAAGGGAGGAGACCGTCCGCGTGGCGGCGCTGCTCAGGACCTGCCTGCAGGGTGTGCTGGTGAAGGAAAACAAGCAAAGCACCAACAGCAGCCAGATGCAGAACAACCCTGTAGGACAGAGAAAGAAAGAGCTTGGTAAGGGAGGAGTAAAAGGAAGGAGATTTGTGCTATAAGAATGATGAAATGAACAATACAGAGAACATTTAGGTCTACATGATGGCACGGAGCATCAGAAATTAGCATATACCCCATAGATATTCTCAGCCATGGCTTCTGTATTCAGCAAGGAAGAAGATTCGCAAACCGCTGAAGTGGCAGGCGGAGTCGTACCACGCCGGCCTGTCGGCATCAGAGCGTCGCCGTGTCCAGAACAACTTTATGTGTGGGGAGCTCCGAATCGTGGTGGCGACTGTGGCGTTTGGCATGGGCCTCGATAAGTCGGACGTCCGTGGTATCATCCACTATAACATGCCCAAGGTGCTGTCCTAATTCCTAGATATGATATGTGATCTAACTTTGGCTGTGTCTCATGTGCAGGTGCAAAAGCTGTTTGTTTTTTCTGCTATGTTATTTAATTTCTCATTTTTGTAAATAAATAGTTTAAATTATACTAAAACAAATATAAAGTTGGTTTAAACACATTCACATATTGTTGGTCTCTCAGATTTCTAATGGGTAAATGCGACCTTAAGGCTTCCAGAATTCGATGTTATCTTTTTCTTTCTTTTTTTATTCCCACACCATGAGCTCTATCAAATTTACTCAAATGGTAAATGTTTTCCAGAGCTTTGAGAGCTACGTTCAGGAGATTGGGAGGGCAGGGAGAGATGGAGAACCTGCACACTGTCACCTCTTTCTTGACCCTGAGGTAAGACGTCCGTGTAGGAAGACGGTTGGCGATCCAAATCACACACACACACGCACATATGCACAAGTTTGTTTTTTGGAATCTATTCAAGGGATGTTTTAGGAAAGTGTTTTAAATACAAATAAATTAGGTGGTTAAATTTTATGGCATAGTTATGTTACCTATGTTCGACCGTGTCTGCTACAGTTTGTTGTAGTATCTATCTTCCCTGTTTGTACTTGGACTGTATGTCACAGAGAGATGCACAAACATGGTTCTTGTGTTAATTTAAAATGAATTCTGTGTGTGTGTGTGTGTGTGTGTTTAGGGTGGGGACCTCCATGAGCTTCGGCGTCACATCTACGCAGACACAGTTGACTACTACACAGTTAAGCGACTGGTCCAGAAGGTTTTCCCTCCGTGCAAATGTAAACAGATACACCGGAAACAACAGGAACTCTTCAAGGTTACTCCTCCACTGTGTGTGTGTGTCTGTTGTCAGCATTCTGGTGCACGACATAGTCTTAGTTTCTACGGTGTAAAAAACACAGTGCATGTCTGTGTTTGTGTAGGATGTTGAAGACTCAGAGCTGCTGGAGCTGATGGATGTGTGTGATCAGGAGGGCAACCTGAATCCTGACTCTGTGCAGGACATTATACAAGAAGACAAAACAGAACCTGCTGCTGCCGCTTCAAAGGTAAATGAGAGAAAGTGGCCGTTGTTTATTTAAATAACAGACTGTAGTTAACCCCGAAGCAATGTGTGGTTGATAGTGTTTAATTTTATTTTCACGAAGGCACATTTTGCAAAGTTGAACAAGTGTGTTCTTCTTATTACTGCAAGGAGTTTTCATCTGGTTCAGTGGAGCTGCCTCACCAAGAAGATGGGGACGAAGGGACGGAAAACAAGGAGCAGCCAGCTAAAGATGAGGGAGCCGGTGGTCAGAGCACATACGAGGATGTGGGGGTGAAGGCAGCTGGTGATTGGCTGCAAGACGATGACGTTTCAAGTGGTGATTGGCCTAAAGAGCGAGTGTGTCACACCCACGAACGAGCAATTCCCATCCCACAGACTGTTGAGGCCCTGGACATAACAGAAGAAGGTAAGCAGGCACACACACGGCGAGCAGCAGTGGAAATGCAGGACGTTCTTTGGTCTGAATTCATGGTCACTGACCTGTTTCTGTGTGTTTGCTTCAGGTGTGGAGACACTACTCTGCTATCTGGAGCTGCACCCCCAGCGCTTTGTTGAACTTCTCCACCCCACTATGTCAGTGTGTAAAGTCAGCTGCTACGATGGACCAAGACAGCTCCAGAAAATCACTAAAATGTAGGAAATGTTTGTCTTGAAGATTTGAGTTGTCCTCAGCAGGACACTGCATGGTGCCAGATGATTCACCGTGTGTGTGTGTGTGTTTGCATTTAGAAACATCTATTGAAATCAGTATAATTAAAACGTTTAATAAATATATATTGAAATAAAAAGGTTAGTTGTTCATTTGATTTCACTTTTGCGTCCCACAGTTGTCCTCCAGTTGCTGTAGTTCTGGCGAGGAAGCGATTGGCAGGTGAACGCGTGGAGACGTGTGATCAGCTGGAGTTTGATGTTGTCGAGGTGGCGGACACTATGGGATGGCAGCTCCCAATGGTGAAGAGAGGACTGAGACAGCTGCAGTGGAGCACTAACAGAGGTGTGTGTGAATGTGCTTGTTTGCATAGAAACAATAACTTTCATGCAGAACATTTTGGCAGAATGTTCAGTCAGAATCAAAGAAAAGCTAATTCAGCCAGTGTCCATAGTTAAACCATCAAAGCACACAGCGCAATACACATGTTAACGTTGGGAGAAAGAAAAACAATTGAAAGCAAATGCTGGGGTCTTTGCATTTCAGGCGGTGGACGCAGCGGTGTCCTCGTTGAATTTTCCTCTCCGTCTTTCTACTTCCGTTCTTACGGAGATCTCGGCGATGACGAGATGGACAGAGTTTGTCAGTTCCTCCATAATCGAGTGCAGGACCAAGAAAGAACGCAGCTCTACCAGCTGACTGCCTGCTTCAAGGCCTTCAAGAGGTACACTGAGCTTTTAAGGGTGCAGGACTATTCAGGGTGGTCAAAAGTTTATTTGATTATTTGAACTCTGTTTAGTTCTTTTGTTTGTAAATCGCTGGAAATGATTCAAGGCAACGATTTAAAAACATTTCTTAAGTTTTCATGTGTTTTGGTGCTTTACTGGTGGGAGGACTCATTTGTGTGGTCGTCATGTGTATCGTCTGTGCGTTGTCTGCTAGTCCTCATTACCTTGACGGTGTGTAACTCTATATTTGTGTTGTTTCGCAGTGTTGCCTTTCAGAGCGCTTTGTCGTGCGTAGATGATTTGGATGAGAGTCGCAGTACACAGCTGAAAAGCCTTCTCTCCGACTACTTTGACAAGAGGAGAGACAAAGCCCACGCACTCAAACCAGTGGACATCGAAGAGCTCGACAAGTATAAGGTGAGACCCCATACAGTGGTTGTGAGTTTTAGTTAAATTTCTGTCTTAAGTGTCACTAACGTGCTGCTTTGCTTGTGTGTTTGTGTTTGTAGGTGCTTGACTGGGAAAACCAGATCAGAGCAGACATCAGAGGTTTTCTCTGCTCCCGAAGTGATGAGCGGTTTTCTGGAAGAGCTGTTGCTAGAATCTTGCACGGCATAGGTGAGAGCACGCGAACACATCATCATCCTCTTACTCACTGTACACACACACACACACACACACACACACACACACACAAACACACACACTGATGCCAACCAGGGCTTAAATGAGCTTTTACACCTGCCAGGCAACTATTTTATGAACCTACACAATATTTTTTTTTTCTTGCACTCACAAATTGGTCATCAGCCTCTAGAGGGAGGTATAGGACCAATGGAAACAATGTGGAACTGAAGTACCAGCAAACACTGTAGAAAATTTTTTCCGAGGCACAAACATGTTTTAAGGCAGCGATGCGCTATAACATATTCTATATATAGTCATATTCTGTTCATTTCTTAACAGATCGTTAGTAGAGATGACTCGGGGTTGATTCTAACCAAAGGATTTGCAGCATGAACAAAGTCTAAAGTGCATTTATCAGCAGTGGGTGACCTTCTAGGCCTCAGTTTACAATTTGCCTAAACTAAACTAAAAGATTTCTTTTTTCAGGCAGCCCATGTTTTCCTGCTCAGGTGTATGGCAGAGACAGACGTTTCTGGAGGAAGTACATCCAGTTTGACTTCAACCAGCTCATCAGACTGGCCACGCAGGAGATCATTAGCTTCAAGTGACAAAGCACATCTGCCGGTCTGCACTTTCACGCCACATCGTATTTATACCCTCGTCTGTGTACGTTTATTCAAATCAGCAAAGGCCTGTTTAGGATAAAATTGTCCACATACATTTATTGTGTCTTATGTTAAGCTGTTTCCATTTTTTTTTATTTTTGTACATATCTGTAAAGTTTTATAGGTGGTAATTAAATAAAATATTAATATTTTTCTAGCCTGGTCTTTCAGTGGTATTATTGAAAAATATCTCAGGATAAAATAAAAAAATATCTCAGGAATAACTTCAGGGAGGCAGAAATGGGATGTTTATTTTTTATTATTTGTTAGTTGTGTGACAGTTGGAAATTCTTTTCCCTTGGATGTAGTGATTTTGGTTTGCACACAGTCCGAGCGAACACAATGGAGAAAATCAGACAAGGACCCGGACCCAAAATGAACAGACATGAGGAAGCAAGAACAGAAGAGAAAGCAGAGGTGGGGTTTCACCTTCTTTCCATATCAGTGTTACTGTTTAGTAAAGGAATGTGAAACGTGATAAGAATGGAAAATATTGACTTAACCGATTTAATTTGTTAATTATTAATTTGTTCATTATTTATTTTAAAAAAATCCCAGTTTCTTACATTTCTCATCTTTTGTTAAATATTTTCTCAGCTTCAGTGGACACACGTAAACTTTAACACTGGAAGGTTTATTGCCTTGTACCACTGCAAAGAGCAGTAGTCTTCGTGCTAAACGAAGCTGGCTGTCTCGTGGCTCCAGCGGAGACATAAAAGTGGTATCGATCTTCTAACTCTTAGCAAGAAGGCTGTTGCTAAAATGTCCATCTAGGGCAGAGGTGTCAGACTCCGGTCCACGAGGGCCACAGTCCTGCAGGTTTTCCAGCCTACAAGTTGCTAATAACCTGGTACAGGTGTGTTCAGTCAATCAGCAGCTGTAGGTGTAAGATTAGTTGGAAAACAGGCAGGACTGTGGCCCCTGAGGTTTGGAGTCTGACACCTGTGATCTACGGGAAAGAAATGGCAGACATCCGTCTTACTTTAAATAAAAAATACAGCCATGCTGCTACTAAAATCGCCGTCTGAGCTGCATCTGTTTGTGTGCTTCTACAGTGGACTCTGGCTTTTACATATCAGCTATGACTCTGACAGTATGTTGCATACTCTGCATAATCTGCCCAATGAGCAGGGAGCTCCGTGGACATCTTTCATTATCTCATCATGTCGGTGGGTGACTGAGTAGAATTACACAGATACAAATAACAAACTTGGCACCAGGTCAACGTTCTTCCAGGAAGGTAGAGAAACACATTGGCACAGATTGATTCAGTCATCAGTCCTTGAATAACTTTGGCAACAGCAGAAAATATTCAGACAAACACGGAACATTTCCTTGCAAATATATAAGAACCCTCAATACACATATTGTAAGCTTGCAGAAATATCAAAATTAATCATCACTGTATATATAATCACAGTAAATATTTTTAAAAGGCTAAAGTAATTTGCAAAGGAGAAATGTATACTTTTTTAGACAGTAAAATGTCACTGATATCCCTACACATTGGCTACTCCCCATCTCCACTTGATAGCAGTCATTCAATCAGTCCCCACAGGAGAACACTATTGTACGCATATCTGTAAAAAGACTCCCTTTGGACACAGTAAGACTGCGGCTCAGTATTGACCAAGTTGAAAGTATTGAGACTCAGGTATTTTAATTTAAAATAAGTTTTAATTTTCAAAGAAATCATCCCAAATGATCAAGTACTGATGGTTCCATCAGAGAGATCTAGTTATGTATCAGCAGACATTCTTCTGTTCAACTTCGAAATCATTAACTTAGATTTCACTTCAGAGAAATCCACTTCTCTTCTCTCAGCATTTACGTGTTACAGTCTCTGTAGTTTGCTTTTAGAGGGACCAGGGCACTGCCTAAATGTTGTCATTAAAAGGAGTTTATGGTCTTTGTGAGAGGTAGACACTTGGTCATGATTGTGGTCACACATACCACACATGACTGAACATAAAAACTGCATTTACACTGCCCTGTGCTCACATAACTAATTGGTAGTTTGTAAGGTACACGTACTGTGGCTAAACCTAACGCAGAGAAAAAACAGTCCTGCTTCATGTGCATGAACGCCTTAATGTTCTGTTTTGATTTTGATGTCAGAAATCAAATCTCTGTATTTCGTACTACAGTGTAACGGGCTAAGTGATCTTATGGTTGAATCAACACGCTCTAAAACGCAACATCACGTCCAAGAGAGACGCCGTCCTGCAGGATTGGTGTATTTCTCTGAGTGTATACTGTAAATAATTCCCTCTTTGTGTGATAAGTTGTCAGTGGACTCTGTCCCTAATGGAGATGGAATAATGTTCCCATAACCTGTAAAACTGAGAGATTAGATGAGGCAGATAACAAGGAGTCTGCTTCTACTGCACCTCCTACTAAATTCACATAATCTTTACATACGTAACAAATGTGACCCGTCTTCTCTTTGCCTCGGCTTGAAGACACAATCCACACATCAGCATGAACATAAAATACAGTGCATTTATCAGCACATTGATTGACGTGCTTTTTAAGTATTGGGACATGAAAGAAATCTGAAATACTCCCTGGCCGACAATTAACTTAAGTGGCGAAATCCAGATTACTGTTTTATCTTGTGTCTGCTGGAAGACAGGAAAAAAGTAAAGGCATGAATATCCTCATACAGTATTTATTTTACGGAAAAGAGAAAAATACAAAAAATATAGCATACTATTGTTAATATATCAATGTATAAACACTTTCTATACTATTAAATATATTATAATGTATTGCGTTATGGAAATAGTTTAGTGAATTTAATTTATATATTCCTCTTTACAGTTTTTGTTCAGGCTTTTTTTTATCACTCAACAACAGTTCCGTTTATTAAAAAGCACAAAAATAACAACTCTGCGAAGAGCTGTAAATATAATACAAATATATCACTAAGCAAATGAAGGGGACAAAGACATGTACAGCGAAATTAGAAATGTTGGTGCTTCAATACTATCGGGATAGTTTAGTTACTTTTACTGCTTCAAAGCTGCTCTGGTTCACTGTGGACTTTACCGGCTCAGCATTGATTGTAATCTTCCTGTAAATTAGCCTGCGTCTGTAAAAAGTGAGTGAAGGTGAAGCGCCACTTGCTACAAAATGTGTCATAAAAAGTTAGGTGGTGTTACCGGCGACACTATATTGGTCACTTGTAAATCACTGTATCACCTTTCTGGTCTAAGTTTAAGGGCAATGTTCATATTCATGTGGCCAAAAGACATTTTATCACTCGCAGTGTAACATTTCTGAAATACTAATGATAAAGAAAAAAAGACAGACACAATGTGCAACGCTTAATTGCTTGCTTAGACATAACATCCCTATGACATAGCAAGTGATATATACATATATATACATTAGGTTTTGGTTGTTTCATTTTCAGTAAATGTGTTTTAACATGAAATCCTCATGTTAAAACTTGATGCTTTCTTCATAAAGCGCCAACACTAACAGAATACCCCACCCAGTGAGGAGGCCAACGTTCTGCAGAAGAAACATCAGCCAGGGCCTCTTGTTACTGATGTGGACCATGGTGGGGAGCTGGAGACGGTAATCAAGATGAAAGGTAAGTTAATTGTTTATCATTTCTACACAGTGGTGTGTAATTCTCCTCCATTCTCTGGAGACCAAAGGAAACGCACCATATCAGCCAGTCCCACATACAGAAAGAGTCCTGCAGTAACAGCAGCTATCCACTGCTGGGTGGCGATGTCAGTTGCAACATTCAGAGCGATGTACAGGCCGACGAACGAAGTCATGGCACTGCCAACGTTTAAAAGCAACGCCCTGCGGACAGACACCCCACTGTGGAGCAAAATAGCAAAATCACCTGCCGAGAGACAAAAACAAACGTTTTCACAAACAATCTTTTCGGAAAAACAATCGTGTTCACTGTGACGTTGAGGTGAGAGAGCGTTTTCTTCACCCAGCTCGTGAGGTAGTTCATGGCAGAGCACAGCCAGCGATGTGGCCAAACCAGACTTCCATGACAGGGAGAAAGCTGCACCCATCGCTAAGCCGTCCGTGAAGTTGTGGATCCCGTCACCGATAGTTATCATGTAAGGCAGCAGACGCTGTTCTGCAGACGTGGAACACGACTATACTTAGTGGTGGAGGCACAATAACTGACCCGGTTATTACAGTAACAGATGATCTCATGCCGCCGTGCTGAAAGAGCTTTACTCACGTCTGGTGCGCGTCTTAGTCTGCGACAGGGATTTCTCCCTATCTTCATTACCAACCTGAAATATTACACATAAAATTGTTGTTTACAAGGTATATTTGAAACAGTTCAGCATGAAATAACAGTCTACAGAGGTTTATGGGCAGCTTTGCAGTCCACTAATGTCCTGCCTCTTCCGTTTCATTGAATGGTAAGCCCATATGTCCTGAGTGACATGGTCAGTAACCTTCTTTTTAGGGCGGTTCAGTAGGTCACCCAAACGATGGGGCACTGAATGTTTCTCACCAGGTCAGCTTTTGATTGTGACTGGTCTTTCTGCTTCCTTTCCTGTTGATACATCTCTAAAACCCTCCCGTGGTCACAGTGGTGAGGATCTGATTCTTCCTGAGAGGAGACAGCGAGGAGACAAAGTTGTATGTTTAACGGCTGTAAGATTCATTCGAGATTCAGAAATTAAATAAGAATACAGCATTCAGTCAGTGTGCTATATGTGTAACATACGTTCAGTGTTTGAAAGGTTTTTTCTTACTGCATGATGATGATGCTGATCTTGGTGATGACTGTCTTTGTACGCGATCATAGAGAATATCGTCTCCATCAGGTAAAAGTAGTAGATCCCGCACAGCAGCACCAACATCTTGTAAATGTACTGTGGAATTTCTGGTTGCTCGTTATTGCTGTGTGAATGCTGGCTGCTCCTGCTCTCATCCGAGTGCATATGTAAACCTAAAAACTGAAGACGTCAAAGCATGACTGTGACTCTGCTGAGTTTTACTTAACATGTCTTGTTTTCCAGCTTTATATCGTCATATAGGTTTAGACATATCTGTAGATTCAGCTTTAAATTGAAACCCCTCACCATGGGCAGCAGGTGCAGTAATGCATCTCCAGTCAGTGAACCCACAGCCAGGCTGATGCAGAACTGGATACACAGCTGGAACACACTGGTGCAGGAGGTACACAGCAGCAGCACGATGCCGAACATGGACATCAGCGTTATCACCACGTTGGCGATAGTCGCATAGATGTATCCTACAACACAACGAGTGAACATAGAAAGGGATCGAGGGTAATCAACATGTTGTTTAAGACACAACCAATGCATCCAGACATGCTTAGACAATCACTACTAATTTGCTGTCATGACAATATACTATTTCTATGTGCGTGATTACACTACATTAACGCTGTTGTTGAAAGATCAGATTGTGAAACTTGAGTCACTGCCACATTCTTGGCACTGATATACGCTTTTTCTCATGCCAAGAGACATGCGAACGACTAATCTTTATTAATCTCTTGCAACACGATAAGAAGGAAAACATTTTTTTAATGGAAACTGGATTTTTTTAGTTGAAATTTAATCTGTGGTTGCAACTTGTATGCAACTAATATTGTACAGTGATGGAGGGCAGGATTTCTGGTTGTCTTGCACACTGCATCGTTTCTGTTGTGTGTTGTCCCACACACACACACACACACACACACACACACACACACGCACACACACACACACACACACACACACACACACTCACACACTTACTCTCAGTCATGGTGAGCCCATCTGGTTTCAGTGGCTCTGTAATGCCTGTACAGGCCCCGCTCAGGATCTGCTGGATGAAGGCAGGGCTGAGTCGACCCATGTCGGAACGACCTAGACCTGTGGAGCTGTTGTCTTCCAGACCGTAGACCAGAATCAGATCTTCAGCTGAGAAACAACGCTGGGTGAGGAGAAAGGAAAATGTCATTTCACAATGTGATCATTTCAAAGACTCAAAATGATTAAAAAAAATATGCCCCAGTCATTTTTGTTTTATATACCTGATCCCAGGTGGTGTTTTCCATTTGCTCTTCATGGCTGCGTCTTGTCCTCTGTCTCGCTCCACTGTGATCATGATTGCTGTGGCCGTCTTCCTCCTGATCTGACTCTGTTCCTATGTTTAGAGTCTTCATAAAAGACCCCAATTCTACAAACACAAAGAAAACAACTCTCTGATCCATGTGATCGTAGTACTTATACAATATGACATGAAAAGTTTAGTAAATATATTCCAACGGTTACCCTCAACAGTGAAATTCTCCCCAAGTCGTGCCATGATGTAATCCAGGAAGAAGCTCTCCTCTGGCAGCGACCGGCCAATGATGCAGTCACCATGAAGAGCGTGATGCAGGATGCGCCCCAAAACTGCACCCACGTCCTGTGTCTGGTTTTCTGATGATACGTCAACCTCTGTTATGATGTCACTGGCTGTTACACAGCTCTGGTTACCACAGAGACAGGGGAAGGATGAAGACTATTAGTACAACACAAGGGACTTTTCCTCATTAACTCGGTGATTATGGCCCTGTTGTCACTTTCAACAACTCTCTCTGTTATTACTTTAAATTCTCCTGAATGCTGCTGTCAGCAGCTTTTTTGTGTTGGTGTTAATAAAACAGGTGGATGCAGTGTGTTTCACAGAGCAGGGTTAAAAGCGCCTGTGGAGCTTTTTATTTGTGACATTTTTATTGTGATCTGCTACAGTGATGTGGCTGAGTATTGGGGCCTATGCAGGCATCATCCAAACACACTATGAGATGCAAGGGGCCCACATAGAAGAGTAAACGACTACTGTAATACTCCACATGTGTACGACTGCCATTTGCAGCATTATATCTAACATCTACACAGGAATAAATCAGAAAGCACCAATGATATTAAACTGAAATGAAACCCCCTACAGATGTCAGTTACTAAGTCTCAAATCAATGTTTGAAGTTCCCACTGTGCATTTCCTGCAACATCAAGTCTAAATACCTGTTTACGGTGAAGTAAATGTATTAATCAGACTAATTTGGCAACAATATACAAAGTGTTCTGATGATTATGAAATCACAATTAAGGGGATTTGTAATCTCTACAGGCAGCAACAGTAGGAACTTTGAGTTTGTTGGACCAGCAAATAATTGTTGGTCTTGCTAGAGCTTACCTCACTGTGTGCTGCTACATAGTGATTATGAAGCTCTTCAAGCAGATCCTCCAATCCATGAACATCCATGTGTTTGTGGTCCTGATGTTTAAATCTCTGAAGGAAATGTTGTGTCTCCTCTCCCCACCTCCCCTGCCCTATCACTGTGCAGACCAGGTCCGGAGAAGAAAGGAACAGGATGCAGCCGGCAGCAAAATCAGTGAACTGAGACACACTGATGAGTGTAATGTTACTGCGTTCTCCGTCTTGGTCTTCTCCATGAATGAACTGATTGTTGATCAGCTGGTGAGCTGCACCTGTTAGATTGCACTACATACCCAGACATGAGAAAAGTCGAGCAGAAAAAAACATATACACAGATAAAGGTCAGTAAGAGAATATCATTTTTATCATTTTCTTTTTTAAACATCCCTAAAGAAAAGATTTACTGCTATAGAAACAGAAATAATCGCTGTCACAGGAGTCCTATCTAAATTAAATCAAATTTCATTATGTAAGATTTGTTTTGTAATTTTTGTGATTTATACACAATTAACAGCAACGTTGAGAATAACCATTCATATCAGTTATTTCAGAAACAAACTATGACAATAGGAAGTAGTGGGGAAAGTAGGCTACAGTATAAATGAGAGAAAACACAACATACTGTACAAGAGCAAATTATACAAAACACAGTCTGTTAAATACATTTGGCAGATTTAAATATTTGTACATAGTAAATTGGGTTTTGTTAAAGGTTTGATTCACACAAATGGGGAAAAAACACATTTTCTTACTCTGTATGTCAAACAATAAAACATGCTGTGAGTATAATATGAACTAACAAGGTCAAGCCATCACTGTGGGTTAGTTTAAGGTTGCTTAACTCTGGGTTATTTATATTACAGGTCTTCAGTTGTACCGTGAACTGTTATTTCATGTCATTATTATATCATATCATTATTATGTCATACTCGCTGCCACCTGCTTGAATAGCCTAAATCAATCATGCATTGTTTTTTTCTTTTATTATCTGAGCTGTCTTCTTTTCAGAAACGAGGTCCCAGTTTGCCCTTTAATTTGCCGGAAGACAAAACATATCTTGTCATTATAGATATGAACTAACAAAGTCAAACCATCTTGACCATGAATATTTGAACTGTGGATCAGATCAGATTTATTATGTTACTGAACCTCCTACAGACCTGTGTCACTGGCTCGTTTTATATCAGTTCTTTACTGGCATTTCGTGAGTGTTTGAAACCACACTATCACGCGTGCAGTAAAATCATTGTCTTCCTTTTCTCATGTATTTTGCCAGGTTCCTGGTTTCATTATATTTTATTTGAGATCACGCATTTGTACAGATTCCAGCTGCCCTGTAGGAAATTCAAGGACATCACTAATAAAGCCTAAAGGCTCCTCATAAAATGAGCATGTGGACATGAATAAGTCTTCTACCTTAATGGTCATTTTGTTACTTTATAAACTGTAAATTTCATTTACTCCTTTATTCAGATAAAGTGACAGGAAGCTCGGTTTTAAAACATAAATAGTGCATTGCATGCTATGTGTTATGTGTTATGTGATGCAGTAACTTTTTTTTCTGTGCACAGTAAATCAAAAACATCTTTTCACATGTGAACTATAAATAAATAAATAAATAAATGACGCGTGAGAAACATACTTTAGGACATAATCACGTTGGGCATTTAGACACTACGGGGTGAAATCAGTTGTTAACTTTGGAAACACACTTTATCAATATGCAGAGAAAAGTAACAGAATCAGTCACATTAAATTTGGAGAAAGAAAGATTTCTTGCGTAACCCCGATTGGACCTCGACCCCTTTCCACCGCCACCTGGCTCTCACCTGGCTCTCACCTGGCAGCCGAGGAGACTCATAAAACTCACCTTTTCACACGACACTGCGCCGCATTGCACACGGTTCTCCAGCGTATTAAAGAGAGAGCGGACAGAGGCTCCGGTCAGTGCGTCCTCTCCCGGAGACACTGCGCTCACCACGGCCCCGTACGCGTCCTCCAGCGCGGGGGAGCCAGACACAGAAGCGAACAAAGCCAAAGGGGCAAACAGACAGAGAGGGAGCAGGAACATCTCACAGCTTTCTACGTTTGTACACCAAGAGCTGATGAATGAAAGTGTCAAAGAAACTGCAGAACACTGGCTGATGAAGTCCCAAGGTATTTCTACGGACACTTTGAGTTGCACAGAGCTCAGCTCACAGATGTTATCAGTTTCACTGGACCTGGCCTCTGGATTGTGATTGGCTGAGACGTGGCTCATGCTGTCCTACCTGTCTGTCGAAGTCACTGTCACCTGTACGGGGCAACACATGCAGCCTATGAAATGTTGGCATGTGATTTATGCAGTGCTGACATTTGTTTTGATATGATTTTGTACTTACACGTCTTAAAATCCAAATTCAATTCAATTCAATCCAATTCCAAACAACACACACTGCTCCCTTTGATCCGTCTTTACAATGCCATGTTATCTGACACATGAGATAGACTAATCCCCTTTACTTCATATAGAGACTCTCGCCCAGTGGCTCCCTGGTCTCTTGGGCCTATAATTCTGTACCAGGTTAGTGTGTTTCTTAGTTCATTTATTTTAAGAGTGTCCATGTGTGAAATCTTCAAGATGTTTTAGGTATGTAGTAATGAAGTTAAAAATGTGAATAAGGCACAGACCCACAAAGGATTATTTGTAAAAAAAACATTAGACAAGTATATAAAAATACACTCCAGAGCCCAACAAAGAGACAAATGACACGTCGTGACCGTGAGACATGACAGTTTGACATTAAACACCTAATTATTTTTAAAATTTAAGATGTAATTCCTAAGTTGCCAACCGTAAAGTACATTTCCTTGTAAGATGATTACTTCCTGAAAACGGATCAGTTACAAACATAGATGGACGATGTGATGTCCTGTTTTTGCAATGAAACACTAGGATTTAAATGCTGGGTAGGTCAAATGGTGAAAGTGCAGGTTTATAGAGTCGTGATGCATGACATGAATGCAATGACCAGAGAGCTTCTGCTATAACTGAGCAGCAGCTGATGATGTTTCTGTTCCTCTTCATCTCTATACTGAATACACTTTATCATCAGACAGTTACAGACCACGCCAAAGCCCCTGGATGTGATTAAACCGTCACAGTACTGTGTTCTTGTAGAAGAACCTGTGCACCAGGCATGAGAAATGTAAACAAACCTTATGAATCTGGCTGCACATCTTGATGAAAACATCCTGATACAAATATGTGCACAGCACCCGTTCCTGTTCACTTATTGTTTTATTTCATCATATATCATCTTACAGCTCCAACAAACAACAGGTCATCACATGATAGCTTAGTCTCAAGGAAATACAAAACAATGACTGTACTGTCTTGTTTTAATATTGATGATTGTGGCATACAGCTCAAGATAACCAAAAATTCCTGTCTTAAAAAATTAGCATATTTAATCCGACCAATAAAAGAAAAGTGTTTTTAATACAAAAAAAGTCAACCTTCAAATAATTATGTTCAGTTATGCACTCA
>JAUMTR010000003.1:6352403-6414178 GCA_032270685.1 Microctenopoma stevenorrisi
CTTCTCTTCTCTTCTCTTCTCTTCTCTTCTCTTCTCTTCTCTTCTCTTCTCTTCTCTTCTCTTCTCTCCTCTCCTCTTCTCTTATCTTCTCTTTTATTCTCTTCTCATCTTCTCTTCTCTTCTCGTCTCTTCTCTCCTCTCCTCCTCTCTTCTCTCCTCTCCTCTTCTCTTATCTTCTCTTTTATTCTCTTCTCATCTCCTCTTTTCTCTTCTCTTTTATTCTCTGCTCTTCTCTTCTATGACTCACTCTATTAAGGCAGATGAGGACATTACCTGTGACAGCTGATTACAGAGCGGAGCAGAAACAAGCGTGCCCCGGCACACAGAGAAAGTCCCGTAGCATCTCTCTTTTCCATCTGAGAAATCGCAGCAATAATTTAGAAAATAAAGTATACATGAAATTTGTAATGTGGAAGTTTTTTATTTCCTTAGCTTGTTTACCACTTTAGTACAACTTGGGGGGTAGGGATGTTGGTGATCGTGGTGGGGGGATATTAGGAGTTTGCTGGTAAAGTGACTCATAGCTGAAAATGACCACATGTAATACAAGTTTATTAGGGGAACTAAGTGAACTATTTACAGTTTCCTGGTTTTCTGCATTAATTGGTCATGGAATTTGATCTTCAACAAAAAAACAAATATTAAAAAACATTGTTTATTTTTTGGAGAGCAGTGGCATCCTTCCACATATCTAATCTCTGTTTGGGTGTCTCTAAAACACATCTTAATTCTCCTTTCGATGGTTGGACTGACTCCAGTTGGTGTTAGCTGATGTTTATCCTTTTTTTCTCCATCTTTTGAATATCTGAAATAAATATATAGAAGATCGTCACTGTTTTATCTTCCTTGAAATATGTTGTTTGTAGGCAAGTGTGACTTTAGTGAAGACCAGAGGAAACTGAATAAACGTAGATTTTCTTGTTTTGTTGCCCAGTGCGTTCATGTCATATACACATTAAATACAGAATAGGTAGACCTACAGTCCACGTTGTTCCCAAATCCACGATTGTTTGTATAATATAAAAAACAAGTTCAAGTTCCTAGATTGTTACCCCCTGGTTCTCCAAATTTAGCATCTGGTTACCATGTACCAACAAGTATGTACAGTATTTATACTGTGCAGGTACACTATACCTCCAAAAACTACTCTGTACATTTTATTACTCAGTGCCGTTATGTAAAGTATAAAGAATTGAACTAATCACATAATTTAAATGAACAGAACCAAGCTACACATCAGTCTGATGACTGGCTGATGCAAACAAATTTTCCAGACCAGCGCTACAATCAGAACCATGGACAGAGGTTCTATGAGATTTACCGAAAGGTGAAAGACTGAGTCCTGCAGCCCAACTACAATCTTTCTTTTTGACACATACAAAAAGGTGCAGGAGGAGGAAATACGTGCATCTCCTGGTGCAACATCTATCATCAGCATGAGTAAGACGGCTTCCCCCTGTGCACCATGGGAAGTCGAACTTGGAGGTCAGCATCATCACACGCGTTTGTCCTTTATCTACTGTTAACTAGAGGTTCTGTCTGTTTTTATATGACATTCTTTGGTGTCCCCAGTTGGACCAGTTTAAATGGGAGTCCCGAGCAACACAACATGACTGTTGATGATGTTCAGACTGTGTGACACCAGAGGCAATTTACTGCAGACAAGATAAGATGTGTGTGTGTGTCAGAGGGAGAAAGTGTGTGTTTCTAAGACAGCCTGGGGGTTAATTAGAGAATAGTAAACAGAACACATGTGGCAGCTTAATATCCCCTCTGCCTTACAGCTCATTTCACACTGCACCCGCTCTGTTGCTCTCTCTCTATTGTGTGTGTGTGTGTGTTTATTTGTACGGTTGGGGTCATGGGTGTTCCCCACCACCTATCCCAGAGGCACTAAACCACCCCCTTCCACACCCGCCCACACACACAGCCGTAGCGGTGCTGGTGCAGGTGTGTGTGCCGTTCGGAGGTAATTTAAACCAGATGAGATGGTGTCTTTCAGCCTGTGGCCTCGTCACTTCATCAATACCGAAGAGACAGAGGGACAGAGGAATGATGGGACGCATGGCTGGGTGGGTGGAGGAGAAGAAAAGCAGGAAGCATTGTTTCACAAAACCCAACTGGTCTATTTATCTATCCACCCAAAAATGTGTTTTCACTTTAGTGCAACTCACTGATTCAACTGATCCAAAGAAATGTCCTTTACTTTGGTTTGTTTCTGCTCCTAAATGCTGAGTACTGAACTACAAAACAAGTACAAAATGTTTTGTAGTTCTTTCATGTCAACCCAACAGGGAAACTTGGATTCTAAAAAGATGTTGGACAATGTCTAATTGATTTGACGTAGAATCACTTTAGCTTTATATACACATGTTTTTGCACAAATCAAGGATTGTGGATTTTGTCCTTCATTGTTTATATGAGCTTGTGAATAGTGTGAACATATTGTTTCAAAATAAAACAACAAAATCAAAGACAATTCAAGTTACCACTCATTAATAAACAGAACTCATTCAAAAAGTAAAAAAGATGCGTTCATTCTTTAATTTCTAGATTTAAAGGTTGGTCATGCTGAAGTGGAAAAAAACTTCATCAGATCTGAGGGCAGTCACAGTCACTCATCCATCACACCTACTCTGCGCCGCGTGTCTGTTCGTTGTTAAACTCCTCTGTATGTTTGTGATGCTTATTTTCCTAATTATAACCACACATTTCAAAGGAGGCCTAGTCACAGCATTCAAAGCATTTACACTTGATGAAAGGAGACTTTTTCCCTTCGAGTGTTGTAGCCTAAACTTCAGCAGTTCTTACAGCGACCAAGCAACAAAAGACCAATCTGTTAGACCAATAAATGAACAGTCAGGTGTGTGTGTGTGTACGTGTGTGTGTGTACGTGTGTGTGTGTTTCAGAGCAGTAAATGAACACTCTTTCTATCTGTCATCTATCAAAGGCTTGACACCAGGAGCAGCTGTGAGACACACACACACACACACACACACACCCACCCACCCACCCTTTCTACTATTTTAGCAATTTGGGATAATTAGGCTACTATACAATGTCCGCCTGTGGTTCCCAGGGGTCCTGTGGGTTGAGTGTATGTGTGTCTGTGACTGTGTGTGTTTTGCATGTGTGTGTGTCTGCGTGTTTCTGCGGGTGTCTGGTAAGGATCAGCTGTGTTAAGCGTCCTGTGACATCTAAACTACTAATTCATTGCTACATTAACGGCATTGATTAACATACGGCTACACACACTGAGGCATGCGCACACACACACATCTGGGGAATCCCTTGTGATGCCTCTAGCTGTTTTCTGTCAGCGTGCAACTGGATTTTGTTGGTCTTTTAAAGCACAAAGGCACAACCTTTACAGAACCAATTAACACACACACGGCTAAAGATTTGTTGTTGATATTGGTGCCTTGGACATTCTTGGACACTGGCACCTGGTTTCCGCTGTTTCTCATCTCTGTCTCTTTTTTTTAAATCTCCTATTCCAAAAGTAAATCTGACATCTAACTCTTAGTACAATTAAATAGCAAATCTTGTACAATATGTTGCATTGGTGTAGTAGATAATGTGAATTTGATCATATTAATATTTTGCGTGGACATTACATTAACACGTCCCTGCTTTCTAAGGCATGTTACAATTCTGATGAAATATGAGCTTGAAATATGAGAAGTAGATTAGTGTACTTTAGATGAAATGTGATGTTTACCACTTCTCTCAAAAACCCCCAAAACAGAAAACAAAAAATAAAAACGTAAGCATCTTAAGGTTTGTTGTAGCTGCAGACAAACAGCCAAAAGTGACTGGAGAGCAGAAGGGAGCAAAAAACATCTGTGTGTGTTTCATTTCAGGGCCAATGACCAGGAAACAGACGTACGCGGAGTTTATGTGTGACTGTACTTCAAAAGAGGAGTGTGTATGTGCATGTAAGGAAGATAATGACACGTAACTGTCTGTGTCTGCTGCTTATGAGCCTCGGTGTCCTACTGTGACAAGAGCCAGGTGGCGTAGTGTGAGAGAGTGAGAAATCAAGCAGTATATCAATAATGTCTTGATTGGAGATGATTACGCTGCTCGTTCCCTCTCTTCCTGGGTCTATGTCTAAGGGTGTTTTTAGCCTTCTGCTCTCTTCACAATCTGTCGCACACACACTTACAGTTTCACATTTCAGCGAGAGAAATAAATGAAACTCTTTCTTTCAAATGTACATGTAGACTACATCAATTAAAATTAGTAACTCCCTCTTCTGTAAGAAATCTTTAATGTGTTACTGAGGACTTTTAGGAAACTCTTACACATTTCATTGTGCATAGTTTCATTTGTGTGTTTATACTGTTTATACTTATACTTGCACAAACTTGGGTTGTCAGAGGTAATCCCACTTAATTTATTGTTTTAAATATTTTCAGCCACGTTCAGGCGGATTCACTGGATAGAGTTTTATGGAATAAGAATTCTTCCTTCCTTTGTGTCTGAGATAATTCATAACCAAATTATTTTTAGTCCTAAATATGGGTTTCTGCAATCTCAGTGGAGCCTAGTAAAAATAGTTTGATGTCTGATGTTTGAGCTTTTTCTGCTTTCTCCATATTCACAGTCGTAGTCCAGGTCTGACTGTAATTAGATTCAGAGACATTCTGAAGGCTTGATATGATGCAGAGATTTGAAAAAAGATATCATAATTTTTCCTCATCATGCTGCATCATGCACAGATTTTTCTATCTCACTTTCACAAGCAGTCATTGTGGATGTATTTAAAAAGAGGCTTAAACTATGATTGACCCTTTAGTTGCCTTCAAACGGAAATAGTTGTAGTTTCACTGAAGTACCTGATTTTTTAATTGTTTTCTCAATTCACTGACAGTTATTTTACCTCTGAGTCTGTTTTGCACCTCTCTGCCTTATCAGTAGCGAGGTACTCTACCAGCACAAACTTTGAAGATATTATTTTCACCTGAGAAGTCAGGAACTCGGCTGCTGCTTGGTGAACATACATACATCTATTAATCAGGACATCATATTTATCTGGCTCACTTTGTGCACTGCCCTTTGACCTCCCTGCTGTGTCCGCAGGTTGTATGGAGCAGTTTTCACAGCAGCTCCATCTCTCTGTCTCTTTCACGCCGTCTCTCTCTCGCTCCTTGTCTCTCCCTGTGTCTCTTACTGACAAAGCCTGAGACAGAAAAATCAGATGGAGTGAGGGAGGTAAACGCACAGTGAAAATAGGAGATAGGAAAGATGGCACTTCACGTTTGTGATCTCGGTGTGAAGCTGATCCCTTCCTGACCCAATTCTTTACCTCCCTCTACACCTCTCCCTCATCCCTTTCTCTCTGGTTATCTATTCTTTCATTTAGTCATACATCATGCTGTAACCTGGTTCATTTTTAAACAGCCAGCTACAAGTTTTAGTAAAAGACTACATTTGTTTCTTTAGCGTATGAACACCATCTCAGTTATTTTCCCTCTATTTCATTTCCTCATTGTCATTTCCCCCTCTCTGCAGGTAGCGATCCCTCTGGAGACATGTGCCTCTGCACCCCACAATTACTGTCACGTTTGGCAAGGATTAAAGAAAGAGGGGTGAAGTGATAAGCAAGCTGTGATGTGATTTTATTAACAGTGCCTCGTGTATTTGTCTGACAGTTGTGTTCCCAAGCAGCAGGTGCGTTGGTTTGCCTAAGCAGTGCAGTATTTCCGTTCAACAGTTCGACCCAGAGTTTCCTCGTGCAACACCTTTGGCTGCTGTGTTCTGTTCTGTACCCTCAGTACTTCTTTTTAAAGTGCAGCACAGTTTAGCAAACGAGCAAACTGTTTAGTAGCTGCCGCTCAAAAACATAAGGAATCAATTAAAGATCAATAATGATACCCGCGTTCAGAAAGTGTAGAAGCGAAGCAAAGAGTGATTTTGTGAAAAACTGGCAATTTGCTCCTATTTCAGTGACATTTGCAGGTGAACTATACTTAAAGTGATATTATTGGCTGGAAGCAGTGACCTTAAATATCGCAGAAACGAGATGGCTGGGTGACCAAAGAAGATTGAGATTAAATACCAAATTATTTAGCCACTGGAATCCTCCCCATAGGAAAGTACAAATTCTTCTTCTATAGGGTATTTCATGCAATATAATGTCAAGTACCAGGGGGTGGTTTGCTCAAGGTAACAGACAGTAGTCATTATGGGAGGAGAAAACAGTGACCTACGCCGTTCAGATGTTTACAGTCTGGCTATGACTTCATCTGATCTACACAGCTCTGAAATATGACTCAGGGTTCGTTATTGATCTCACTTTCTATAATGGCACCTAATCTCTTTGTTTGTCTGTCTCGTTGTCGTGTCTATTTCTGGCTCAGTGTGTTCGTATCGCAGCAGTTCACTGGAGCCTGCGGTGTTATAAACTGTTGACACACACACAAACCAAACTTCTTACACATTAAAAAAAAAAAAGATTCTTCATCCGGATATATGTGTGATTACTGAAATATCAGCAGAAACACCTTCCTTCCCACGTCGCACCTCCCTGCTCTGCCCGTGTGTTTGACCTTGTTGCCGCGCAGCCCGAGGGGGTGGGGAGCAGAGAGTGATTGGGGATGGCGGTCAAATCTCCTTCTGATAATGAGCTGTCATCTGCAGACTGGAGCTCCCACACATTCACACAGACCTCGAGTTCGTGAGCCACTGACCTGTTATTCAGACTGATGCCTTATAATGTGTTTATTCATAACAAAGTGAGGACCCTCATGAAGGTTCGACCATTAACATTCTCCATCAAACTATTCAGAATAATCTTACTCTACTGTCCTACACACGTTCGTACACAGTTCTCCTTAGGGTCAAACCGCTGACCTTTCAACCTTTATGGTCAAAGGTCTCGACCAATCAAGAGTCTAAGACCGAACAGAAGGGGCAATGAACTCCCCTGACTGTTCATTACAGTGCCTTTGGTGTGTGTGTGTCAGCAGGTTAAGAGCCCTTCCATTGGCACCACAGAGACACACTGAATAGACTCTAATGATTGATTTCATCCTTTCACACCCCCCCCCCTTCTCCGTGTGTGTTTCTCTCAACGTCAAAGCTGAAATCAGAGTCGGAGTCACGAGTTGCAGGACACGATTCAAATGCACAGTCGACTCAGCCTGACCTCTAATGCACCAGGTTGCCAAAAGGCGATTATGCAGCAAATGCTTTCTAAAAATATGCATTGTTATGCTTGTTTTGTGAAAGAAATTTCCAAAGGAGAGAACCAGATTTCCAGATTTAGTTGCTGGCACCTTCAGTTCTGAGGTAGTTTTTCTGTATTTTTATCAAATGTATGCAAAAGACGGAAAGGGGTGGAATAAAAAGCCAAGATCTTCTGCTTGATGAAGCGCGTTCTTATTAGATTTTGCAGAAAATTTGTGGAAACCATGATTTCTGGCAGACGCTTCGTACAGCGGTCTCCTTCTCAGCTCCTTCCCACTCAGTGACTGCACATCAAGAGCCCAGTGTATCATAAGCTGTTTGTTACTCTCGTTACTGTTCTACTGAGTTGTCATTCTCGCTTGGTAATATGATCTTTGTCTTTTAGGTTTATTAGTTCTCTATTTAAAACCCCAAGGGGGAGGGGACCTCTGTGTGTGCAGCTATCAGCAGGGAGCACATCGGAGTCTCTGCAGGTCTGACGGTCGCTGATAAGAGCTGCATGATTAACACACACACACACACACACACACACACACACACACACACACACACACACACACACGTGTAGAGAGGGGCTGGTGGTGGTAGTCTATTGTTTGGGGAACAACAGACGCCTGGGTGAGCGCTGATAATCAACCATCAAACCAGATTTTACAAAGCATTTTCTAGAAAAGTGTGACAACACACATGCTCGACTTGAAGCTCAACACAAGTAACAACTAAGTAAAAATGCCATGTGCCATACAAATGGTAAACATGTATGGTTGAAAGCGTAAATGAAATAAAATGTCAAATAAAAAGTTGCAATGATGTTTTTCTTGTTTTGTAAGATGTGCATGCATGCAGCTTAATAGCATGTCACGTGGACCTATGCAAACAAGATGATGACTTGATTCAACGCTGGGCAGCTTTGGGGTCCAAATCATTATTTTAATAATTAATTGGATATTAAAATTTGGAGATTAAAAATAGAAAAGAAAGAAAAAAACATCAATTCAACCTACAGTATCTGAGTGACAACCAGACGAGCATAATTTCAACTGTAGCTAAAATCTTAGTTGTATTTTCCGTATGTACGCAGATAACCAGACAGACAGAACCAGGCTTGTCTACTGTTTACTTTTTAATTTGTTGTGGAACTGCAGTGCAGAGACCAAAAGTCCTTTAGACAATGTCAGACATGGATTAAAAATTTGCATGGAGCAGAAGGTCAGAATGACTTTGCTGAAGTCAAAAATTCAGTTCACTGGTCTACGCTGACTGAGCTGCGGCCTCCCGTTAACTGAGCTGACCTAAGTCGACTTAACCAGACAAAGTGGAATGAGGCTGGGCAAAGAAAAAAAAAAGCCCTCAAATTGTTCAACCCTAAGACCATTAAAGCATGTCTTTGTAGAACTTGTCATTTATTCCTCATTTATCCTCTGATCCCTTCTTCTGTTGTTCCAATTTGGTCCGTGGCTCTGCTGGAGTATGTTTTCCTAATTTATCCTCTCCTCCTCCTCCTTCTCCTCCATCCCCCCCTAACACCCATCCACCCCTCCAGTCCTGTCCTGGGCCCTTTGTGTCATGGAAATCTTTTGTTCTCCCTGCGTCCTACAACACATGCAGACACACATGAACACAGATGGAGTGAGAGAGTCTATTTAGGCTCATCATTTATCAGCAGTAGCCTTTTGTTTGGGAGTTGTCTGACAAAACATGACCTGCAAAATAAGCAGGGACATATTTGAGCGAAAACAACTAATGTATTTCACTAGTTTTACGACAGTTAATGAAAACAAGTCTGTAAAAATGAACAGTAAAAAATACCTTTGGAAAGAGAAGAAATAATTATTCCTCCCTTGCTCAAAGTCAGTTTAAAAATCAAATTTAATACCCCAATGAGAAAAGATTAGGATAAAAAATAAAGATAAAAGCTGTTTTTGACTTGATAATGAAATCAAACCCCCCACCCCCACCCCCACCCGCCTTATCATTAATTTGGACTTCTTTGAAAAACCTTCAATGCAGTTTCTGGACATTACACACATTACTACTGCCTTTCATCCTCGCCTCACATAGAAGAAAACCAAGATATGATCCAGCATCCACTATCGTTGATACAGTATAACGAAGTAAAATAACTGCCTCGCTCTGCAACTCTGTCACACTAGAATCAGCAGTATTACGGGAACGGGAGAGAGAGGTTCGTTGGAAATGAAGAAAACGTGACGCAGAAGGACTGGCTGCTGCTTGTGTACGTGTTTCTGTACCAAACTTTGATATGATATTTTCTTCTGATCCATTTACTGTCTTAGCTGACCAAGAAATTTCTGCGCAATAATCCACCCACCACATAGCGTATAAGATTAAAATTCTATATAAATAAATTGACATTGACAATAACAGAATATAATATAGCTCCGTCAGCTGCGTCATATCACTCCCTGTGGATGAGTCACTTTTCAAGCACAATGCAGGAGCTAAAGAAATGTCACGGGTTTCTGTCTATAACGTTCATGTCGTTGCCTGTTTTTAAAGTATGGCTTGGGGAAGCTGCAGGACTTGTTTGGAGTTTGGATTCATTATTCCACAAGTGCTCTAAATATTTTATAGCACAGAGAAATTAGGTTGTTCTGGTAAACGTTAAGGATTCCCCTTCTTTTGCAAAGTTTAAGACTTGATCAGGGTGCAACACCAGCTAAAATAATCATATTTTTTGGTAGATGTATCTGTTCCAAGAACTAGGTGACAAATATACAGCGTTTCTTGTGGCTGTAGGAAATGTTTGCACAAGGATGTAGAGAGAAATAAGCGAACACAGAGAGCTTTATAAAATGAGAAAACGAAGCATCACTACATTTTCTGTATGCACGTGTAGGGAGTTTAAAGCTGTTACAAACTGCTATACAGGAAGGCAATTACTGAATGCAACTTTAATTTTTAAAAGATGAGAAACCTGCCTCGACAAAGAGAGAAAGTACGCGGTCAGAGAAAATAGATTTGGATGGATTAGATCACCGCTATGTTCGTACACGTTCTGAAGTCACAGACTCTCCTGTGGCTGTTTGGTGGATATCAATAATCTGTCAGTCTGCTTCCAAATCAGCAGGTGAGGACTTAGATCTGATCTTTTTGTTGATAATACTTGTGTGCTGAAAAAGGATGTTCCAAATTAGCATGTGAGGAGGTATGTGAGCTGCTGATATGACCTGACCTGATTTGAGCATTTTGTCTGTGATCACAGTGCTCCCCGAAGGGCTCAGTCAGACACATTTCCCTTTGTAAAATGGATGTCATAAGTGTTGAAATCTGAACTAGCAATTCTTTGAGTTCTATTTTCCTTTACTCCACTCGCCTACAAATTATTTCTTTTGTGCCCAAAGTATGTAAAAAGTATGTTATGTCTGTTACGTGCTCAAATTAGTAGTTTAAGCCTTCACAGGTGCATCTTTGTGGGGATGAAACCAGCTCCTGAACAACTCATCTGTGCACAATACTAACAAGGTTACCTTCTTTTTTAAACTGGTCATGTTCACCTCCTGCAGTGATTGGTCAGCATGAGAATCGAATGAGCCAACTAGCCACACCCAGGAGCTCAGGGGACCCCTGACCTTGTGTCCCCCGGGGATGAAGTTATCGATAAGCAAAAGGGAAAAGGAGGATGGGAAATCACCACAAAGAGAAGAAGAGGGACATATTACTTTATACTATACCATAAGTTATTGCCTTTCACATTGCCATTCATAACAACAGAGACTCCTTGTATGAACTGGTTTGTTCAAAGCGCACTGAACCCTTTGTGCAGACACTTATTGAGCAAAAGCAGCTTGGGTCCTTAAGCTACAGGACAGAGCGCGAGTCATCTCTGTTTTCAAATTGCTCAGGATCCAGTGCACAATCACCGTGGTTGGTTGTGCAAAAATAGAAGGAAAACACTTCAAACTATGCTTTGAAAAATCAAAAGTGCCAGTGAAACACGAGCTCATAAATCCTGCTAAGGTGGTTACATTTTAGTGGGAAATGGAATTATATTCTGATTATGTTTTGAACATTTTAAACATTCAGCGCCTGCACCGTTTATATACTACATGTGCTTAAGGAAGCCTAACATTTGGCTTCCTGCTCTCTGCCCGCCTCCCGTGTGGTGCTTCAGGTTGGACCACAACACTGAATGCAAACGACGGCACTGTTTGCATAAGTAGTAATGTTTGTATGCATCTCTTTGCTGATATTTCTTTTTTTATCCCAGACAACAGTGATGAAAACTTTCTATCACAATATTTTGTTAGTAATATGGTGAACATTACTGTCCAAAACTTTGCTAAAACCTTTGAGAAGAAACTTTTTTGGGGAAAGTTTTCGACTTGTCTAATTGACTGTGTGCTAAATATACATACACAGAAAGTATTTTCTATAAACATTATATAAAAAACCTCAGACAATTATTTGAGAGAGAAAACAGTAATTAATCTAATAATCTAGGGAGAATAAAAACCCCCGAACAGAACAAAGCCAGACATGTGCCACAGTGTTTCATTAGGGACCCTACAACTGCAAACATACTGTTGCTCGCAAACACAACAACAGCTTAACAAGATGGCACAGGAGGTTTAACAAGCAGGTTACTTCTTTGCCTCTTGGCCCGATAAAAATGTTTGTTTCCATGGCAACAAAGCATTGTTATTTCACCATCCAGTCTTAACTGTCACCCCTTCAACTTTCTCGCCTTCCCCTGTTTCTCCGTTCGTTCCATCGCAGCATCCCCTCGATGTTTTAACCCTCGAGTTTTTCCTTTTATCTTGACCTGTTTTCCTCTTTCTTGCTCTCTTTTCCTCTCTCATCTCTTCATTCTTGTCCTCTTGCACAATTTTCTTTCTCAGTTTTTTTATTCTATCCATCTCCACTTCCTTCATTAAAAAGCTAAGAGGATTTGGTGGTGGTGTGTGTACGTCTGTGTGTCTGTGCTGTACCTAGACCCAATTAACCCCCTGAATCTCTTCTCTCTGCTGAGTTATTGCACAGAATGAGACACACGTTAAACAACTAGCTTTACATGCAACATTTTCAAGTTTGCACGTGGAGACTAAATGATCAGAGATCACAGGAGGAGGATGATGTGAACTGACTTTTCCTCATGTGAATAATGCTGAGACTAAAACATGCACCTTTTAATCACAGGCGAATTGGCTTACAAACATTACAGAACATTTTCATTGTAACAACGGCGCTGCCAATCAACGGGGCATTGCTCTGCTTGTTACCTCTGTAAGTTCAGATGATTCCTCTCATAACTTTTGATTGTGCAGAGCTGACACTGACTACAGCCTTTGAAGACGTTTGATTTACACAACCGCAGGGATGATAAACGGCAGCTCAATTTGAACATCTTCTGATAGAAAAGTCTTTTCACTGGGCTTTGGACACAACCACACACGGCTGAAGTGTAACCTTCTGCTAGATTATTATTAAATTAAGATATTGATTGTGATTGAACTGGGCTTCAGAATCCCCCAGGAGTTTCTCTGGACTCTCTCAGAAACACTGCAGACAGTCCACACAGTGAGTTTGTTTCTGCACAAAGTACAAAGTCAGGTGTAGTTTTTCCACCAGTCCCCCTCAGGAAAAAAAGAAAAGAAAATGACAACAAGGGAACAGAGGATACAGTTTGTTTGTTTTATGAGGCAGAAACAAGCTTACTCCAACGTTTTTATCTTCACAGAAGACTCTCTATACTATTACCATTTGTAGATGTAATGGCAGTCTCACTATAGTGTGATTTATTGCATATAAATGAGCACAACATAGGAGAGAGGTCATTTACATCTATCAACTGCAAAGTAGCATTACCTTCACTAATCTGTTTTGATGAGGTTGTTCATTATATCCCGCAAAGCTGACACCTGAAATGATAAACAAGTAGAACTGTGCAGGAGCCTAAACTGAACAAAACCTCTATATATGTGGAATTACATAAATAATGAAAACTATTTCAGTACAGCCTCATAATAAAACTATTGCCCTGAAGTGTGTACAGTATGTGTTTACTGTAAACCCAACTGAGACGACTCTAAAACGCCTCATAGGCATGAGAGTTTCAGGTGACAATGACAATTATACTGTAAAATACTACTTTGATTTAAAATGTTTTAATTTTTTTTTTACAATTTAACTTGTGTTTGAGTCCATTTAATGAAAATACAAGATGACATTCAGCATGGCAGAGTAACAGAGAAGATGTACGGGATAGAAATCGTTCTTTTCACATCATCTCATCATAGGACACACACATGCAGAAATACACACACGCACAGTTAAAGGTGTCTTGGGGCCACTGAAGGTATCAGGTGTGAACCAGCTGTTAACACAGACTAGTTAATAAGCCGTCTGTGTTTAAATTAATGACTCATAAAAACCTGTCTCTCTATCTCCCTGCCTCTTTGTGTACATGTGTTTCCTCAGATGCTGATATACTCCAACACCGATAGATTTTTATAGATGGGGGTGCGGTGTGTTGGAGTTTGAAACATATGTACATGCACAGCACAATATCATAAACATTTTAGAGAATAAAATTAAAAGTAGCCCATTACCAGACTGTAATCTCTGATTAATCTGTCAGTGATGATAAAAACCGCAGCACCTGCAGTAATTGTTTTTTTGAGGAGAATACATCAGTCTTATGTTAAAATGTAGAATGGCAAATTCAGTTTTGGCGTTAAGAAATAATATAAGAAAAGAAAATTAAGAAAATAACATGAAATTGCAGAGATTTGAGAAACATAAAATTTATCCAGGAACAAATGAAGACTTAAATCAATAAAACACGAACAGCTTGTTCAAAGTGAAACCTTACTGCTGCTGAACGTTTCTAACTCACTGATATATATTCTTCACTCTGACAGAGCTCCATTTTCTTACTCACAGCACAGGACTATAAAGATGAAGGACGACCTGGTTTGGTCATTGTGATGTGATCCGAACTACTCAAAACAGTAAGGACCTATGCTACATTCGGAGAGACTACAGATAACGTCCTAAAACTTATAGAGTCTACTGAGGTAGATCATTTGCTAGCAACTTAACCAACACGACAACAAGAGCATTAAGACAGTATAATTGTTGTATTAAAATGAAGCACATTTTTCCTTCTACTGAAGCCTAAAGATCGGTACCAACAAGTTAGGTAAGTCTCAAGCATTGGAAAATGTTCAAATGAAGGTTTACTATGATTAATGTGTTCCCAGTTTAATATCAGTCCTTTCACAATCAGGACAGAAGCACATTTTGTAGATTCTGATTGGACTGCCGTTTCGTTGTCATAGACACCAGTTGTATTAATTCTGTTAAATCTGTAATATCACTGAATTAACTACAGTATGGGATGGCTAAGAGTTTGCTCCAAACTTTCAAATGCACAGAGAATATAATTGTACTCATGCATTCAGAACGTCAGTGTTATAAAGTTATAAAATGGTTAATGTGTCATCACTTCTTTGATGTCTCTAGGTATCAGGTGGCTCATTTTTTATGGACCTAATTATCTGCCAGCCTGACTAACATTCATACCGTGTCGCTGCCTGCCTACGTGCCTGACCACCTCAAAGCTCCTAAGAAGTTAAACATGTTTAAGTGATGGGAGTGGTGTTTGTATGTGCTTACAACCTAATTTCAGGTTTAGCATAAAGTAAACTGAGGTTAAAATATGTTGAGGTCAAGTGCTGCCTGTAAAATCTGATCATGTTTAGTACTTTAGTAAGAAAAGGAAATGCTGTGCAGGGAGTGACACTGGTTTTCAGCAATATAACTCTATCCATATTCCCCACAGGGGGATCAGCTGTCATAGATCAACTTATTATAATGGCACACATGTGACTAGACTTATATAGGCCCAGTTGTCTGTCCTGCTGTTTTTGATCCTTCTCTCTCTTGGTATACACTTCTTTGTATTCCACCACAAGGCAATATGTTTCTGATTATTACTTTCCACAAGTTGGTCTTATAGTCAAAGACTTCAAAGTTTTACGTGAGTCTACGTCCTTGTAGTCTTCCTGTCAGTTACCACATCTCTGTCAAATGAGCTCAGATCCAACTTTTGTGTTGTCACCGCTGCTGTTTGTCTGGTTCACGGCCAATAGAGCAGAGATTATATAAAATATTTTTTGGGGTTGCAGTTGTCATCTTGAGGGTATCAGGTGCTTTGTGTGGCCCTATCCTAATGAGCCACATGTGACCAGTTAAAAAGGACCCATCTGATCTGCCCATTCGCCTCATTACCACCAATACATATTAATGTCCAGGGTCGCATCTTATACATACAACATACATATTCATAGCACACATGCAGGGTCATATATGTATCTTAATGACATGGACACGGTGGGTTTATGGGTGATATTTTCTCTCCTGTTTCGTTTTATTATGACCAGCTGTGTGCTGGTCATTTCGTTTTGCTGACTTTGACGGACACTTCTCATTTCATGACAGTGCTTCCGGGTGCATTTAATTTGTAATCCTGTAAAGTAAAACAGGTGGACATATGTTGTATGTAGCTATACCAAACTACTACTTTACTTTATTATTATTTATATTATTTTTAGTTTAATTCATTTCTTCTGTAGTAGCAAAACAACCTTTTCAGTTTTCAGAAACTCCTACAGTCAATTAACAAAACACTAAAATTTTAAATTTTTAAAACTCTTGATAGTCTCAAAACATTAAGACTACAAACAACCCACAATTCAACACTCTCTATAATAGTTACAAAAGCACTCTTATATAAATACACTATTAAACATACAGAGTGATGGGGGAAAAGTAATAGCAACAGTTGGACCACTATTGGTAACAACGAGTGCATTCTGAGGATTAAACCTGCACTTTCTGAGCCCTCTATGACGCTTGTGTCTCTCTGAATGGCATCTCTGACTCCCTAATTACATTTACAGTTGACCTTCCATTTGTTTAAGTATTTTGTCCACTAGTTTTTCTCCGTTTTGCTGCCTGTTCTTCCCCTCCTGTTTCTCTCCTCCCTCTTGCTCAGTATCCGTCTCCGTCAGTTTTTGTTTACAAACCCTTTAATCTGGATATTGCTTTATGCGTAAAACCCTTCTATTTGAATTGAGTTTATTTAAAACCCTGTCATTTAAATGGCTCTTTAAAAGACAGAGGAATGAAAAGTCAACAAGGACCCTCCATTTGTGTTTCCTGACAGACACTAACACACTCACAGACGCAGACGCAGACGCAGACACACACACACACACACGCGTGCTCACACATCTCCTGTCTGTCTACATACAACAGTCTATTATTATGCTAATGAGCACCACAGCTTCCATCACACACACACACACACACACACACAGATATATTTCGCTGAACTCAGCAGTATAGCTGCGCTCACAGAATAGCTGGAGAAATAACGAGGGGACAATTTCACCATCATAGTAATAGACCAGGCAAAATTGGTATTTCCTAGAGTGTCATCGATTGGCACATAAAGACAGACGGCGAAGGAGTCAACCCTTGTCGACAACCACCTTTCAGCACCTGCCCTGTTGCTCTTTCTGCTTTTATATCCATTTCTGAAGTCAATGAACTATATGAGCTGAAATTGTTTTATGAGAGTCTATTCATTTATCTCAAGTACTGAGATTCATTTTAAACCAGCATCAGGCATTTTTTTTGACCATAAGGGGGCATGATGGGACCCTTCATACTACCACCTCTACAAACCAAATCAGAATAGATAAACATTTCCCATGACTTCTAGAATAACAAATCTGGTTAGAGCAGCACATTAATAAGCACCACATTAGCTTATGAAAAAAATTATGATCGTCTCTAATGTTAAAGTACAAACTTATGTTGGCTCATCTATCCATCGTGACTTTCCATGCGCAACACACATGAGTGTTTTGCTCTATAACTACGGTCACTTGAGGAGGCATACGTGGAGGCTGTTAGCCTCAGTATCTATTATAATACAACCCACTTGAGAGTGAACAAGAAACACTTTTCATGCTTTAAAAGGTTATAAAGCGAGACAGGTAAGAATTTTAGAACAATACTTTTCACCTCACTACACATGCACATACGCTCACTCATACTCCTGCTGTCTCTCTCAAACATTTATCAATGAACTATAAAAATAGGTTAACTCCAAGGACCTCACTGAATAGAACTTACATAAATGTGCACACGTCACTGAATTACATCACACCCCATCATCCTGCACCGTGTGAGTGTGTGTGAATGAAGGTAGGACTTTGCATAAATGTGTGTGTTGCTGTCTGCTGGCTGGAGGGAGAACTGTGTTTGTATGCTCACCAAATCTGTGCATCATCAATACTCTGCATGTCCCTTTCCACACACGCATACACACACACACACACACACACACACACACACACACACACACACAAACACGCACGCACACACACACAGATCAACGTTGTGTACAACATAATCTAGTGAAGCTCTGACATTGTTCCTCTCTGTTTCTCTGTCTATGTGAGAGAACAGGCAGTTAAACACCTTCACTGAGGTTACATTAGTAAAACCCATTGGATAAAGGGTGCTGACTAGAGATTAATGTACAGACGATCTGATTGGCCCAGGAGGAGCACCGATTTACATAAAGGGAACTCAATTGGTCTTCTTCAGTGTTAAGGCACTGACCTGTGTTCATTGCTACAAGAAGTTGTCTTTCAGTGGTTAGTTTGATGGTTCTCAGTCCTTTAGAAATGCAGATAATCAGGTGGGTAGGTGTGTTTTTTCTCTCCCACTGTTCAGATGATTTTTTTTTTCTATTCTTACTGTTGAAATTGTAATGTGGACATTTATAAAAGTCTGTCAGTGTAATAAAGCAAACATAGGCCTGAAAGACTGTAAAATGAGTCAGAAATAATAAGATCTTATTATTTAAATAACGTTGTTTTTATTCTATTCAGGGGTTTTATTAACATCTTGAACTATTTCACAACACGTAGGATGTAACATTGAACCACTTCTGTTTTATTTATTTTTAGTTATTGGATATTCTGTGGTTAAATTAAAGTTCAATCTCAGTCTGGTTGGTGACGATTTACATCTTGCATGGAACCAGTATATCATCAAAAACTCAAAAGATTTTTTTGCTCATATTTCTCTTTATTGGTGAATCTAATTTACAACTTCCGTTTGTGGGATCTGCGCTCTTTCTCAAGTCAACGTGAGCGAGCCCTTAAAACTGCCTAATTAAATCCTTTCCGACTATCGACGAGCGCAACTGCTGGTCCCACAGAAAAGATGCTCTTTTTTTCTCCTCAGTGAATACAATTAAGCATCCCATCACTCCCTCTCCCTCCCTCCCTCTCCCCCTGACTTCCTCGCCGCCATATAAAGCCGCAACAGCTGATCTCGCGCATCAGAGAGCTGCACCTCCGCACGAGCCGAGGAGAGAAGGAGACGGGGAGGAGAGGGAAAGAGTTGGCGACGAGAGATGAGACGCTTTGGTCTTCCAATTAGATTTTCCAACACATTTTTAGCAATATATTTAAGGAACTGTGATGACATTTTGAATCATTTTGCTTTCTAAGAAGCTAAAGTCCTGTGATTTCGTGACATTTCTCGCATTTAAAAAAAACAAAACCCGTTTAACCTTCGTGTCTCGCTGAGCGTTGTCCTTTCTGCGTTGGCTGAGTTGAGTCACCTGCCCGGGGGAGTTTCACCGGAGTGTGTTCCGCTCCCAGCCGAGTCGACCTGAATCGGTAAAACCGTGAACCTGGTCGTTTTGTTCTCTCTCTTTCTCCATCTTTTTTACGTCTGGTGCTGAACGGACAGCGGCAGGTGGCTGCTGCACGCGGCGAACGGGAAGAGTCTCGCGCCGAGGGGAGCTGTCCGGTGCTGAACGCACGAGACCGGAGTTTGCTGGGAGGTGTCCGCGTGCTGAACACTAAACCTTTGTAAAGTGAATGAAACGTGATATTTTTTTTGAAAATCGGATTAAAATAAAACAGGACTAAGGGGACATGTCCACTGGATTTCTCATTTTGACTGTTGCCGGGGCAAAAGCCATATAGGAACTGCTTCAGTTTGAAATTCCTGACCTTTTAGAGCTCCACAGTCTTCCAGTGAAGAAAAAGTCACACACGTTTAAAGCCTAGCTGCATTTAACAACGCCCATCAAACCACACATTAAGTATGTTAGAAAGCACATGTTTTGTCTGATCTCTACGAGCCATGTCTCCTTTCCACTTTGGACGCTGTTTGACGCGAGGAAGCAAACGCACCTGCACCAATTAGCGTCAAGTCCAGCGTTTCAATAATAGCTTTTGGTCAAGTTTGAAGCGAGTTAGTGAAGAAAGAGTGTCTGTGTTTCTCGCATCTGCGTAGGAGCGACTACAGCCCCATCATGCCGCGGTCCTTTTTAGTAAAGAAAGTCAAACTGGACGATTTTCCGTCTGCTGAACTTGATAGCTCATATGGCCACAGCCGAAGAGAAGGAATCAGTCTGAGATTTCATCATCATGACAAAGGTTAGTCACCTTCCCTCCTACACACACCGACACACATATAATTGCTGCCGTACGATCCCATCCTGCCTATTTTTACCCCCACATTTAAAGCATTAGTCATGGCTGTTTCAGTAGGAGCAGCAAAAGGGAATTAAAGGGTCAAAATCCGGGCAGCACCCAGAAATACACCAACTGCTTTCTTTGTTCCTTGCAAAGATTATTTCCGTGAAACATTGTCTTTTGTGTGGGGAAAAAGATCAGAAAGATGCCTGGAAGTGATTCAATTTTTTTGCAGCCTACTCAGTCAAGTCATGGTTTTACTTTTTTGTTCAGTATCACAACAACAACTTTGCCCTAAGAGACTTAACAAAAGGAAAAAGAATGCAATCTTTCTCTGTTAAATAATATAATACGATGAATGTGTGATGATGACCCTTTCTACAGGCTGGTTAGAGGCCAGGGCAGACTACAGGGATCTTCTGTGGCAGAGCATTTCTTGATGACTCAGTTGTTCTACCTAATCCTGTTTTCACAATTCCCAGATAAAGTTCTGTCAGTAAGAAATGACATGTGACATAGAAAACATACCAAAAACAGCGAATGAAACCTAATCATTTAGTGTTTGGTTTTCCCACACATTTGTGATTCTTAAACGTATTCTGATGCCACGTGAAGGTGTAAAAAAATGTGCTTGCGGTGTTCACTCGGCCCTGCTACTTGTGTATGAAGTACAGTGAACGCGTATTTCATTCAGAACAATGGCTGAATTGACAAAGTTAAATAAAAAACAATAATTAGAAAAGTTTAGCATTTATTCCTTAGAGCAGAAGTTCACAGAAACAGGGAGCTGGAGACTCGAGGACACGACAGAACACCACACAATACAGTTTTGTTCCTACATTATGTCATCAGCACACATGCAATGGGATTCTCTGTTGTTTTGTTGCCCAGTATATTATTCAAATTAGGCTGTTTCCAGCAGCTGTGTGTCTCTCTCTGAGATTTCGACAATATTGCACGGCTATATTGATGCTAAATGGTTCCCACACACTGCATAATCCTGGATACACAGAAAAAATACAATACAACTAGTGAGAGCAGGCAATATTAGATGAAAAATTCAGTGTAAAATTTCAGTATTGATAAAGTACTTGCATAGCAGCAGAGGTTTTGTGTTCTTAGGGATTAAGACTTAAGAAAAAGTGAAGCATGTATTTGTGGTAAATCAGAAAGAACGTTTCACAGTTAACTATTAGATTAAAAGAGTACGTGACATGTATTGTAAAAGGGGTTACCTGCAGACAGCCCAAAGCCCTTTCAGCCTTGTGTATCTCAGTGTTTTGATTTTAATGGCACGCTTATTTAGCGTTTTTGATTATGTCCATGTCAGCGCTTTTATCAAATGTAGCAAAAACAGGAATTTGTTCTCAGGAAAATAATGATAAACACCACCAAATGTCAAAGTTGTGTGAAGCATGCCAATTATCTCGCCGCTTAAAGGGACGTGTAAAAACACAGTTCCCTGCTAATTTGCCATAATACCTTTAGTAGGCAGTGAAACAGCAGGATTGTGTGTCTGTCAACACACTTGACAGACACGCACTTTGCGCCCTCTAGTGGTGAAGAAAAAACAAAGGGTGTAGCTTTAAAGAGCTAAATGAAATATTGTAGCTGTCAGTGCACAGTCAGATGTCTAACACTGTTACTGCGGCCTGGTGGTTTTCACATTGTACCAAGGTCAAATGTGAGATTAAGAGATTCCCAGGTGTCATAATGACAGAGTGAAGAGAGAAACATGCAGCAGCAGGAGCAGTGTGGTAAGCATGTAAAGACTGAGACTTCTATGCCCTTGTTATAAATATAACAAGAGTTAGACTGAAGCAACTGCAGCTTGTTGCGCACACACAAGTGCACAAGAACATACACACAGTGCTGTGTTTCTGTCAACTCTGCACATTTCTCAGACAGCTTGCACAGCTGAGTGCACAGCATTATACACACACGCACACACACAGTAAGAGGGAGAGAGGGAGAGAGAGAACGAGAGAGAGGAAGCAGTCAGTGACCTACAAGTGTCCAATGCACACAAGTGTGTGTCAGTGCTGTGCTGTGTTAGTGCTGGTTTGGATCAAAAATTAAATTGTAGCTTGCAGCTCCCTCCTTCTCTTTCTGTCTCTCATTGCCTCTCATTGTTTTGAATTCTCAGTGTTTCAAAGGCACATAAAAGAGACTTGGTTCTGGTTTGACAGAGTATTTTAATCTTTAATAAGCATTTAAAGCAGCTATCAGCTCTAATGGTGCTGAAGTACCTGAAATGAATACAGCATTGACACAGCGAGACAGAGATGGAGACAGTTGTAGGGAGACAAAAGCAAACAGAAACAGTATACAGATGCTCAACTGTGCAGCAATTACAGTTCACACTCCTTTGTGTTTTTTTCCTTTTGCCAGGAAACATCCATGTTTAATTGGCAGACATCATAAAGTGTCTGTAAAAGAAACCATCTCCACATACCTTCATACACATACCTTTAAAGAGTGAGTCATAAACCTAGAATCTGAATTTGTTTTATACGTTTGATAGTGCCTGTCACACTTGCACAACCTCTTCTGGTCGTTAGCACCTGCAGAGTAAACAAATACATCTATAGGAAGATGAGACAATACACACTGAGCATAACAACGGAACACAATGGCAGAAGATATTTTTCTCACTTAAGCATTTCAACCAGAGCCAAACACAAAGTTGGGTTCTCTGTTTGTCCTCCATTCATCCCTCATCCATTCATCAGCACACCAGCTCAGACCGTCATGCATTAGTGATATGATCGCACAACATTATACAACATTATACAACATTATAGATTGTCCTTACTGTCCCTAGAGGATGACTCCAGTCGCTCCATCATTTAGTTCTGCTCCTCTGTGAGACCACATACACAAGAATAATCTATTGGACATATTGTCATTGAGTACAAAAGGATGTTCCTTATCCACTCTCAACACTCAGTGTGTGCTTGATTTAGTCCCGTTTATAGGAAAGACATGACCAAAGTAAGCCATTTTAAATGTTAATCCTACATTTGGGAAACATCCCCGAAAAGAAGGTGCTACAAAAGTTCCTTTAAGCAAGGCAGTGTCTCCTCCACTGTAGCAATGTGTTAGTTTGAGAGATTATCAAGCGCGGCAGCATCCCAGAGACAAGAGCTGGTCATAGTCAGCTTACCTGGTTACACACTTGTTTCTGTTTTAAGACTTTATTCATGCTCTAAAAATAAGACGTACACCCAAACACACTCCTTCGTTTCACTGTGCAGTGGTTGAATATTCATGATTTCTTCTTTCGCTTTTCTGTAGACGTCTTTCCAACTCCTCCTCTCCTTTCGTTTTCTATTGCTACGTCTTAATTCAATTGAGAATGTTAAATTAGCATGAGAGCTGTAAACATCACTGCCAAACCACCTAACCACAATCCCCATATTGGATGTAACATCACTCTCCTCTTTCTAAATTTTCGTTCATTTCTTCTTAATTTCTTGGCCATCTCTCACCTAACTATGCCTCCGCCGTCTTTCCCCCTCGATCTCTGTCTCTTGTTCTCATCATATTATCGACCAGCTTCTGAGCTTTTCTCAGAACTGCATCATGAAATTATATTACCAGCAATAGTATCTCCTCTGCTGCCTGTGTCTAAATGCTCACAGAGTGCTAATTGAAATGGAGAGTTATTGATCGGCATAGATCCACATGGCTGTGCGGCATTAGCAGCCAGACTCTCCTTGTGTCTGTTTGACTTCAGCCTGTTGAGTGTAGAAGCCAATAACAGACATAATGGAGGAGCTGACATCACAACAAAGCAACAATAACAATTTATCAAGTTTGCCAGGATGTCTGTGAAAATATGCAGGTTGCTCTGGAATTTGTTGTTAGCGCCTATGCTTCCTGTTTAGCTCACGAGGGAAACTAAAAAGTCACGAACAAATGCAATCAGAGTCAGTATGCCCTTGAGCAGAGCACTGGACCTCCAGCTGCTGTAATAGAGACGTTCTGTGTACAACAGCTGACGTTTTGACAGCTTCACTGTGTGACTATGCGCAGCTGCAGACCTGTCGAGAAAGGCGAAGCTGTTGAGGAGAAATGGTGCTTACTGAACCCTCCTATGAAAATAAAGATTTCCCACCTAGGAGAAAGTGGCTGCCCGCCGGCAACGACATAAAACCCCTTTACTGCCTCTATAATTCCACGGCGATTTCTGTCCCCTGTCTGTTTTATTATCACCTCCAAATATGTCTTAGTGTTTTTAGACATATATTTTATTGTTGGTGTATTTAAAGAATAGACGTTATAGAAGTTCACCTTAAAGTGCAATGTGTACGTTGTTCATGCGAGCTTGGGTGGTCCGGGTCGCGTAAACCAGAGAGACCAGACTGTAATCAACATGTAAAACAGCTGTGGTAATAATAGATAAAGTTGGGTGAGTGAGTTTGATTTGTGGTCTCTGTTTTTCCAATTATATAAAGATCAATTTAACGATAGCAGTGAATACTACAGATCTCTCACGGACATAGAAAAGTGAGAGTAAAGTATAGCAAACAGACTGATGTGCTGACGTGCTGAAAAAGAGTAGCTCTAAGTCTAAGTCTAAGTCTTTGAAGAGGCTTGTCGGTACTCAAACGTTTACACTCAGATGTCAAAGTCAGGAAAGAATGGAAGTACATTTTCCTTTTTAAATACGTTCAAGGATGTCAATTTCTAAAACCGTTTCCAATCAGTCCACCTTACATGACCGTATGATTAACCTTTTCTACTTTCTCCAGGGTATCACAGTGATTATCTGAGCCCAAACCCCTATGATGATGTGGTGGGAAGCGACTCATCTGTCATCTCTAAAGTATCCTCCCCAAGCCCTCCCTCAATCATCTATAGCCGAATTGACAACACCTACACCGACATCCATAGTGATATACATGGTGACTCGGACCAGCCGGACAGCCCGCGGTCTGAGGTCTCGTCATCGGCCAGCGGATACATCAATGGAGACACAGCTGTGAGCGAGGGCTACACTGTGGATGCCTTTTTCATCATGGATGGACGATCACGAAGGAAAACTACGCCGCACCCGAGGGGAAGCGCCCAAAGGCACACCTGCAGCGAGTGCGGCAAAACCTACGCCACGTCCTCCAACCTGAGCCGGCACAAACAGACACACCGGAGCATAGACAGCAAGATGGCCAAGAAGTGCCCCACCTGTGGCAAAGTGTATGTCTCCATGCCTGCGATGGCCATGCACCTGCTGACACATGACCTCAAGCACAAGTGCGACGTGTGCGGCAAAGCGTTCAGCCGCCCGTGGCTGCTCCAGGGCCACATGCGCTCCCACACAGGCGAGAAACCGTTCGGGTGTGCGCACTGTGGGAAGGCATTTGCTGACCGCTCAAACCTGCGTGCTCACATGCAGACGCATTCGGCCTTCAAACACTACAAGTGCAAACGGTGTAACAAGACATTTGCACTCAAGAGTTACCTGAATAAGCACTATGAGTCCGCATGCTTCAAGGGGGCGTTCTCCCCTATGAGCTCACTGGGGGAATGATGGATGTCTGAGGTTTATTTTTTTTTATTTCAATCTGATTTTACTTGTCTCACACCCCACTTTTTTTCAACACAAGACTGTGAATGCAACAAGAGAAAAATGTTTTATCCCTTTGAGGTTCATGAAGCAAATGACAAAAATAGACTGAAGTCACATTAGTTTTTCTCAAGACTCTTTCAATCCCCCCTCTGTCTCTTCTTTCCTCATCGAGGAAGTGGAGTGCAAAAGTTGTCAATGCTTGATTTAGATTGTCACCTGCTTCGATAAGATGTTCCCTTCAGAGGCTACTTCGAGTTTCTGTAGAGATAAATAAAGCACACCACATCTATCTCATAATTTTTGATGATACCTAGATCTATTTATGTCCATATCTCTCCTTGTTGGGCTATGAAACAACACCGAAGCACAATACGCTGTTCCCTCTCATCTTTCTGTGACGGGCATATCACAGGAGTTTAAAGCATGAATCACATCAATGGTTTTCTTGCAAAGAAATTTGATAAACTTTAAAATTGTATGCTTTTTTTAAGAACAACAACCTTCATAATCTATGGATACGCACTTGGTATCGTATCCTGCTTTTAGTGAAACTAACCGTGGACTGGACTAAGTAGATAAAGCATCCAAACAAAGAAAGCACATAGTATCTGTTCTCTCCAAGTATAAAAGACACTACTGTAATGTTTTGATTTATACTGTGACTTATACTTATACTGTACCTGTGTCTATTTAGCTACTGAAAACCATACTGAACTGTGAAGAAAATATAGTGTGCATAGCCATTATACTTAACCATAAATAACCACAGTAGATATGGTCATCAGTGTACTGGGGAAATGTTTTTTTGTGATTTTCTTCCACCTATTATCTAAAATGGAAAAAAAGACACAGATACTGTTTCCTTTTCCTAAAGGCTGATTTTGACACATGTGCTTTAACTGACAATGAGAAGTGATAGGGGAGAAGTTCAAGATCAGATGGATAAAAACTCCCACTGAGCCACCAGGGTTTTCCTTCACAGTGTTTTCCTATAAACTAAATCAAATGTTATTTATTTTTACTTGTCAGTATCAGACGAGGATCCAGACATTAAAAATGTTTTGATTTTCCTCAGAAAGGTCAGACCTTTTTCAAGTGTTGTAAAGAAATGTTTTTGTTTCCAGTGAGCCACGCAGTGTTCACCGTTGAAGTTTATACCTTTTTCTCTGTCTATTTATTGCCTAATTTATTTATTTGATTAATTTTGTATTGATTTGCACTTTATTTTGTTATAGTGTTTGCCTTTGTTACAAATATGCCAAAGCATTTGACACTTTCTAATTACTGAACACCTTTTTACTTTTTTCTGCCACTTTAATCACAAAAAACTACTGCATGCAAAAAAAAAACAATAGCCTAATAATGGAATCTATGCCAATTTTATGAACCTTTGGGATATTTTGCCAAACCGCTTAGATAACGGGCGGATTCAACAAATTTCTGTCTTGGGCAATATTTCTCTCATATCCGATAGAGCAATAATGCATGTTATTTTTTGACGAAATGTGAGTCATAACTGCTCGTAATATCTTGATTTTTTTTTTTCAAGTATCACTACTCAATGTAGTTATGAGAAATGACATTTCAGGGAGTTAGCAAACCACGCTAGTGTTTAAATATGGTGGGTGGGGTTTAGAGCTCTACATTTACAGGAGCTGTGACTCTGTTGTTATCTTCGACTTCTCCGGTGACTTTTGTGAACGTTGAACAGAAGAAGATCAAATTAGAGAGAGCAGAGTCAACTTTCCAATTTTCTAACCTCTGCTGCTTCAATATGTAATATTATCCAAACAACTGCCTCCTGGTTATAAGTATATCTTGGCATCATTAGCTTGTTGACAATTATGTCTGCACAAGCATAAGTAGCTGTTGGGGCTTCCAGGGTTTCGCACAGATGGTACAAACTCCTTTAGATGCAGGGCTCCGGGTTGGGTTGGGACTGGTCTTTTTGTACATGGTTTATGCACTGCCTGCCTTGTATTATTATACTAAAATATTGTAGAACGTAGAAGGTAATACTGTAGGCCTCTGGTGCTGAAGCATGGACGAAAACGAAAACCCTGTACAATTAAAATGTTTGGTACTTTTCTGCAGTGGGTATAAATTGTTTCATAATTGTATAGTTAAATAGGTAAACCATAACTTTGCAACAGCTGTACGTCAGGCTTTCAATGCTGATCCCAGTTATTCCTTGACTAGTTTCCTGCTGTTTTACTTGGTGATAAAGTAATTTTCTCAATGACTTGGTCACAATCAGTGACTTTACTCCACATATCAAAGGATCAGTTTTGCTCCTTGACTTTATATGAGAAATTAATTGGACTATAGAGCCAACAATACTCATTAAACACGACCCCTGCACAATTTCAGTTGGATTTTTTTCCCATCGTGTCTGGCTGTTGTGAGGTTGTTGCAGCAATCCCCAGTGTAATTATAAGAATTGTGAGAATGAAGAGAGAACATTTGGTCAATATTTCAGCACCAGAGCGCATTAACAAACACTTAGATTCTACTATGAACTTCTGTAGCCTACAATAGCCACAAGCTAGTTTACCTATTCTTATATAAATAAAGCACTTCCTCTTACAAATTATATCTTAACTTTTGTTTTTAAAGATAGTAGCACAATGAAAGCGCATAGATTCAGGTAGACGATGCCTTGTATGTAGAAATAACTTCTTTGTCCTTTTTCAATTATAATGAAATGATCAAAGGTCAAAGCAACATCTAAAAACACATGCAAATATAGATAAAATGACACGTGCTGTGTCGTTTTAATATACCCGTATGAGTATCTTCGCTACATTTTTAGCTTGAATGAAAACTCAACTATTTTGCAGCAAGAGGCCTTGTATATAAGTGTGACTTGGGAGTCTGATTATTTCTACAGATCTGTATAGTGATGATGACAATGATGTTGAGCATAATGAGGGCGATGACGGCGATAAATTTTACTGGAGCTTCCTGCTTTGTTTTGAGTTCTTTCTCTGAGGTTTTTTGGGACCTCCTGTGATGGTTTGAAACAATGTAAAGCACAAAGACAACACTGGGCATTTTGTTTCACTTCCTAAATAAAAACTAGTTAAGAAAACAATCCTACCAATATGTTTTATTTTGTCATTTCTTGAGAGAAAAACACAAAGCAGGGTGGGTGAGTCTGTTGATAACCAGTGTGAATACTCTACTACCAGTGCACTTGTATGTATGTGGTACGGTTCACTGCTCCACGCTATGGAGGAGACCAACATCGCAGATGGGAGCAACGTCTGTGTGAGTATGAGCACTGATTGATTGTTGCAAGCGGAGCGTACCCACCTCAGCTCGCACGCTGTCCTCCACGGGAAACATGTTCAACCATCAAGCGCCCACAACGATGCTAGTGGGTCTGCAGAGCTGTGTTTGGAGTTAAAAGCCAATGTCAGCGTTCACAGTGATAATGGTAACACGCTGACAGCTATAATGTTTCCTGTGTTTATCATCTTGATTCGATCTAACATGCAAATCGGGTAATTAGCAATTAGCACTGCTTTAAATGTTGTTCTGGAGGTGGTGCTGGCTTAGTCTGAGGAAGTTATTACAGGTCATATTGAAAGGGACCTGAATGTCTCAGCCACATTTCATGAAATCCTGCTAATAATTGTGTACAGTTCAGTGTACAACAAATATCCTCGACTACACCTTGTGAAACACAGGCTTTTAGGCATTACCAGGGGTTGACAAAGTTCCTTTAAAGCCGCTGAAAGCATTGCACAACTGAATCGAGTGATTCAAGATGAGTACATTGACCTTTAAGTGCAAAATCAGTCCAGCGACCCTTTAAAGAAACTGTGTATGATTACATAAATGGTAGCAGCAGCTGTTGTGCAAAAGCCAAAGAATGACTACACATGACATGGCCTAGTAGAAATAAAGACCTCCAGTACACTGAGCTCTAAAATATTCATTCATCTTTGCATATTGATATGCCATCATGTAAACAGCATGGGCGATGTGTGAATAATTTAGTTTGCAGTAATAATAAAATATTTTGTAAAAGTTAAATGTTCTTGGCCCCTGTGCTTTCATTACTGAGTAAATGATTAATTGGTCATTAATAAAACACGTAAGAAAAGGATTTGGCTGCAGCAGGAAAAACTGCAAATGATTATTGTTTATGGCGCTCTTTCTCTGACTCTCTCGTTGTTTTACCCTGCAGCGAATGTGCAGAGGTCAAAATCTCTAAATGTGTGCTTCTCTACCTATTCAACAGTTGTCCTGCCACCAACAGGCACAGAATGTATATGTATAAATATTCCTTGTTGTCCCTGGTAAGGTATTTCACCATTCTGGTTGGGATTTTTGTGTCGGTTCAGGATGTGCTGTGTGGTGGTGTGATTTGAGTCCAGATGTATATCCAGTTTCACATCTCAATCAAATTTTAACACAATTTTAACGAATCATCAATATATTTGTTTAGAAAAACTATGTTTCACAATTAGAAAATTCTCACTTAACACTGAACATTAGCTTCAGCTTTTCAATATCTTTGCATCACTGCTTTACAGTGATTCATACTGAAGCGGCTCTCACTAACACTGGGAGTTAGATTACTGCCGGCTGTGTGCTATGTAAGATACAGTTGACTGTTATTGGCTACCATCTGCCATTATTTTAACTCTAAAGACAAATGACCTTCTAATAAAACTTGATTGATTTTCTCCTACTGTTGCTGAAGTTATTGATTTTCTTATATTGCCTTTGGTTCACTAACGATACTAATTTTAACATTCACTGAACCTGAAAAAGGCTTCCTATCCATAATAGCTACTGTCAACGCGCGTGTGCGTATTAGTGTGTACTGTTGTACAAATATCTATGGAATCCATACCAGCATTATTTTACCTACGTGTTATACTCACTACACTACACGACATCCGTTCGAAACGGCGTGAGTCGACTGTTGCACATTGAACATCAGCTTAGACAAAGATGGAATGAAGAAAAGAAAGAGTTCACTAGAGCTTCAAAGTTTGGGTTTAAATTATATATGTTCTGTGTTCTCATAAAGTATTTCAGCAGTTGTGCTGATCTCCCAACATGTTGAATTTTGTGACCCCAGTATGAATAGCTGCTGTGACACAATAACTAATCAGGGCTGTAATAAACAATCAAAGTGATTGTCTTTTCAAGTGAAATGAAAAAAAAGCAGAGACTGTAAATTAGATAGAAAATTAGAAGAAATGCTTCACTTAGAGAATATTTTATTTATTGCCCCAAAGCATATAAATATGTTAATTCCCATTTCCCATGATGCCTGACCTTCTAGCCTTCAGCAGACAAACGGCTTAAATAGTTCATACCCTGTCCCTATGTACTCACCTTAAATCATTCATAAAGCTGAAGAACTGTGAAACTCAAACCTACACAGCGAACACCACAAATAATCAGACCGTCCTCCAGTTTGATCCTACGGCAGCAAATGAAAACGGAGAGACGTTTCGGTACACAAATGGCACAGTGCACTCGTTATTTTCCTGATAAATATTCTTCTTTATGTTTATGAGCTTGTAAAACATCCCTAAGGAACCGCTGATTGTGCTATTACTGACCAAGCTGCGTCCTCACACCTGTAAGATCCCTGTGGTTAAAAACTGGCAGCTCATCCCACGGCGAAATGGGTTTCAGATGCTCTCAGCTGATTTGTCTCATATTTATTCATGTCTAATATCGCACGCTCTGGTACAAGGAATTGGATAAAAATGGGTGTCCTGCCTGTGCTGCCCAGTCTGCCATAATGCAACATGGTGGATTTGTGCTTTGAAGGGAGTTTCCTAGTGGATCCTTTTAGACACTGCAACTTTTAACACTCTTCTACAGCTTATTGGAGAAGCCAGGTCATTTACACCTTTTTAAAAAAATACTATCTGTGCATGCTTCCACTCTGTGTTCTGTGTACCTGATGATATCAGTGTCATTTAATCAACGTCATGAATTATTAATGTAGTATTATGGTTCAGCAATCTGATGGGAACATATAGGGCTTTTTACACACACACATTAGCCTCTATACGCAAACACCTGCAGCGCACGCTGAGCGTGGACACACTCATTAACTCCCACATGCTCACAAACACACGCGTCTGATCACATTCGAAGCAATGAAGTCACATTCACACATGACAAACATTTTGTTAGTGTTAGTGAAGTGTTTGTCAAATAGCACACACTCACGGACACACATAGAGAGTGTGTGACTGGAGGACTGTGCTGGAACTAAATATCCTCAGTTACCACGGCCAAAACTGTTTTAGCATTCAGCTAAAATATTCACTGTTAAGTTAAAACTCATACATGCATCAGAATCAGATATCACACTGACATGTGTGATTGCTGCTATATTTTATATTCTGCGTAATTCAGCCACGACTTCTGCTATGATGAGTGGGTAAGTTCATATAATGGTTTCCCAATATGTTTCCAATACTATGTACTATATATATTATGTAATACAGCACGGAACGGAAATATTTTTCAAATAACTTCAAAATAAATATCAATACATTTTTCATTAGTTGCTGCAAAATGTAATTTTTTATTTATATAGAATTTTACCTACAGACAAATTTGAAAAAAAATGGAATGTGCACAAACTAAAAACAGCAAATTTACATAGTTTTCCAGAAAACATCTGTTGAAATCCGTGGGAAAGAACTGACCTAATTATTATCCACTATAAATGTCAAATCAGCTGAATATACAGTACAACATTTGAAATGTGTCTAAAAGCAATAGGAAAAATGCACAAATGAGACCATTCAATTGAATTAGTGTATTTTCTCTTCTTTTGTTAGGTCTTGTCCTTCTTCCTCTTTACAGAATCAAATTCAGCTCAAATAATCGTTTGAGATCTTTGCCCTTGTTTTCACTGTAGCTGGACCAAATTACACACAGTAGCTTTTTCCAGGACACTCCTAGGAAACTATTAGGACATTGTGAACCTGTAAATGAAAGTGTTGGAGATCAATGTTTTCAAGGTCAGAACTGCACCTGTTCCCAGCTGCAAAGAATGAAAACAGCCTGATGATTACCGCTGACACGAGCCGCTGATGAACAGGTACAGTAAAGGATGTTTAGAGCAGTAACCACACAGCAAGAGAGAAGGGAGGGAGAGAGGAGAGAAGACAGACAGGGCAAGAGACAGAGATAATGAGACAGAGATGGAGAAAAGATGGTGGAAGTCAGAGAGGCAGTGAGGAGGAAATAAGTGTCAGAAGGCACTGAAGAGACTTAACCTGAGCTCTAAATGGCTCTTTAACAAGAGGCTGAGACAGCAAAATGAAATTATACACACACACAGACTCTCTCTCTCTCTCTCTCTCACACACACACACACACACACACACACACATATGCAGAGGAAATACCAAGATTTCACACTTTTTTGTTGCGAACAAACAAGCATATTAAACTCATATGTGAAACAAAAACTGAATTGCCCCACAAACACACACTTTATTGTATCTATGGTCAAAAGGAGCTGATATGCAATCCACACACACACACACCCTCCCCCCTCCTCCCCAGTACACATTTAGCTTCACACACAGTGATAGGTCTTTTAAAGTGGTGTTTCACACCTCATCGCATTTCAATTAGTAGGTAAGACAGACACACACACACACACACACACAGACACGCACATACAGAGCTTGACAGTTTGTCCGTTGGGTGAAGAAGATTCATTTGGATTCTCATCTCTTCTCTTTCCTCTTCCCTTCTATGTGCCCTTTCTTTTCACTTTCCCTCTTTCTCTGCTTACATCCCCTCTGTATATTCACTATGCTCGCTCGCTCGCTCTCTCTCTCTCTCTGTCTTTCTCTCCATATCAATGTGAGTGACAGTGGTATGACCTCTTGGGTTGTCAGGGGAGGCTGTTGCACAGACGGCCTGAATAGAGGAGACTCTCCCTGGGTACAAGTCTACTGAGGACTGGAAGCAGAGGAAATCCAGCAGCCACCAGACACACTAGGTGCACACAATACTAACAGGACAGTGCAGGTTGTGAGCTAAATAATATGAGTCTCTCTGATAATTTAACTTTTAACGCTTGTCAAGGTAATTAAAGACATAACACAAAAAAAGTTGAGTGTCATAACATGACAACCTTTGAGAATAACAAAATTCAAAACATAATATCTGTCAGTAGGACCAACAAAGGGGGAAATTCATTGGACATTACTGAGAACAGTACGATGCGTGTCATTGGAACAGAAGAAACAACCAGTTAAATGACCAGAAAGTCAGTAATCCTCACACTGTGTCAGTCTCATCTCAGCTCCGTCCGCTTGGGGAAAAATTGCATCTTCCAGCGCAACTGCTGGGTGGTGAACGGGCAGGAACTGTGAGCTGAAGCTGAGCAGCACTTTTGGTCTGATTTAATGTGACTGAGACACAGGTATGAGGTAGCAGACAGAGGTCACACAGAGGGCAACACAGTGTACGAGCATGTCTTACCAAAGCGGCTGTTAAAGACGGAGACATGCCTGGAGAGCAGGTCAGAGATAAACTGAATCCTTTCCAACTGGGAAACAACTGTCTGTTGTCAACTGTCATATTTAAAGTACATACACCTGCCTCACACGGGGCATGGGGGAGACAGGTGTTAAGCATGCCAGGGGAAATTGATTTCTCCCTCAACCTAACACTTACACACACGCCACAACCCTCTTTTCCTCTCCTCCAATCTGTCCCCTCTTCCTTATCTTTAAGCCGCCATCCTCCTCTCAGTTCCTTCTTCTACCTTTCTTCATCCGCCAGATTCCTCTTTATAAACTTCCTCGGATATTTCTTCCTTCTCTGACGCAACCGACCGCATGTCACAGCTCTTACAGGATGCTCGCTGCAACATCTAAAGCTGTCTAATATTTGTTTGCCTCGATACACAAACACAATACTTGAACATTCATATGTTGCTGTGCATCATTGCGTTTTCAGCATCTCGACGCACAGGCGTCATGTGAAACCCACTCTGTTGCTTCTCACACCCACACAGATTTATTGTTTTTTTCTGGAAGATGAAAAATACCATTTATGGCTGATAATGTTTTTTTTTTCTGTAATCTCTCTCTGTCTCTAATGTGTCTTTTATTGCACCAGTACAGAACAAAGCCCTCAGGCACTGCACACACACACACACACGTACTCCCTCGTCTACCTCACACATACTATACTGTACAGGCCACATACTAAAACGTAATATAGTATGCTTTTGTCTTAATATTATTAACAGATCACACAACATATAGGCTGCACAAACATGATGACACTCACATGCACAAGCATAAATAGACACACACACACTCTCTACAGTGTCAGTGAAGCACTAATTCTGTCTCATTTGTCAGTTCACTGACAGTCCCTTAGTAGAACAATTACTGTTTCTTATCACTAGTTTTCAATGGATTCATGAGCAAGAAGCTGTATTTTGATGTTAGCCCTTTGCTGCAGATGAGGCAGACGGATAAAGAAGAAGCAGAGACAGAAAGTGGAAGAGACAGAGAAACCAGACATTGCAAATAAGGCAGGAGAAAATGGTTCTGTGTGAGTGTGTACCCTGTTGCCAGTGCTATTAAAGTTGTATTGCACAGGGCTTTTAGAACATCGACCATCAGCCGAGCGTCTTTAGCTAATAATTTTTTAAAAACCTCTGTGCTTTGTGCATGTTAAAGCCCCTCCCTAATGCATGTGTGTGTGTGTGTGTGTGTGTGTGTGTGTGTGTGGGTGTGTGGGTGTGTGGGTGGTGTAACAGTTTGGATTGTCGACCTGCATTTGAAGACCTTTCAGCACTGTGCACCATTCAGATGTCTCACGGTATAAATAGTCTTCATGTTTGCAGCATGTTTGAGAAGGAGTTGAGCAGCAAAAAATCGTGCAATTTTGATCTCAACGCAAGTAGCTCAGTCATAGACACGCGACTTAAAAAAAGAAGTTCATAACAAATACATGTCTATACAGTCATGTTCCTAAGTTGTTATCCCTTCTATTACAAACACAATAAAAATCATCTGTGGGTCGCCATACCAGGCAAATACAACCTGAGATGAACAACAGCGTGTAACTTTTTTCACTGTGCCATTATTTATTTAACAAAAATGAACACAAGGGAATCTGTTAATGCAGTGAGTGGGTGTCCGTCCACATGTCATTTTTCTATTGCTCTGTTCCTTGAAAAAACGGCAGTAAACCAGATTTTCTCCTCCACTTCGCCTGCGAGGCTTGTCAGGGTGGATATTGCAAGTCATGACAAGACCATGGAGACAATGGCTGCACTGCTCTCCTGCTCATTGCCAGCATGCATTAAGGTTGTTTTACTGATAAATACCTTAAAGTTCTTTTCAGAGTCAAAATATTTTAAGCACCTTAAAAGATGTACAAAATAATAAATGTATTTATTCGTTTTCACCGAAATATCATTGTTATATTACATTACATCCAGTAAAATATTATGATTAATATTATTACTGGACATTATACACATACATGTAGTGTATAATAAAGCCAAACATACAGACAACTCTCCACACTTTGCCTCAAGGTGACTCTGCCCCAAAATGGGCAACCAATGCTCTGTCTGTGAGATAAAGAGGAAGACAAAAAGAGAGAGTAGAGAGGAGGGAAAGAGAGGAATAGCAAGATTAGGAGAGAGGGAGACAGAGACAGAGAGTGGAGGGAGTGCATGCGGCAAAACAGAGGACAGAATGAAGTCATTCAAGCTTTTCTTCCCCCTGAATAATCCCAGTTTTGTCCAAATTTAGTTGGAAGAGATTGTGGAACATCCAGTCCTTGACATCAACCAGAAAGTCATGTAACAGCACCAACTAATACTACGACTGAATGTCATTTTCCCAGTAGGTTTCTTTCTCCTGCAGGTCTCCTACTAATTGTTTCTCTTTATTATATGTGTCACTCATTGGTGGGTTTCTGGCCACATATTCCTCTACACTTTTTGAATTTGGAAATCAAATTTTTCTACTAGCAAATGATGACAAAACTTGCATTACTTTGCATTTTTGTGAATTTACCTGGAAATTTGGTTTAATTACAATTTTTGTTATTCACCTAAAAACACAAGAATTATGAAGAAATCAAAAAATTAAAGGGAAAGAAGGGTGATACATGTATATGGACTTACTTCTTAAAACCAGACCAATTAACTGCAGGTAACATTTAGTCACAATAACGTCCTCATGATACAAATTTAATTTTGTATCATAACCATTTAATTTAATTTAGTAGTTGTTTAAAATGAATGTTCTAACTTTAGATTTAAAAATCTAATTATAAAGAGAAGCATGAAACCAATGTTTATCCCCCCGTTGATTTTATGGAGACAGCTGTGCAGAAGGAAGTTGTTGAGCATTTTATCTGACAAAGCTGTTACTGTTGCACTGGTGCAATCAAATCCTGTCTTTGCAGGTTGGGCTCAGCACTCTGCAGTAAAACTCCCAAGTTCTCTCATAAAATGAAACTAAATATAATTCACTTGAGTAACAGCAGTTGAATGCACAAAGAAATTTATTTAATCACTCAGATTTTACTGAAATGTCTGCATGGGTTACATAGGGTCGTCTGACTGCTCTGACTCGTCTTCAAAAAGTGTCAGGACAGGGTACATGCTCATGTTGGGGGGTCTCCTAACTACGCAGCAGCTCAGGGCGCTGCGGAAGATTTCCATGTCACTGGCTCTACCCCACTCATCTGCTGAAGCTTGGTAGTACTCGACATTAGAGGTGGTGTTGTAGCCGTTGAAGCCTCCCACAACAAAGAGATAGTCATCGATCACTTCAAGGCCAAAATTGCTGCGGGGGGTCAACATAGGGGGCACGAAGTGCCAAGTATTGGTCAGAGGATTGTACGCCTCGGCGCTGTGCAGTCGATTGTTGCCATTAAAGCCACCAACCTGTGGGAACAAAGGTATAATAAGAGATTCACTAGTTCTCAGCTACTCCTGTATTTTATTAAGTACAATATTAAGTGGCAGTGGTATTAATAAATGAGTATGGGATATAAAAAGTAAATAATCAATTAATGATTGCTATCCAGTTAAATTCATTTTTTTATTTATATTGGCTTCTTAGCTTAGGTTAATACATAAATCTGACTGATACCACATTTGTGTTAAAATGCCACTAAGTGAGTCAGCGTGAAATGTGTCAGCAGGGTTTCATGTACTTACTGCATATACATGGTCTGCATAAGCAATGACTCCAAGTCCACTGCGCCTGCTGCTCATCTCAGCGATCATTGTCCACTGGTTGGTTTCTGGGTTGTAATATTCAGCCGACTGAAGACACTCAATGCCATTGAAACCACCACAAATGTAAACCTGAAGAGAAAAGCAGGGGAGGTGAGTTGTTTATAAGTGCAAGCCAGGAAAAAAATTTTTCTAGTTCATTTGTATGTCTCCATAAGTAACAGTTGCAGGAAGACTAAGTTTTCCAGGTTGATCTCAGGTTCATCAAAATTTTACATAAACATCAACTTGGATTCAAGAATCAACTACTTAGACATGCATATAAACTGCTATTTGACTGGTTGAAAGAAATATTCTGTACGTTATCTTGGTTAATAAACTTTACTAGCTAAAGTTAAGGGATGTTTTTTTTTCCTCTTGTTGCTACATATATTTTCCTTTAAGTTTTTTTTATGTTAATGTTTCTAGCATACTATAGTTTTCATTTTATTTCCATCCGTTATCTAATCTGCTTGAGGCTGCACAGGGTGTTGGAGTCAATCCCAGCTGTCATTTAGGGAAAAGCAGGTCACCCTTTGTTTGTTTGTTTAAAATCAGACAGAATAAATCAGTAGTAGCTCTCATGTACCTCCTTATGTACTCTTGTTTGTATGTACATAAGAAAATGACATGTAGGACATGTGACTCTCTAGCGCTGTCTCACTTCACCAACCTTGTCATAGAGTGTGGTGCAGCTGGCGTCGCTCCTCTGCATATGCATGGACGCAATGACACTCCACTGGTTGGTTTCAGGCCTGTAGCACTCGGCAGAGCTGAGTCGTAACTGTCCATCATAGCCTCCCATGGCGTAGATGCACCCATTCAATACGGTTGTGCTCACATAGCAGCGGCGAAAGTGCATGGGTGCGGCCTCATGCCAGGTGCGTGTGCAGAGGTCGAACCTGCGCACTGTGTTGAAGTGCTCCACTCTGTCAAAGCCACCAACACAGTAGACATAGCCATTGAGGAAGGCAGCGCTATGGTAGGCGCGAGGACGCTCCAGATTGTTTGTCACATTGATCCAGCAGTCAGCTCGGACGTTGTACACCTCAATGGCATTAGTTGGATCGCCGCCGCTCCAGCCTCCGATGGCTAAGAGGATGACACTAGGCAGGCGAGGACGGCCAAGGTGGTTGTACACACTGACCACCGACGGGCTGTCGCTACGCATGGCTTGGATGACATTACCGACTATTTGCAGGCACTCAGTGTTGTGCTTCACCAGTTCATTGGACATCACGTTGGCCCTGATGAACTCTAAACTTGTTTGAGCCAGTCGAACCTGCACCAGGACAAGATGACAAGAAGAGAGTATCGTCTGTCTATATGACTTCAAGCTTAAAGCACTTAGTACATGTGTAATAATAATTATGCTGGCGTAACCAGGATATCACTATCAGATATAACTCAAAGACTAAATGCAGTGATGGTTATAATACCTTAGAGAAAAGCCCGGCAAAGTGTGTTTCCCGTTCTTGAGGTTTGTAGGCGATCCAGTGAAGAATGGCCTCATACACATTGCTCTCCTTTCTCACGTTAAGGTCATCTTTGTCAAGTATGTCTGTGAGTTCCTTGGCAGTAGTAAGCGTTTGGAACTCTTCCTGGGAAACAACCTCCTCAAAATGATCAATGATATAGCTGTTGGCCTTCTGCTGCAGTTCAGGGCTGAAGTAGGAATTTGTGAACTGCCAGATGCCGATGCAGTTTTTAGGGCAGAGCTGCTCAGCGAGGTAGTCGAAGCAGATTTGTAAAACGTCCAGGACACTTAGCTTATCAGCCGCTTTCGTCAGTTCCTGTACGTTCTCCTCTGTCACAGAAAGGGAGCCGGTGTAGGCAAAGTCAATGATGAGCTCCATCATTTGAGGAGACAGATCCTCATCATCTACATCGAAGACCCTTCTGCTTTTATCTGACCAGCGGCTGAATAGAGCACTAAAGTTCAGGATGGAGACACAGCAGAAGACTGAAATAAATATTCTACTTTTTCACACTGACAATAAAAACATACATTGTATTTAGCACTGTGATAATGTTAGTAGTGTTACTCATTATATATACATGTAAAACGCTAAAGATTTGTCACTGATAATCCAAACCAACTCACCAGAAGTATTGGCTGCAGTTGCAGAGGATGACCTTGTGAATTTTAAATTCAGCATCCTTAACTTTGATCACTGCATCACAGAATTCCCCCCCGAGACGGAGGTTATTTAACACTGAGCTTGGCTTCTCTGAAGACTTGCCTTGTACACTCATCTTTGATTTTTTGAAAACAAGACAACTTCTTCTGTGCTTTCTCGTTTCTCAGGGTTTTCTCAGGACTCTCACAAGAGGGAACCTAAAACACACCGTACCATCACTGTGGGGTTCTAGAAGGGCACATTATTACATCACAATGGCTCAAAACAAAACTGCTTTTATGCACTAAATGATATTCCCCTGAGCACATGCCTACACATGTGCACATGTGCATGAATGTACGCACTGTCACACAGAGTCAAACAAACATTTAAATCCCAGAAAACTGCTCTGCAGTTGCGGTTATTAAACCATCACTTTCCTCAAGGGCAAACACAGCAGGTAGCCTGAGATCTAATTAGCTAGTTAGCCTTTGGTTGACTGAGTAAAGATCCCATCCACCAGAAATCTGAGCTGAGTTTTGCTCTGATGAGGAGGAAATGTGTCTGTTGGTGAACAGTAGGAGAGGGCACTGTGTTGATGAATGGCTGCTAAATACAGGAGCTTCTGATTTAACAGTATCTGAGGAGGTGTTTGAAAAAAAACAAAGAGGTAGTGGAAACAAATGACTGTAATCAAATAGATTTCATCACACTACTTGAACTTATTTGCTGAGGTCATTCTGCTAGTTTTCAAATCACTGGCCCACTAATCTGTCTTGAAGGGAAAACAGCTCAAAAGTGAGATGTCAGAACACTGAGACACACAGAGTGAGCAGAATATTTAATAGGGAAATATGTTTTTCACTGCCCCAAAAGCAAAAATGGTGACTATAAATAACCGTGAGGGCCTGACAGAGATGTCCATCAATATTAATGACAGAAAGGAGAAGAGACTTCAACATGCTCTGAGTTTCAAAAACTTAATTTTCAAATTTGTAATTACAAAATCCTCACTTTGCTGCAACCATTTAAATTTTTAATTAGGCTACTGAAAGATTAATGGTACAGACACTAGTGTAAATGCAATACTAGAAATGCTAACATTAGCACTGGTGTTTAACTGCTGTCGACCAGTAGACTCACACTGCTAGCTGTAGATCCCGTCTGCATTTACCACATGTGTATCTGTAGCAGTGAACACATCGCACGGTGGCATGATTGCTCTTGCTTTGGTGTTTGACCTGACACGTGGCTCTTTTACCTGGGTTAGGTGTGAAGAGTTGTTTCCGAAGCAATTGTTCTTTTCTTGCCTTCTTCGCAGCCATATGAGAGTAAGTCAACTCTCTTGCAAGCTCCCCCAGGAAGTCCACCCGTCTTTCCTGCGTCCCGGTGCATGCTTGATACAGCACATGTGCATTCATTGCTGCCATGTCAATCATGTTATAGAACACGGCAAATGGCCGGCGGTTGCCACATAGACGGTCTTCCTAAAAGGTCAAAAAATGTTGCATTGACGAGGTATTGGAAAAACAAGGTGGGGTTGATACAACCTTTACCTTTTATTTTTGGCCACCAAAATCTATTCAATTTATCACTGACTCAAAGTTAACACCTGCACCATTCAAGCTTTTTAAGATATTGCTTTGACAAGATTTGAGTGGCTGTGCATTTGAATGGATGGACGTCCTGTGGGGGACAGTGGGGAATGATAGCTACAAGTGCAAGATGCAGGCTATTTAGTTATCAAAAATATTAACTTTGCGCCAAAGACATTAGATCACAGCCCTACTCTACAGAGTTGATTGTTCATCTTATGTATTTGGCTACTGGGGCGCCCCTGAAAGATAGTATTTACACAGATTTGTTGTTATGTGCCTGAACTATCTGCCTTGAAACTAGGCATCATTCACAAACTTGTTGCCCTAAATTGTACTCATTGCAGTAAAATGGAAATAGATTCATATTTCTTATTTGTGTCTTTTCCTTGACACTGACATTATGCAAGAAAAGCCATAATGAAATGGAAATTTGACTGACCAGTCCCCTGACTGTGTCTCAGTCATTACATCTAAATATGAACATTTGTTTATAGGTTTTAACATCCTCAAGGGAGAAACAAAGAAACTGGAGTGTGAGAAGAGCAGAGATATGACCGGACACTAATGAAGATGTATGTTGCCAATACACAACACAGTGTGTGTGCGCTTTGTAAGAATGGACTTCGCTGGGGTATAAATAGCCTCTAAATAGCTTGATAAATGCAAGAAGAATAAAATAAATTATTTACTTGTCTAATTCAAATAGTAAACGCTCCGTTGCTTTGTCATTCATGTCATTACTGAGTAACAAATTATGCCTCACTGAAGTCAGAAAACCTGCAAAGTTTTGTTCCCACGGCTACAGTTGTTACAGTATATAAGGAATTTATTATTCTTTGTATTTGCCTCCTTGACTACCTTACGTTTTAGGCTCTTAATCATAAAAAGTTTATGTCACAAATTAAATGTATAAAGGCTTGATTAACCACTGACTCAACCTTCACTGCATCTATTTCTGCTGAGAGCAGTTTTACTTGAGGCCAAAAAAAAGCTGGGGTGCTGTATGCAGGGGTATGAGGAGAGTAAAAGTAGGTCTGTAGTGCTGCAATGCCTCTTAAAAAAAAGGTAAAAGCTTACGGGGCAGAAAAGGCAGCACTCTGATCCATATTCATATTTCCATTCATTTTACTATGAACTCTCTACAACTGTTCATTCACTTTGAAGAATCACTTGTTCGTTTTCAGGAGCACTGGAGTCGGTTTCTTTGCATAATTATACACTTTTTTTTACAGGGCTGTCCTGTGGCTGTGTGCGTGTGGTTAGTACAGAGAGACACACACGCACACACACACACTGTCTCTGTGTTACAGTACACACACTCTCCAACCTGCTGAAAGAAATTACACATTCAGTTTAAGGGCCCATTTTTCATTAACCTTTATTTGTCTGGGTTAAGCTGCCTGAGCAAACGTGCTGTTTTTCATTACTTTCTGTTCACACACATTCATTCCAGTGAGCTCAGACATGTTCGTTTCAGGCAAAATTATTTATTTTCTAGTTTAGATGGTTCAGAAAATCCAACAGACATGACTAATTTTGAATTTAGTCATTTTTGGCAGATGATTTGCAGTCAAAAAATGGGAGGAGCTCCGACCATTGAGCTCATTTTGATGTCTTGTTGAATTGTTCTGCTTCAACAAGTTCACATGTGCATTAGATTAAAGAAACCTTTTAAAGGATTTTGCCCAAATGCAACTCTTAACATACATTTATTTATTCTTCCCTGAAGCTTTTATACAAATAAAATCCTGCTGACTAATCATAAATCAGAATGCTGTGGTGGCATCCGAAGAAAAAAGCGGCAGCAGTAACCTCAGAGCTTTTGCCTCTGAGCAGATCAATATCAGTGTAATAAATTGTACTCGTGCACACACAGGTATTTTTCATTATTTCCACTCCGTGTTGCTTCTTGAAGTGTAACAGAGTCTAACAGAGAGCTAATTTAGCCACACTGATGGGAGGAAAAATCCAACAATGGACATATTATAAATGTGATCGGCACTGATTTCAGTTTGGGTTAGTGTAGGGTGAAAAGAAAAGGTTCAAAAGTAGATGAGGGGTGTGTGAGAGAGAGAGAGAGGGTTTGTATGTGCCATGTGCAGAATCAGCGTATATGTGGAGGATTGTTCTCACAGGTATGCGCTTGTGTGTGTGTGTGTGTGTTTGTGTCTCAGAGGTGGCTCGAGGGGTTTTAGCAGCAGTTTCCTGCTTCTCTTCGTCGCTCTCTTGGAAATCAATTCCAGCCTGTGCAGAGCTTCTCTCTCCTCCTTATGGCCTTCCCTCTTTTGCTCCCTTTTCATTCATTTCATCCACATTGCTTATCGTCGTCACTTTAATTTAAGAAAAACAGCCATAAAACTCCTAAAAAATAAATAAAAGGTTACGTAACAGTTTCTCCCGCAAACAAAAAGAACATCAATTGCCTGTATATCCTGATCATGAATGAATGGTTGAAGTTTAGTTTTATATTGAAGCCATTGTCATAATCAGCTCAGACAGCCAGGTTACCTGCATTTGCAGCATGAAAATAAAAGAAATGCTGCTTAAGTCTAACGTGCAAACTGTTTCTGCTGACCTGTCTTGACACTGCAGATCCAGGTCTGAAATCATGAGGCTTGCTACTAAATCCTTAAAAGTAAAACAAAATCAATTTAAGTTTTAATTTGATTTATGAATTAAAGCTTCCTCCTGATTCCATGTTGCATCTTATGTCTATCTCTTGTTTCTGTGAGGAATGTGGTTTTGTAATTAATTGCTATATAAAACATGGTTTGTTTATCTACTTGCATGTTTAATTTTGTGTTGTGTGATGTTGCTTTTGCATTATGAAAAAAAGAACAAAAAATATAGTTAAATCATAGTCGAATAAAGGATGAACGAAGCAGATTATTCTCCAAATTGAATTACAGTAACTTTATTTGTAAAATCTGGATTAGGTGAACAGTAGATGGAGAAAAAAGGAAAGGAAACCTAACCCTAACCTAAACCCTCCGTAACCTAAGCAATTTCCTGTGTAATGATTTTTCAAACTGTTCCCAAGCCAACTAAGAAACTGTAACTCTGGCTTAACAGGCACAAAACAGCTGACACAACGACAAGCACACACACACACACACACAGCACAGTGGTATATTACCTGGCCACCAGGGACCTGAACTGCTTACAGGACACACTGGTATGAGTCCTTAATGACCCGTGGTGTGTGTGCAGTGCAATTTATGTATCTGCATTTCTACGTCACATTGAACGTGGGTGCGTGTCTTTTTATGCTCCTGAGTATATAGTAGTATATTTGTTGTATGTCTGAGTGCAAGTACATACCTGTGTGTGTGTGTGTGTGTGTTAATATTTATCTGTGTGTGGATCAATAACGCTATAGCTGTAATAAGCAAGCTAGGCTGTTGTGACAGTATTGCAGTTGTCTCTGGAGAACAGATGTGTAATTTACCGCAACAGCAAAATTCAGAGCTGCTTCATCTCAGAACATCTCACACATCAACACACACACACACACACACACACACACACACACACACACACACACATGTTGCTATTATTGTTACAATGGGAAAATGGACGGAATAACATATATAACCTCCAGATCTCGTTGGGTGATTGTGGAAGTTTAAACAGAGATAATGCTGAGATAACAGGGGTTAACCTTGATGTTTTTAATACCTTCCACAGTCATTAGTGCACTTTAAGAGCTAATACACATAGACTATGATCAAACTTAGCATTTGTAAAGAGATCAGTATGGGGGCCTCTACTTAAGTCATGTCTTGAGCTGTAAATTAAACAGGCTCAGCCACATTATATTTTCTCTAAAATCCACAACTGATCCACTCACAAGATTTTACTTTCAATAAGGTGTTATACACACAGAGATTACTTAGTTTGTACTCATTGGTTGAAAGGACAGCCAGAGCTGAACTTTTAAGTCAGCCGGTGATTGAAATATTCTCCTTCATCTTTTCATGTGCTTGAATTTGCTGTATCTCATGTAATGTCAGTCTTAGACTCCGATTTGTGTACTTGTTTATCTTGGTTCAAGTATATTTTTTTAAGTCAAATTCAGAGAGAAACTCACAATCATGAGAGCAGGAGAGATAAAGACCACACATGAATGTTTCAAATATTTAATCTAGCTAATTGCTTTCCATTTAACTGAATGTTTTAGGACAGCTGTTTAGCCTACAGCCTCTAATCAAATACGGTTATCCCTTTCGTCATGCACAGTTAGCTCCTCTTCATTGATAATTAATAACGTGAAAACCATTAGCCTGTAGACATCATAGCACTGCCAGTTCTTATCCATGTCTGAGAAACAATAAAATGCTAAACAGAGCACAAAATAAACACAGACATACAGTATACGCTCACTTGGTTGTACCTGAATGAATGAAGCAGTTGTTGAGATATTCATATTAGGAAAAATATCATTATTACATATGTCCTACTTTAATTATTACATGTGGGAAAAAAAACAAAGGATACAATCAAAGTGGCATTGCCCTAATCCTAACCTGACGTTTCAACCCATAATTGCTCTTCACAGTCAACAGCCATATGAGAAAAACACAACTGCACTGTGTTCAGGGGAGATTCAGACATAAAAAACTGTACAATGTGGTTTTAGCAACCACACTCTGAGGCTTGGCTTTGGTTCAGTCAGAAATATGCAGCTCCATCCATGCCCTAGTGTCAGCCAGCCATACTTTCCATGGATTCCTCCCTTACATACACACACACACACACACACAGCCTGCAATATGCATCCATCTGGTTCTCTGCACGTGGCTAATTTGAGTGAGAAAAAGGAAGAAACAACATTAAATTTCATTTAAAAATGTTAAGGCAGATTGACCTAAAAATTACTGATGTATCAATAAAAAAATGCATCAAAACCCAATGGAGACCAATGAAGTAAATACATCATGGTGTACATGAAGCGTGTGACTTACACGTCCCATGAAGAGATGAAAAGTGTGGGCAGACGAAAACATCAATAAATAGAATAGGACGTTCCCTAAATTAAAACATGAAACAAACAGAAATAAAATAATTTCTTTTCATGTTGTTTTCTGTTTGAGAATTGATTGGCACTGTTTTATTTAAATAATCTTCTTTCACTGTCTTCGGCAGTGGTTTAATTTTGCCTGACTGGATAATATGCAGCAGCAGTTGTTTATCTTGAAGAATGAACAAACACCTACTATTCACATAACAGTTCACTTTTTCTATTTATTTATTTCTGAAACATTTCTGGATAAGCTGCTACTGCCTCAAATACAGGCCAGCTAGTGGTGGACTTTGCACGCTATTACCCGACAAAGACATGCAGTTAGGTTAATTAGTGACTCCAAATTGCCCATAGGTGTGAGTGCGATTGGTTTTCTGTCTGTAAATGTCATCCCTGAGATAGGCTGATGTCCTGTCCAGGACACCAGTGACATTTCGACTAGTGACAGTTGGTATTGGCTCCAGCACCCTGTGACCATAACAGGAAAGGCAGGTTAATTAATGGATGGATGGATAATTGTGAGTGGAAACCTGACAACAGATTTTTTAAACATTCTAATATTACCTTAAAACAGAGAGAAGAAGATCACATGTTTTGTTTGGGTTTTTGAGAAAGAAAGAAAAAAAAGGTACCAAACAGGTAGACCTATACTAGAGAGAGACAGTGGTTCAGTAACTGGGCAATTATTATCAGTTTTTACCTTTGTTGACCTTTTCTGTTCTTAAATTATTCTCTTGTCAAAGTGTGCCTCAGTGTCTGTTTGTAATCCATAACATTAGTATTGACCTGTAGCGCTTACTACCAACACCCTGATCTTCTGGTGGCTTCTGTCAGTACAACTCTGTGTCTTTCCTTTGTCTTTGTCATCTTTTTGTCATAGTCACCATTTTGTATTTGTCAACGTTTCTTCTTTTGTCAACTTTGTGTCAACTTGAAAAAACTTGCCAGAAAGATTTTTGTCTTTGTCTTTTCGTCAACAATTTGGCTCCCCCATGTGATTGCTTTGTCTAGTTATTATTATTATTTTCCCATTCCTTGTTTTGCTGTGCCTTTTTGAACAGTTTAGTAAAAATGTTTTTCAGATGATTTAACTGCTGATTATATTGCAGTACAAATGGAAATATAAAGCAGTAAATAGTAATAACAATTTTGTTAGCACAGCCAGCTAGCTAAATGGTACTATATACAAAGCCTTGAAACTATGCATGTATATTACAGTTTCTCTGTAGCCAGAAAAAGAGCCAAGAGCATATGTGCAACACCTGCAACAGATTCTGTTGCTCACAACAGCAATGACAAACCCATGTTTAACATTTTAGATAGAAGGATAGAAGGATGTGGAGGAGAAAGAAACCAAATAGGTAATAATGACGGGGTGTTAGAAGAGAGAATAAAAGCAGAGCGAGAGATGAGTGTGGGAGAAACAGGTGTGAGCAAACTGACACCTGTGAGAAACAAACATGCTTGAAGAAAGAACATGTTTACATATGAATAAAAAGTACACGCACACAAAATATTACACAAAGAAAACCACACAGAGACAGGTCCCTGGACAGGAGAGATGAATGATGTAAGTATATGAAATTACAACTCGGGTATCTGATGGTCTGTCCAACCCTTCGTCTCCTCTCCTCTCCTCTCCTCTCCTCTCCTCTCCTCTCCTCTCCTCTCTTCCATTGTCTCATCTGTTCTCTACAGTTTATTGTTGTGTTTATCCTGAGGCTAATCTTAGTCATGGCTGTCTGTTTGCGTGTGAAGCAGAATCATCCAAGAGCGGTACAGTGGTTTATCTCCATGCTTCTTCTCTCTCGCTCTAAGACACACACAAATCCACTTTGGTCGGCCCATTGTTGCTCCCCCCGGTTTCATCTCTCATAGAATATACATGATGCTGCCATTAATGGAGAGAAGAGAAGAGAAGAGAGAGGAGAAAGGAGAGGAGAGAAGAGAAGAGAAGAGAGGAGCATGTGTGTTGAGTGTGTGTAGGTGTACAGTATGTGTATTCATATACAAATTATATAATGTAACCACTCAAATATAAAATTAACCACTACTACTTATAAATCAATATATGAATCAAATAAATTGATTCAGAGCTGATAGGGTAGTACTACAACGATATCTTGAATCCAGGCCTTGCAAATAGGATAATGTAGGGGGAGGCAAGTTCGGTCCTAGAGAGCCGCAGCCCTGCTTGTTTTTCGACTATCCCTGCAATTACTGCTTCTGACTGGCTGAACACACTTGAGTCAGGTAATCAACAGTTCCTGCTCTTGGTTAACAGCTGGAGGGTTGGAAAACAAGCAGGGCTGCGGCTCTCTAGGACCGAACTTGCCCACCCCTGGGATAATGAGTAGACTACAGGAAATATATGAACATTTTTTACTTTTATTAAATAAAGAAAAAACTATATATGGTCAATGTCTTTCTCTAAATAAAATACAACTTATATTATATAATTTAAAAATAATATATAAAAAGTTGAAACATTGTTTTTGATTTGTTACTTTAATCAAATACAACAAAAATGCAGAGTATCTTTTATAAATGTTCTGTTAGTTCTTGGTTCCATACAGTTAAGCCAAAAGTTCAGTTAGCGCTGGTGTATCCAAAGCCACGGAGCTGCTCCTTCACACGCCGAATCATTAAAAAAACACATGTTCAGGTAACCCACATCAATCCCAAAACATATACACTACTATAAACAATAACCTTCAAAGTGTTTGGGGGACATTTTACACTTTAATTATATCTATATGAAATTAAATAACCAACTATACATTAATATAAATCAAATTTCTGTTTGCACCATGAACTTTACTTTAAATATTATTCAACAGCATTTAGAAAAACATCATCTCACTGGCAATGTACATTAGAGGAAGCATCTTTCCTCTGCTCTCCTTTATACAGTTTAGCCTGGTTAAACTGTATAAAACAAGGCACAGAGGATTTGATTTTCACTCCCACGGTATTGACTCTTAATTCAACCAGCCACACAGCCTGTGGCATTGTGCCAACTTTTGCTTTAAACTGTAACACTTGTCACTTCAACCTGTGATTCCTTTGTGTTTACCTGTCACCTGTTGTTTCTCTCTTATTTGACAGGAAAAACAAATAAGAGTGCCGTGCGACTGCTGACATTGCGCCCGCAGCATTAACCAGTAAACACGTTTTTCCTCGCGCTGAATCTGATAATGCTCACAACACTGGTGACATCAAACAACAAATCATTTAGTACACGTTTTAAAGGGTAATTGCACCCTCACAGTCCGTTAGAAGCCTCTCTCAAAGCACTTTTAAACAGAGAAACAACTGGAGGCATGGCCTCCTGGCTACACACACTGACTGACTAAGCACTGCTCAGTGTGGTTTGGACAGCAGCGTACAGTAAGCCTTTGTCATCTAAGACTCTTTGTGTCTCCACTAGAAAGACACAGAGTCTGCTTGCACTTTGAGAGACACAATAAAAGCACACTTTGACTTTGAGTGTCTCTGTGGTACACCTGTGTTGCTGCTGAGTTAGCAGCTCTCCTCTACGAGGTCTGTGTTTGTTTCTGTGAGCTGTTTGTTGTAGTTACCGTTACTGCTCAGTCCAACATATTAACATGTTAAGTTCTGGATATTGGACAGCTATTAGTAGGCCTGTGCATTGTGTTTATTGCACTGCAGAAAAAACTATTTTGTCCTTTTGGGCATATCACGCTTGTCCACAGTAGAAATGATATGTGAGAAGCACAAACTGGTTTTACAGCCACTGCTACTTAACAGAAGTTTTGACACATGAGAATTCAAATGTGCAAAACTTTCAAATGCAATGATCAAAAAGACACAATATGAATTTTGTTGAAAACAGATGTTTGTATTCTGTATCGTGGCTCATTCATTTCTGTGTTCTGTGATACATCATGTGAGTAGTTAAAGTTGTTCTTTGTTGCATCTTTGTTTTTATTCAGACATAAGACACTATTTATTCAACAACTTGTAATCAATTACAATAGTATTGACCTGTAGCTGCCATTTTTACCACCACTCTGATCTGCTCCACTGGCTTTAAAAGTCATTCGGTCAATACTTCTTGTGTCAGACACAGACACAACTCAATCACCAAGTTTATAGCCATGACACAGCATTTCTATTCACTGTAGTTCTTCATGGACTTTTACCTACTACCTAATCGATGTTCATTTTACTCACACACACACACACACACATCTTAAGACACTATAACTACTTTGTTTTGAGAATTCCTTGTTGCTGTAAGTTTATCTTTACATTACGCTCACTGTAATTCTTGTGGAGCATCTTGTCTTTTTCTGAAATCTTTCTCTCTAGAACAGTTTTTACTGTTCTGAAGGTACATTTGAAATATGAAATATTTTCCATTTGAACTTTTCTAATAGCAAGTCTGTGCAGTGTTGTAGTAGTGTAATTCATGATCATTCTAGCAGTGAACACACACAGGCTGCTGTGTGTGTTCACTGCAGAGCACAGGAGACTGTTGCTGTTAAAAAATGCACATCCTGCTCTGTTGCACAAGCTGCTGCTGCATGGTAGACAAAGTGGGTCAGCACAGACACACACACACACACACACACACACACACACACACAGACACACTTACTGCCCCATACACACACACACACACACACATGCTCACACACACACACACACACATAAGGGTCTAGGGACATTCACAGACTTGCATTCATACGTTCCCTCTTAATAAGTCTCTCTATCTTTCGTTCAGTATCCCTCGCTCACAAACACACGTACGCTCAGGAACGCCCCGATGAGCGCGTTTCTCTTGCGTTAGGCAATATTTGCTGTGCTCCAGCTGTTCCAGCACTTAGAGCCTGTGGTGATAAAGACTATATGAGAGGGGAACAGATCTAAGATAGTACTGCAAGGAAACAATATGAGCGATAATGAGGCGAGGAGAGGAAAGTAAAGTGAGGAGGGGAGAGACGACAGAAAGAGGAAAATAAGAAGTAAATGAAGGGGAAAAAGACAGGATGAGGAGGAAAGCAAAGAAGAGACAAGTGAAGGCTGGAAGAGAGAAGGAAATGAAAGAAGGAAAGAAAAAGAAAGAAAAGCTTACGATGACAAGAGATATAGAAATAAACATGTAGAGGAAATGAACCTAAGGAAAAGAGAGGAAAGGGAAGGACAGGAAGGGAAAATTGTGGAAAGGAGAAAATGAAAATCTGTGAGCAGAGGAATGGACAGAAGAGGAGAGGAAGAGAAATGAACAACAAAACAAAGAAAAGAACTGACTGAAAGAGAAACACAAAAGTAGACCAGAATACCGCAACAGAGAGAGAAACGAGAGAAGAAAAAATAGGTTCTGTTGCGTCCTCTTGTTGTTCAAAGTGCGTTCAAAGGCAAACACTGATTATTTGCCAAATGAGCCTCTTGATTAAGTTACCGTTGTGTAACGAAAAACGCTGATGGCATTTTCAGCGCTGTGTGTCCAGTATTTAATTAGATCACAAAGTTGCCCACTAAAGCTTTAGCACCCTAAGACTGTTTATTGGACCATGAAAACTAGTGTTGCATCATCTCACAAGAACAAAATACACATAGCGTTGAATGGTGATCAAAGTGTGTGTTTGCCAGCAAAGTCGCTGTGTGTCTCTGAGGTCCAGAAGGAGAAAGCATAACAGCTAAAACACAAGCCTCCATCTGGAAAGACATAGCTGTGCGATGTAGAGGCAGGTGTGACAACACACACACACACAAACACATACAGGCTGTACACATGGTGTCACACACACACACGGGCGCGTGTAAATAAACACAGGAGACACAGGACAGAGATCTGCCAAACGTGAACATGCTTCATCCTGACACGATAACATCGCTCTGTTGCCTTTTCTCTGTCACAAACACACACACACACACACACACACACATACGCACACATAGGAACAGCGTGAAAGTCAAAAGTTCTTTGTCCTTCCAGAACCACCTGTCAGCAAACACCAGAACAATCTGGTTTCATATCAGTCACAAAACGGATGCACAGGGGTGTTTTCACACCTAGCAGGGAACCTAAACACACACCAGCAGTACCCGAAAAAAACAAAAAAAACATTTCTTGGCAGCATCAACGGAAAACCCCACTAAAACCAAGGTAATGAAAAGCTGCGATTGTCCATTTATACCAAGAGAAACTTCCCATTGAAAACAGCACTGATGAAACTCTTTGAAACTCTTTTATAACGTGGGTATTTAGCCCGTGTTATAAAATATCCATCCACCGAATCCAGTACTAATGAAAATCACCGAGCTGTGAGGAAACTGTACGGCTGCGCAGACACATGCAGCATACGTCCTTTTATTATGGATTCAGTGTCCGATTTTTCAAAAATGCAGGTTGTGGATGAACAAAATGAACAAAATGAAGGTTGTGTAGTAAAGTACATCAGATACAACAAAAGCTTTTTCCATTTGGTTTCTATGTGTCTCAGAATAGGCACACAAAAAAGATGCAGCTAAAATAAGCAATGAGTAACCTATCGGTAATTATTCCGTGTACCTTTATGTGAAGTTACTCAAAATCAGAGGACCTAAGGATTAAAGATGATGAGTCCTTACTGTTCTCTGCTGCCTAGTGGCTGACATGGAGTTAATGAAGACTGATAAACTAATTACTACCCACTGATCCATTTATATAGTTTGTTCCAGTCTGTTTTCCATTAAGTCACAACTATATTGTTGATAGTGCTTAATTTGGACTAATCAGAAATATCATTAACTATTCATTAATGAATAGGTCGAATATTCTTTTGTTCGTCATAACTACTCAGCGTTGAGCTGATTTATTAAAAATCCTTAGTCCTTCTTCTCATACACAGACTTAGCCTTCCTAGTTTATGGTGAAACAAAGTCCTACTGATGAAATATCTCTATCTTGTCCAACTGTGGTGACAATGTAGTGTGTTTTTCCTCCTTCATAGTCCAGTCAGAGCCCCAGCAGACATTTAAATAGGCACGTCACCATAATACAAGCAGCTTGCGTGACTCTGAGGGACTCTCCTGCCTGGGAGGGAAGGTTAACTTGAGCAGTCTGCTGTTCAAAATGACATTTCCACCAATCTGGGTTCTTTCTTTTTATGGGGATGTGATGTATAGGATGTGAGTAGAGAGAGACTGACATTCCCAATTAAAAAACCTCCATCCTCTATCTCACAGTCTTTTTTTATCGTCTCCTCAACCTCAGTTTCTTTCTTCTCACATTCTACATGTCTTTTTGCTTCATTTCTTCCCAGTTTGTTTCTATCACCCCCCCGCACCATGCCTCTGTCATCTTAACAGCAGAATGAATGGCTCTATTTCCATTGTATTGCCATGGTGATGAATCATGTCGTTAATCATCATATCGCTGGGGTGATGGATCATGTCATTAATCAGGGTTTTTTTTTCTGGTCTAAAGCAGCATGTTAAAGTGTTAAAGAAAGCAAACCCACACATTGGTGATTAGCAATTATTACAACCTCACACACACACACACACAAACGGGAGGCACCCTGTAGAGCTGGAGCTTAGCCAGGCAGCATGGTGACTTCATCACTGTTGGTTTAATCAAACTGTCACTGCTAAGATCAGAGCATACACAAATCCACGCTCCGTACACACAGACGCACAACAAAGAGAGAGAAGTCCAAGCAAACACACTTCAGTTCATAAAGGAAAATTAATTAGGTTTTACGACCTGTGTCTGTTTGCCCTTTGTTCCTACAGGTTATGGCAATATTTTTCATTCAGCACTTTTACATCTGTCTTCACCACAATCCACTGTGGTGGAAATCGAGTTTGCACGATTTGTCTTTTTTGTGGCCTGTTGTTCTGCATAGATGTCACTCTTAAATTTTCTGTAAAGAACATTTATTTAGCGTTGGTGTCGATCGGTATCTGCTTCAGTTTTAGTCTATGTTTATCACGACCTTATTTAAGATAGCCGCCTCCCTTTAGAAATATCTCAGACGGTCCACTTTGTTCCTGCACTCTTTCAGGGTCACAACCACCCACTTGTATGCAGGAGTATATGTGTTTGTTACAAGCTCACTATCTTGCACTGCACTCCGCAGACTGCTCTGACACTCAGTAGGATTACTGGCCTTTTCTTTGCAAGACAATAAACTCACAAAAAACAGATCTGTCGCTGTCCACTCTTCATTTCATCTCTCGTCACGGTCAATTTATGTTTTCTCCTACCATAACACCACTACTGCATTAAGTTACCGCCTTAGGTTCAGTAGCAGCACAAGGGGATGAAGAGTAGAAAATAAGATTTTCTGCAATGCCAAATAACGCCAAGCAAATTTTCTTTAAATAGCTTAAATCTACAAATTACTAATTTGTTTTGACATTATAATCTGCATAATTAATTCCAACTTTCATTATTAGATTAGGGTCCTAAAAGTCAAGACTGAGTTCATTCTTAATCTTTGATATGAAACTTTAAGTAATATTTATAAATATGCAGGGCTTTTATTTTGGCTTTTTTTTGCTTTGATTTAGTCTAAAATTAATACAATTTAATTAAGAAGCAAAAAAAAATCAATATGTTTGAATATAGTTATAAACAAATTACTCTGATTGATTTCATTATGGTTGCTTTGCCAAAACTTAGACAGGATGTTGCAGTAAAGGTTTTGAAGCAGGAATGTCATCTCTAGCATATCAGAGCTTTATTTGATGTGTTGGAAAGAACATTTCTTCTAACCTTTATCAAGACACTGAGATATCATGAAATTCCTCACAGGGTTCATTTGATCCAGGCCACTACTAGACAAGGTAATGGCTTACTCAGCTGACCTCAACAGCTTTTATGAATTCACATGTCAGCAGAGTCATTACGTAGCATCGTTGGCCTCCTGCTGTGAGGATGTCGACACACTCGCCCTTAATTGCCCTGACCTCATCTGGGAATGTCTCAATTGTTACAAGACATGTTGATATTTTCATCAGAGACCTTTTAATGTCCTTTTAATATGCGCAGGTGAACCCGCTGAACAGACACTCTGATCAACTTCAAGGAAATCGTGTTGGACAATGTGAATAGAAACAACGTCTCTGGAGCAGCTTGTAGCAGCTGCAGGGCCCTGCAGAAGAGATACTGGCCTGTTTACGCAAGATGGTGATTGTTTTCTCCTCTGAGAAACTTACAGTTTCAAAGAGAATCAATATTTTTTTTCCAAGTTAAGCAGGCAAATGAGATCACACCTGCCAGCAGTATCCCGCCTTTTATTCGTGTTTATTTTCTGCATCCTTTAACCTTCTTCTTGCTCTGCCATCCTCTTCAGCTTGTCTCACTTCCTCTGAACCAGTCTCACCATCTGCCTCTCACAATTCTCCTCTAAAGGTGTGAATGAATGGGAAAGTGCCATCACAACTAAATTACTGATTACAATCAAACAACAACCTTTCACACACACATACACGCGCACGCATACACACACACACACACAAACACACACACGCGCTTTCTTTCCCTCAATCTCAGATGAAATTCATCTGAGATCATTGCTTCATTAGTGAAGCTCTAGTTGTTCAGATTGATTTAATTATCAAATCATCTATGCTGTGTGTGTGCATGTGTGTGCGCCAGCGTGTGCGTGTGTGTGTGTGTGTTATAGTGAGAGAGTGAGAGAGATTATGCAGTGATCTTGGCTGACATTGATCAGCCTAGTCTAATTGGGAGCATCTAGCCGTGTAATTGATTCTGCTACACTTCACAACTAGATGCACAACTAGATGAGTTTAGCAACATCAACAACACTGATTTACACTGATGAACAGAACTACACCAAACTGTACCGATTCAAACCAAACTGAACCAAGCTGAACAGATACACATTTACTAATCAGATACTGCTGCTTTAAATGTTTGTATTCCTCTGTATTACACATCCTATGTTCCTAAAAAGTGCATTTATGTCACTAAGACGTGCACAGACTGGCACATGTAATGTTATATAAATGACTTAAGCTGGTAAATTAGCAGCCATGTGTCTAAATGTCAGTCAGTTTGGGATCTGCCTGGAGCTCTTTGTCAGTTATTTCAGTGTGTTCGCTTCTGTGTGCCTGCTCTGCCATCACTGCACTATATATCACATATACATCCAATATCCATATTATTTCATTACCTTAGACAATGCTGAACCCGATAAGCCAGGGGCTGTGCATTATTATCAGATAACTGCACGGTTATGACAAATAATAATGTTGAACACTGGCCACAGGCCATGTTTAAGCAGGACAATTTCCAGACTGTACTTGGAAGTGGAAGAGTAATATACTCATTATTACTAGGAGACGAACATTGGAGGTAACCTCCACGTCATTCATTATGTTTTATAAATGTTCAGGATCTGGTGCAGACACTCACTAGTTGCCCATGTCTCAAAATCCTTTTTTTCACTATCAAGCCAAAGCACAAAAAGCCTTAACTAAGCCCGTTGAACTGCAAGCTATTATGCCATAAAAGAAATATGTTAACTGTAGTGTTCAGTATCGGCAGTCACCAAATAAAAAAAATGAATGTGCAAACTCGTACAAATACTAACTTAAATGTAGCACAAACAATTTTTACATTTTACATCATTACTGAGTAGTTGAAGTAGTAGTTCATCTCAGAGTTTCACTGAGATCTAGTAGTATATACTGTATATTTCATATACTTCTCTCTGTTAATAGCGTCAACCAACTAAGAGGGAAAGCATGACTCATCAAAAAGCAACACAACGATAACGTGGTTCTTTAGACTGAAATTATCTTTAGGATTTCGCAAAAACTCGGAACTTGAGTTTTGAAAAGTGCCAGGGTTCACATCTGCTTTGCGCATTTGGACCGAACACTGGAATTGCATCGTGAGAATGAGCAAGGCGGACTGAAACTAGCTTTTCAAGAGGCTGCCATCTTTATGCACCTGGTCAATTTGAATGAAAAATTACCTGGGCAGGAGCTAAGTACACTGGCAGATCAGCACAACACTGGGAAAATGGTGTGTGCCAACTTCAGTGTGTGTTAATCTGTGTGTATGTGTGTGTCCTGAGGATTAGTCATGCTCTTCTGCCTCTGCAGCACTGCCTACTTCCTGCCTCACACACACACACACACACACAAACACTCTTACACACCTGCATCCATCTGGCCAGTCCCCTCTGATAGCAGAGGTGTGAAACAGAGAAAATCAGTCAACTGAGGGAAAGCGAGAGGAACAGAGGGACGGCTGAAGAGAAAAGGAGAAAATGGCAAGGAAGGAAGAATATCAGAGCAGGAGGAGGATAAACGGACAGGGAGGAGCGAGGAAAGGGTGAGAGCAGGAGAGTGAAAGAGTGGGAGAGTGATATTAAACACCAGGGAGCTAAGTGAGCAAATTCACCTGCCCACTCTTGCTTTTCCGGTGTCTCTCCCTCTCCCTTTTCCTCCTCCTTACCCCCTCATCTGTGTTTCTTTCCTCCTGTCTGTCTTCCTCTTTCATCTGCTTCTTCTCTCACCTCCCACTCCCCTAATTAGCTCCAAATCCTCTTACACCTCTCTCTCCGCTCATCTTCCTCCTCTTCCTCCTCACCCTCTCTCCCTACTCTCGCCAAAAAATCAGGTTGACCTTAATGAACAGATGAAGAGAGGAGGGGAGCGATTGCATCGAGGGAGCCCAGGAAAGGCTGGATCAGCGCTTTCTGGATCAGGGTTTGTTTACTCAGGACAACCCCATGTGAAGCTGTCAGTGGGTTTCTTTGCCATTTTTTTTACTCTGATGCAAAACTATTAGGCTTAAGGATCATTTGAATGTTTTTAATCTTTCTCTACTCAATTTCGAAGAAGGGTGGGAGCAAAGTTATCTGTGATTTTTATGGTATGGCCTCAGTGTGTGACAGCAAACAGTGACAGGAAATATAGGGTGATGACTTAGAGCAAAGATTACAAAAGACTTGAATCCACAGTATACATAAAGTACTTTAAATTAAATTGAACCAGCCTCGTGTGCCACTGGGACATAGGAAAACAAAACATATTACTGCAACAAAACACCGGAGAACTTGCATGTTGGGAAATCACTTTTATGAAAAATATTCACACAGCTGTGTAAGGTTAGTCCAGTATCCCCTCTGTGTTCGTTTCTGCTTGTGAGACGAGCCAGAAAAGGTGTTGGGCAGAAAACCAGAACAATGAATCGGATGATACTCACATGTAGAGTGATAAGACAACTGATAACTCTGGATTTGCTCCAAACACCTCTCGCATACAAGTCAAGTAGTTTGATCCACAGTTATTATAAAAACACTGATTGTAGCAGATTTAAGCTTCAGTATTGCTCCCATAGCTGTTCTGGTTTTTGTGAATTGTGTTTTCATCCGACAATCAATTTTCCACCTCATGGCAACCAGTGTTTGTTTAATGAACTTTTAATACATCTACATTTGTTTTGTGCAGGGTTAGTTAGAAATTGACAGCAACTAGTCTCCTTCTAATGGAGAGAACAGTTTGCCAGACACAGTTTGAAAAAAATCTGGCACGTAGGTTTTTGACTTTATACCAAAAACTGCACAAATTGTGAAGCTCATTAAAAGTTACTTGAGTATTTGGCAAGCAAATCGGTCTTATTGGTAAAGGACTGGACACAGATCCACCTTATAGCACTTTACAAAGGAACAGAAACATGTTCTTGTAAGTGAATAAATATTGCATTGTTTGGTCTACTGCATTTCCCAGACCTGTGTTTTTCTACTCTGTGAACAGCAGCCTAAAACTGATGATGTGACACAACATAAAGATATCTCCAACACAGCTACAATGATTTTAATGATCAAAACACTTTTCCCTTCCTACTGTATCATCAGTAAACACTAGGTTTGTGTCAGTTCCTTGGAATGAAAACAGAAAGACTTCTCTCTGGATTTAAGATTTTTACCAACACTTACCAATTACAGGAAAGAAATCTGTTGCCGAGTCAACAGATATAACACTTTCACCTACAACATTTTGCCTAAATAGACAAGAATGTATTGCGGCAACAGCTTGTCTCTTTGTGGACCTGTCATCTCTGTAACATGTGAGAAACACCATTATGTCAGTGCAGTTTCATGGACCAATTCGGGCAACAAGGTTATGACTTTATCTTTCTTAGCTCAGAAGTCTTTCCTGGCTAATTGGAACTACTGTCACTCATTCTTTTTTTTTTTATCTTCACAAAAACCAGTTATTCAAGTGAAAATAGTTGAGAAAAGTTTAGAGCAGCCCGGTGTTTTTCTATACAACTAAACTACATTTACAACTACATTTTCTTTCTTTCTTCATCCATCCCGAACACTGGCTCGCAACTTGCTAACATTTTATAGCCGTTGAGTTGTCTGCCATAGCCAGCATTGATGCTTCCTCACTCCCCGGCAGACAGGGTACGGTTTTGCACCTGAAATAATCACAAACAAACAGGTCAAATGTATTTGATGAGCTTTAATCCACAGTTTCTACAATCGAGTCATAGATGACGAATGGAGAACATAAAGACAGTTTTTGGAAATCAGAAGGACAATATCTTTACGTTTATGCAATAGAAATGGCATATTTACCTCTTTCCCACTTATTAGGAAAAGTATTTCCAACTAAACCCAATTTTGTCATTTTCTCATAAGCACTACGTCTTTATGCATATGTACTATATGTTATAAGTCTTCATTCCCTGTAGGTACAAGCATTATTTGAAGGGATTCGTTTTACATTTTCGCACATGTTGGCTTTCCCTCCTCTGAGTGTCTATACCTAGTGCTGTGCATCCTGACTGTCCTCAGTCAGTCTGCAGAGTGACCTCAGTAAAGCCTGGCCAGTGAGATAAGCCCACACCTTCCCCTCCTGTCCAGCTCTCTTGTTTCCCCTTTCTCCTCTTGTTCACACCTCCTCTTCTTTCCTTCCTTCCTTCTTGTCTTTCAGACTTTCTTCTTTCCCTCCTAAGCGTTTAAACTTTTTCACTTCATCTATTCATAATTCTTCTCTTGTTGTAACTTCATTATTATTATTTTGTGCCTTTGTTCGAACCTCTGTTACAGAGTTACTACAAGGAAATAAACCACCATGGGCTGTTTTTCTTGGCAGTTGTATGTGCATCTATGTTTGTGTGTCTGTCAGAGGGGGGAAATTGTGCTGACTAGTAAGGGTAAGAAATTCATGACCCAACAAAGCCTGTCAGGGCCACACACACACACACACACACACACACACACTCAATTCTGAGACCAGGTGAATTTGCTGATTTTTCTCTTGGGAAAGAAAGAGGAAAAAAAAGAAAGTGTAAGAAGACAAAATAGTGACTGAACTTAAATAAATACCACCTTCAAAATAAAGGTCAGATCTGGTGCAAGTCGAGGTGGACTGATACATTCTAACAACAGTATCAACAGAGTCAGGCAAGGTCATTGTAGTTGGCAAACACAAAAGGAGATCTATCACGTGTTTCTTCTCTGACAGCATCCGTACAGTTTGTACAGTGTTTGATCATCTGTTTCTATGTTCATTCCTCCATTTAAGCAGATTTAAAATAGTAACTAGAAGGAGAACTGTGCTGTGTATTTATCTTATTATTACCTCTATAATTTCCCTAAATACCCTGGGCTGCTTTTTTTAGGGTCATTTTAAGTCGCTTCTGTTAATCACTTCTGAAAAGTCCCAGTAATAAATTATGGGCAAGGATGGGATTTCAAGTGGCTCAAAAGCTCAGTGGGTAGAGCAGTTGTCTCCCATCCCAGGACTAAGTGGTTCAAATCTCAGTTTCTCTGAAGCTACATGTTTTCAGTGTCTCTCCAGACAACAATTGTCACAATAAAGTATTTATTATTCTCATTTTTATGCATCTATATGCAATCTCATAGTGCTTTATTTTACTTATTCAAGGATCATTTGAGAAGCAACCGGAAGCTTTAACCACATGTTGAGCAACGCAGACCAAAAGACTTCTGCTCGGTGCAATTGGTGGCAACACCGTGTTCATACTGACACGTCCTCTGACATCATCTCTATTTTCTGCATTGCAGTTATTTCAACAATAGTACTTTATAGCAACAGAGTCGGGTACTTTCAAACTTATCTTAGCTCTCCGACACATTTCGCTGCGATGCTCTACCAAAGCAACAGTGTATTGCAGTGTAATTGAACAGAGCAGCGCAAAAGTAAAAATGCTCAGAAGTGTGTTGCATGCACTCAAGAACACGTACAGCACGTGCACTCCTAGTTCATGTCAGCACCATTTGCCTTACACCACTGCAACCACTGACATTTTGTAAACATTTTTCATTTCTTTGAGATAGAAGCTGCTCTTTTCAGTCAGAAGACTGCTGGGACAGGCATTCATTTATATAATAATGACATATTTTTAGCCACTGACTCCGGAGACCCTGTCATTCTCGTACTTTTAGATCTAACTGCTGCATTTGACACGGTGGATCATGACATTTTA
>JAUMTR010000003.1:6414278-6472231 GCA_032270685.1 Microctenopoma stevenorrisi
TGTAAAGTGCCTTGAGATAACTTTTGTTGTAAAATGGCGCTATATAAATAAAATTGAATTGAATTGAATTGAATTGTTACTCTTAATATAAATATTTTTGGCACAAACATGATAAATAAATAAAAACAGATGAAAAGCTGTTTAACAATAAAGGTAGTTGTGAGTAAAGCTTATTTTCCTTCTGTTCCTTCACACACACAAACAGCAGAAAAAGACAGTGGACAAGCAAATTTTTTCTTTAGATTGTGTAAAAAAAACGGTGCATCGTCACACGCAGTGATGTTGTGCTAACATATGCAGCATGGCGACATGCTAGTGCTACTGCTGATAAATATTTCAGAATAAAGGTCAACACAGGGCGTGCGTTAATGTTTGGAAGAAACGTTTTGCAACGTACGTCTGTGCACCTCAAGTGGAAAGGGCATGTTTTATCCAACAGTATCTACAGATTGTGTGGGGCTCCAGAAGGGAAAAACAGAGCTGACCTCTTCCACTGATAATAAAAATGAAAACATCGTTTCTGTTACATTAAAATAAATGGTTTATTTACCATGTTGTCATGATAGCTATAAAGCTATTTTTAAACTGTACAATGCTGAATGATGCTGAAGAAGAACTGAGTACATGTGCTGTTGCTGTGTTCACGGCTGCTGAGGGTGAATGTTGGCGCAAACCTGCTAAATATTTTTAAATGAAAAAGTACTGGTGTACTCCCCACATTCTTCCAGCAGTCGTGGGCCAAAACAGCTACAGAAATATTAAAATAACGTTAACAGAAATATGGATTCAATGCATCTGCGAGAGCTGCACTGCTTGCATTGGGTGCTGTATGAGAACGGTATAACGTTCATGTTTCGGTAGAGCAACAGCTTGTTTTGTGTGTCAAACTCTGCTTTGAATGTACTGTACTCACGGACACCCCAATTAATACAAGGCTCCCAGGCAAAAATCGCTCACTCAGTTTCTTTCCCACTCTCGTTCTTTGCTTATAACTGGAAGCTTTCAGCAGAAAACACTGCTCTTTAATAATTTGTATTCATGTGTCACCATGAGGACTACTGGCACTTTTGGCTCTCACATATGGCTGCTGATCCAACAAGCGCACTAAAACACCGTCATTAGAAATGCATTGAAACAAGAGAGACTGTCTAAAAATGAAGTGATCAACAAAATAATCAGTGGGATCAGGGGAGCACAGAGACAGGGACATATAAAGTGGCATAGCATTGTGGTGTTTTAAACAAAAAGAAATGTTGTCTCTCCTTATTATCACTTTGTGTCTTTGCAGTCATTTTGTGTCAAGCTTTACTTGTGTAATTAAATATTAGAAATAGCAAATTTATCATAATGGGCTACAAAAACTCCCTGCCCCAGAAAAAACCCTTTAACGTGACATGTGGTCCTTTTGTGTCTCTTTGTGGTTTACTTACTTTCCAAATTTAAAACAATCCCTGACTACTTTGACCTCTGGGTTATTCAGGGATCCATACATGCATCACTTTCCGTTACACATGAAACATTTACTATGAAACTTGCACCAAAGACACCCAGTCACGCTGACAAGTGGTTAAAACATACCCGTTTAATTTGAGCGGCATCGACCTCTTTGGCATCAAGATTTTTAAACTTCTACTTTTCCCCACGAAGAAGAAAAGACAAGCTTCAAGTCTTCATCCTCTTTGTTTCTGCATGTATCTAATTGTACTAATTGTTCATCCATCGTGAGAACATATGTGTGTCTGGCATCAAACCATCTTAATCCCAACCAACATGTCAGAACAGTTGGAGTAGCACCTCAGGTCCCCACTCCATTGCCGTCTGAGCCACAGCAAACACAGCCGCCCCAAGTGTGGCAGACAGCCCCCACACTGCCATCTTCACCATCCTGTTCCCCTTCGCCCAGAGCTGGACTCTGTCCTGAGACAGGGCTGCTTCCAGACCTGAGTGTTGAGAGGCTACGAGCACAGAACAGGAAAAGGGGTCACAAGTCAAGGAGCAGAGGATGGAAGGTTCAGGAGGATTTAAAGTGCTCACAGATCAAACCAAAGGAGGATGAAGCTGCGTTTAGGTAGTAGGTCAAGCAATGTCAAAACAGTAGAAGCAATGACAAGGAGAGGTCACAATATCACGATGCATTTAGATTAAACAACCAACCTGACAGAATGAACAGTAAACTATATAAACACATGTGCATAAAAGTTATGATCCTCAAGTTGGGCTTTCTTTTAAATATTTATTTAATCAGGGATGATTTGCTAAGGTATATGTGAAGGTTCTTAAGGAGCTTTACACACATTCATATCTGAAGTTGCCCAGTAAAACCACATCCTGCAGCCACTGAGAAGCTCCACTGAAGCACTCTAAGCACTTTAGGGCCAAGGGTCTTGCTCAAGGGCACCACAGTGCTGCTGATATTTTTTTGGGGTAGGTGTTGTCTTATAGATATGCTTTCCCTAAAGTGAAGGATGACCTTTTACACCGAACGGCTACTGCTGAAAAATGTAAACCAAAACTAGCATCTAGATACCAACTTCGCTGCCAGGCCTGTTTCCTCACCTTCATCGTCTGCCGCAGTGAAATCAAGAGTTGCTATAGCTTGACCCTCTATCTGTTTGTTATGCACTTCATTTTGGCTGTGTAAATTGAATTTTGATGAAACAACAGGGAATGAGGTGTATCAATTTTAATATTACCCTGTTAGGCCTGAGGGGAATGTTACAAGATATTTTGATTGCCTGTACATCGCAGACAATATGTCAGACGCCACTAAACAGATTTTCACCAAACCTACGGGAGTAATGCTTTGCTTTGTTCTGTTCTTCATATTTAAATTTGCACTTGATTGGTCCGACGGGAGTGCTACAGTATTTGTTTACTTGTTATTGATTGGCCCAAAGTGGAGCAGCCTTTATGGGGGAAGACATATTTATTGTTGCCTTGTTTTGAAGATTTGTGTCCACATGTAGGCAGAGGATGTGTGGATACATCAAATAGTTTGGACTCTATTGGACTCTACTATTCAACTATAAGTTCTAAGTCATAAGTACATAATTAAATTATGTGGTTTGACCCTTCTCTAAAAGAATTCTTCTTCGGGGTCAATAATAACAACACTGAGTGACTTTTACCATGTCCGGAGGTGGTGGAGCCCTGAGCCTTGGTGAGGCGTTGGAGAATAGAGTCTGGCCTTTGGTGGAGGGTGGAGAGCTGAAAAGCATGAAAGGTGCTGATGGACTGACTGGGGAAAGACAACGGAAAAAAAAGGAGGAAGAAGTTAAAGAGAGCTACTGATGGAGAAAAGAGCTGGGTCTAAGGTGAAGAATGAACAGCTGGAATGACACGTAGAGACAGATGGATGGAAAAACTGATAGATAAGGACAGGTGAGGCAGACAGTGAGAACTGCTTACTCAGTAGCTCTTGTGTTATAGAAAGCTATGCATTATGAGACATCAGTATCTTTCAGTATCAGTCCGTCAAGGCCTCACATGACAGTCAGAGATGCCACATCCAGCCCCGAACGACGACCAATTGGCCAAACTGAAGGACACTTGAGCAAGAGAGAAACTGATAGACTATAGATACGGAGAGACAGATGCTGTAGTTGGGTCTCCAATATTTCCACTTAAGTAAAAAACCACCCTAAATGGCCCCCGGGAGTTCCTGTGTCACCATTAAGTGTATGCTTTGATAGCACACCCTCTCTGTTACTGAGAGAACTACATCACTATGGAACACAAAAAATGAAAGCGAAGAAGCAGTTAGTCAAATAATTGTTTAGCTGATTGGAAGAATATGAATATTTTGATTAATCATTTGTGTCACTGGCAGAGACATCTTACAGACTATTACACAACTGGAGGATTGGTTCTTAATAAAAACGTTTTTACAGTCAGTGTTACAGAAATAACATAATTTAAAAAAAAACAAGGCCCTGATAATTACAAATTCTAGTTGAGGTTACACCTAATTAAGCTACTGTATACTAACGTATACCATATGCAATAAGTTTAGCATCAGTCATTGCATAGTTTTTTAGACCTGGAGTCACTGTTTAAGATACAGTGCACGCCGGTCTCTGGTGTTAGGTCCCCTCACCTCTTGTGAGATTGCAGCGCTGCCTGCTTGGCCAGTAATGTTGGAGGGTACTGGTCAAACAGGTTCTGGGCCTGGCCAATAAGAAGTTCATATGGAAGGTCCTGGGGGATGCGAGAGAGGAGGTGGTGCACCATAGCCATGTCACACTCGGTCTGCTTTACCTCCTTCTCTCTGTGCAATACAATCTGATGAAAAAGGAATGGGTTAGAAAACCTTTAACCTCAAGTAGTTCATGGTGGTAAAGTAGTGTTTGGTTCTACCTATCGTACACTAGCTCCGCCTCTTTTTCACTTGTACTTGTGAAGCAGAATATGTGCTTAGAAGTGAAAACAGAACATGAGGAGTTAATGCCCCATGCTGTGCGCTGCACCAAGCCTTGGAGGGAACATGAACTACATTTTGCTTTGTTGTTTCACATGCCTCAAACTGAGCTCTCCCTCTGCCCAGCCCCAACAAACACACACACACACACACACACGCACACACAGCCTCAAATGCAAATGAATAAAATGTGCAGTTGTACACACTAGTAAACAAGCACAAAATCCTTCAGTTAACACGTCTTCTTTACACACACACACACACACACCCCAAAAACAAGCTTGCTTAGATAGGCATAAACAACACACTTTTTTCCCCACAAACACAAGTGCACTCGTAAATTCTCCAGCAGAAAGCATTTGAGCCAAGCAGTGTGTGGAAATGAAACCCAGAAGAAAGTCAGGAGATGCTACTCGTCAGAAGATAAAAACTGCTTTTATTTTGTAGTGTGTTTTTTGCTCCCCTTCCCTTTTCGGTCAAACATCAGTCAGTTCTGCTTTTAACTCTCCTTTGCTAATGCTGTCTTCATCCTTTTCCTTCTGTGCATGTCTGTGGACCTCTCTTTCACTCTCCCTAGCATGTGTTCATTATGATGCATCTAATTAACTAGTCCATTGACTTCACAGCACCCTGCCTCCCTGTGTTTCTGACTGTGGCAGCATGTACTCATCAGCGAGCGCCCCGGATTACTGACAAAACAAACTCATTCTTGTTCATGCCTGTTGGCTCTGGCCTTCTCTTACCGTGGCAGCAAGGTAGATGGGCATCAGTGGATGTGAGGCCAGAAAGAAGTCATAGAGTCTGAGTGTGTGTTTGAAGTCTGACAGGACGTGGCCAAACCAAGTGATGAGCCAAGACAATGCAAAGATAGTGCCCACCTCCGCCCTGAAAAGAGAACGTAGTACTTTAAACTGTCTTGTTGTTTTAATGTGGTACAAGTGATACAAATAAAGTTGAACTGCCTTTATTATTACATTATCTACAACATGTCTTGAGCCATTTTTACTTACTTTCTGAGAAAATGTGTAAAATATTAGTTATAGACTGAGATGAGAGAGGAAGTGGGGAGAGAAGTAAAAGGTAAAAAAGATGTCTGTTGCAGTGATGTTTTGGGGGAGGGGGAGGGAAGGAGAAAAGGGCGAGGAGCATGTATGACAGGAGGAATGAAAAGAAAGAGAGAAAACAAAGGAACAGGATAAAGAGAGAATAAAAGAGGCAGGGATAAGAGGGGCATGAACAGGAAGAGGAAGTGCTCACTAAAAAGAGCATTTCCAACTTTGAAGTGAAGCCTAGTTTATCCTGCCATTTTTCTGAGAGTGTTGTTTTTGTGCGAGCTTATATGCGAGTCAACATATGGATTGCAAATACAGAGGATGCCAGCAAAGCATCACAAAAGGCACCGTAGGCCCAGGTGCACCAATATGCACACGTGCACACATCTAGTCCAACATTCTTCAGGGGATAATTCATTGGCTGGAGAAAAATCCAAACCTCACAGCACACTGCGTTAATCTATAGTCACCAGTTTAATCTAAAAATATGTTTTTGTTGTTGATGATTCAATATTTTATTCACTATCATGATGTTTTTCTAAATATTTTTTTCGCTGACTTCACTATGGGACACTAAGACATAATTTAAGTGTGAACACCTTGGTGGGACTGATTGGCCCCTCAAACAGCTGTTGGACCATCTGTCACTAGAGCCACCCAATGAGACCAGTACTGATAAACCATAAGTCAACCACAAAACACTTTGTATTTCATCGCTCTGTGAGGAGAGGTGGAAAAGCAACACTGTTATGACCTCTAGTGGTGGTTACTAAACCTACATCACCATCCTTTGTCAAACTTGGTCAAAGAAAGAGCTTGTTGACACTGACAGTGAACAAATGAACTGTGCTACAGTGAGTGATATTTTTTCCAGACAGAACATTTTAAAACTCTGTGAATATGTGTGTGTATACCTGATCATGAAGTCATGTAACTCTGTATCTACTTGTTCCAATATAGGCATCAAGTAGTTCAGAATGTGTTTGGTACTGTCCATGGTGGGATCCATGAAATCCCTATGGAGAACGAAAACATGAGTTCTATACAAAATTGTACAGCAGGTGATAAAAGTGTATTAAAAAATCCAGATAGTTTATCATTAAAAAAGAAAATCAACCTGATATGATAATTGGAAAGGGTGTCCAGCATGGCAATGGCCATCCGCTCTCCAACTACAAGCAGCAGACTCACGGCCACATCATGGTATCCCTGATAGTAGTGGAGCTGAGGATTGCTTTTCAAAACCCCTAGTATGATGTCAATCAGCTGCTCCTGAAGCACTGCTCTTTCTGTGGCTGGCATGCCTGCGGGGGAGGATCCATATGTTCAGACACACTATGAGCATAATGTGTTGCCTGATATCTGCATGTTGCTTTAAGTACGGTGTTACAGTTTCATAAATGGCACCCTGAGCTTCGCTGCCACCTTAGAGATGAACGGACACAGACACAAACACTGACCTTTAGGGAAGCGCTTCATAGACCTCCTGACATCCAGGACCACCTGGTTGTAATCTTTGTGGCTGTCCCTCACATCTCGACCTACACAAGAAATGTTATTGTAACTATTGAATATATCAGTAAAAAGACTAATATGTAATGAGACTGACTACTAACCTGGTTTATGTGGTAGATTATATACATTGATGTTCAGTAGTTTGGGCCAGACTTTCCTCCTCAGTTCATCAGTGAGTAATCCTCCCTTAGTGGCTGCTGCTCTCCTAAGGGTCCCAATATTCACTGGATCGCTGTCCATTAATGGGTCAAAATTGTTCAGTATGATGCACTACAGCAAAACATAAGTCATCCCTCTCATAGAGATGTTTTTAATCTACTGATTTTCTTGTATTTAAATTGTTTCAAATGATCCCACTTGAGTTTAAATTGTGCAATTGTCAAAATATAAAATACTGTTGCATCATGTGCCTAATTGTCAAAGTTGTATTAACAAAAAAATCCCTTTTCCTTTGTTCATGTGAAACTCGTCTGGCTGCAGTCTGTGTATTGTGTAAATGTATATTTCCTCCAAATTATTCCTGAGCTATTTCCTTGTATCATGAATCTAAGGTTTTTATTATTCTTGTCACACTATCCCATCTGGGCACATGTGAGTAATTTTCATATGTGAAATTAGCTTAGTAGGGAGTGATGAAGGTCATTGACAGTGGGTAATAGCATAAGAGAGAGAGATTTCATTCGTACACTACATCATCATACTTAATTTTTACATGTCAGCAATCCAGTTAAACTAAGTCTGTCATGATAAAAAACCAGAGCGTTAACATAACCAGTAAACAGGTTTACTTATGCATAACTATAGGTGTTTTTAAATTAGGGGGGGTCTTTCAATCTTGCAGTAAACAGCTTCTTTCACACCTTGTTTGAACCAATCAGCTTCCCGGTCTAGGATTCTGACTTCATTGTCCTCACAAAAGTGGCCTTTGTCTTTGGGGTGTAGATGACCTGCTAAATCCTGTCCTGATGAGCTGGCTCTTTTGTGTTGAGCCATGCGTTTGCGGAGCTGTTGTTTAGTTCAATCGGTACATTCCTCGCTGCATTGAACTGCATATATTACATTGCTCTGTTTGTGTCTGGGTGTTTTGTCTTTGGGACTAAGACAGAAACTGGTCCACCCCTTGTCAAGAAACCTAACAAGTCCAGTTGCTTTGGATAAAACCTTTTTGAGATAGATATGAAATAGTTCAAACTAATATGTTCTCCAAGATGCAATTCAAGGCAAAAAAAAGTATTTAACAAGCAAACTAAGAGATCATTAACCTGATCAAAGCCTGGTGGATCTCAGCCAACTTCTGTTTCCTTCCACAGTCTGGTTCTGTAAAGAAACAGAAATGAGAGGATGAGAGACTAAAAAAGACAAACTGAAAGAAAGGGAGAAGGAGAAATGGTGTGAGGTGGGGTAAAGGAAATATTTGAGAAAGATAAAAAGGACAGAACCATGACCATAGAAGGGGAAACAAAAAATAGAGCAACAAGTGGCATAATGAGGGAAATACAAAGTAAACAGGAAAAGAAAGCTGTGCAAGAGAGAAGAATAGTGAAAGAAAACACATCAAGGGAGGATAGAGATCATGAATATGGGTTACCAACTGTGTGCAGTCAGTCTGCAAGGAAGATTATTTTTGCTTTCGATTGCTTTGTTATTAAAGGTGGGCAAACTGGTGACCACATGCAGTGTTTCCCACGCATAAATAAAGTTTACTTAGGCGGTGCGCCACACAATTTGATTGCTCTTAAACCTGCTTGTTTTGTAGTAGGAGCGTACTGTTAAGCTTTAAACATATTAGATCGTTCCTATATCAACAAACACAGGGATTCATATCAGTAGCAACATTCTCAATGGTAATATTAATGAAAAGTTACAAACACTTTGATATTTTTACAAATGTGTGTTTTGAGTGACTGAAAATCAAATATTATATAATATTCAGCTTCATTCCAAACTTAAAAAGGGTTGGAATAAATAATATTGATCATTATTATGATTACACATTCTTTTGTGAAGTGTGAATTGGCACCAAATAGAACAGTAGTACTTCATTTTAATTTAGAGAAAATATTTCATGTTTCCTTAAAGCCTGTCAAGCAAACAAGCCAATTACTTTACAATGAGTCAACAAAGCTGTCCACCACTATGTATCTATTACTCAGTGGGTGTGGCTCAAAGTCTATATAATATCTAATATATACATGACTTTAAGGGTTAAAACCCATGGCTGATGAAGTGATTACAGTAAATACAATGATCCTTTCCATTTCGCATGTGCCCGGTTGTCAGCTGTAAGTTCACAAACTGTCCAAACTGGCTGACCTGCTGCCACGCAAGCACCACTACAAGAGCTGTTTGTAGATGAAGTTCACGCTCACAAAACCCATATACACTAAAGACAAAGACTGGACTCAGACTGGGGAAGCAGCTGACTACTTGTGATTAGTGTCCTACGCGGAACTCACAGCTCGTCAGTTAAGCGTTAAGTTCACCGACATTGTGCTACTTAGTGTACACGGGTCAAAGTTGATCTTTCTCAGCACAGTAGGTTGACGCACGTAAAAAAACAGGCTGGTTGTGATTGAAGAACGAGCCGTGTGCTGCTATTTTTTACATCTGTCTAGTGAACGCTTGGCGTTATTGATCGCTAATGCTAGCCGTTACCTAGCTAATTGTGGTTGACTTACCTTTTTTGACAGATCCATTCCCATTCACTGCTACTTCTCCGTTTTGTTTCCTCCGCTTGAGCCTTTTCATCCCCTCTAAATACTAACTACTGAATAACAACGATTGTGTGGCGTCATACACAAATGACTAAACAAGATATGTGTCTCAAAAACGATAATAACAGTGATAATATACACTACGAAGACATCCTTTACCTCAACCAAAAGCTGTCTCTTGAAGAGGCAATCTAACCTGACGTCAACCTGCTGCATTGTAACTGGTCAGAGGGGACACGTGATATACCTCACGAATCCTATTGGCTATTCCTTTGTCTGGCACTGAAATCTGACTTGACTGTAGTTTTGTAGTTCTGACGTTCAAGCGATTGTGGGAAATGTTTGATTAGTCTGTTCAATTACGTTAAAAACGTAATGGTAAATTACATGTCATCTGCAGCAGCTGTAGCAGCATCCACAATGTGTAAATGTGTCATTAACCACATTATGAAACACTGAATACTGGCACAAGACCTATCTCCTAAAAATAAAAAAAATAAAAAACAACAATTGTCACACATTGGACCTTAGGTGCAGAAATGCCCCCGTAGAAACCCATTGAAACTGCAATTTTTAATTCTGCTGCCATAGAAGCACAATAAATATGCATTTTAGCATATCTGGGGCTCCCTGTGGACTGGTCCACCTAATTTTGTATTTTTTACTGTTTACCACTAGTTGGCGCAATTTTAACACTTGTGGAATATGGACAAAATAATAGGTTGTTTTCAATGTAACTGCATTAGCAATCTTTCACCTCTCCATCCCTTCTATTTAACACTGACAATACTGTGACTATATGTTTCAGTGGGTGTCTAACCCAGTGTGTTTGAGTGTAAACATCACAGACTTTACGTGCGCCCACCTGGAGCACGTGCAGTGTTATTGCTTTATGCGCTCGCTTTCATGTGTAGCTTTTGTGCAAGAGTTTAAAGAAGCTGTGAAGACTAGTCTGTATAAATGTACATCACACACACACACACACACACACACACACACACATACATGTCTATAAACACAGGCATGCACTGCTTGAAATAAATACAAATAGCATCAGATAAACTAGACAGTTCATAGTGTGCAAGATGGAGACAGAATTTATGAAGTAAGAAGTTATGGAAGCGATGCGTGTAGATGACCTGGCATGAGGGGGTTGAAATTAAAAACAATAACAATATCTTATATAAAATGTTAGATGTGATGCAAATTAAACAATTTAGCTCAATGAAAGTAGAATATATTATTTTATAATATATTTTTTATATTATATAGTCTCGACCTGTGCATTTTTGCACCTAAGGTCCCAAGAGTTTTTGAAATTATTTGACATTACACAAATAGTGTACCCTAATTTTAAAGGACTCCAGGGGGTTAAACTAAGTTAATATTACAGTAAGGCTGGACTTTTTGTTGAACGGCTTTTCCGGAAATTAGATTTCGGTTAGATGGGGGGATGTCATCTGAAAAGACAAATCTGGCAACCACACTGCCAATTGCACCTTTAGTGGCGGTGATGAAATGAAACGCCTCCTGCCTCCCCAGCACTGACACTACTCGGACTAGCAGCTGCAGTCCATTTATCTCTCTGACAAGCGATGCCAGGCAGGTAAAAAACTGCGAGTCTGAAGCCGCCGAAATGAGCGACAGAGCCGAGGCGACAGGGCCCGCAGCCCGCCGAAGGAAGACGACCGTGACCGGCGGCGTGAAGCAAGCCAACGGGAGCAAGTCGAACGGTGCTGGGGACAAACCCGCGCAGTACACTGGTAAAGTCAACGCAGGAGACGAGCTGCACAATCACGCAAACAAGAACGGGAAGGTGGGAAGAGAGACCGGGCAGCTGCAGCTCACAAACGGGCAGAGGAAACAGAGGAGCGTAGCGGAAGATATCAACGAAAAACTCAGGTACCGTCCAGAAAATCACGTCACGCTGGTGAGTGGTGGGTCAGCTTCTGTGTTTTAAACTGTTCTTAGCCATTCTGGGTCGACGTGGTCCAAATTCAACAACACTAGGTAAAGTTTTTTTTTATCGACACCATGTGATCCAGACCCAGTATAATGTGGTTTAGTGAAATAGCCCTTTATTCAGTTCTACACTTGACTGAAGTTTAACGAGTCTTCCTGCACTTAATGCATGTTAATCTTATCTTTTAAATGTCTGTGTAATGTCATTTCTGATTTAGACCCATGTGAAAAGACACCCATGTGGTCTCAGTTAGAAGAAACAGTGTCCGGGATTATTTATTCCAGATTACACCACGTTTAGTTTGGTCTGTTTTGTGACTATAGAAAACCAACATGTGATCCTATATTGAAGACTAAAAGAAATCACTTTCCTCCCAGGTTGTACTTAAAGGTACAGCTTGAATATTAGAGGATGCAGTACTAAAACAGATCCCCATACTTTACTCATTTCTCCCTTGTTAGTGGTACAAGATTACCAACCAGTTTCTTTGGTGCCTTTGGATAGGCAAGTCTGTTTTAATTTGCTGTTTTAAATGTCTTCTTCAGAGTCTGAATCTGATTTTAAATGAATTCGTTAATCACAGCACTTGTTGGTGACAGAGGAGTAGCTGAATGTTTGTAGGACAGTCAGGAAAGTAGGTAATAGGTACAACTGATAACCAACGTCATGGGGGAACACACAATAACCTCACCTTTACCACAACCGCTTATTTTATGGTTGCACATCCACTTCTCCAGATATGCTATCACTCCAGAAAGCATGCCCTTCATTAGGGACAACACTGCCCGTACTTACTGTGGGAAGCAACCGAGAGCTGTGATTCCCACATCAGCAGAGTGGATGTGACTCAACCAGGCAGCCGGGAGGCTGAAATGAAGTGACTGTAGTACTTTTCCTGGAGTCCTGCCAACTAGATGATGTGTTCAGATTATGTGTTAGGTGTAATTTTCCTGTATTACAACAACAGTGAAACATCAGTGGCGTATGCTTTTATCTGCACGTTCCCTCTGCTGGTTTGGTCCGTCTTTTTCTACCTTACTTTAATTTATATCCCAACTTGACATCAAGGGTTTCATTTCATAACATGTGCAACCGCACTACTGCGTGGCCAAGTTCCTTACAGGTGTGAAAGTAATAGGAAATGCATCAAGCAGGCGCTAAATATGTTGGGAATCAGTAGCAATATTACGTATTTCAGATATTGCAGGTATGAATGCAGCAGAATAGCTCCTCTTTAACCTCATATTAAATGTATTTTTTGCTCTGAATCTTCACCCTCTTACAGTTGCTTCACGAGGATTCCTATGGTTGTTCTCCTTCACCAAGTAGCTCAGTGTTTCCTAACTGAAATTGTGTGGTCAGGCGATGTTTGCTCAGCAAAGCGTTAGTTTGTCCTTATAAAAAAATGCCGGAGGGATGATAAAGCTTGAGCTGCCAAAATCCATCAGAAAAACTCACTTGTTGACTCCGTTCTCTTGTAGCTGCCATGTGCTCCAGGAGTCTCTATTGAGCTCGGCCAGCGGCTACAGCAACTACAGAGGAATCCTCAACTGGTGTGTTGTCATGCTGGTGAGTTTACTGTAGCACAAGAATTGGTACATAACCATTTCCCCTGTTAACTGCTCTGCGCTAGCTTTTGTCAGGCCTAACAACAAACGCAGAGTTGGCAGCTCACACTCGCAGTACACACCCTGCTGGGAGTTGGTTTGACCTGTCACAGCGTCTTTCTGCAGCATCGACAGCGTGTTGTGTCTGTGTGTGTTGTCTGATAAGTTGCCATCTATGTGAGCTCTGTTTGCACTAGTACATTAAACATGCCCACGTAAAGTAAGTTATCAGTTTCTCGCTGTCCCAGATTCATTTCCTGAACTTTCCTATTTGTACAGTTTAGATTAAGAGTTGTCGATTATTTACAGTTTAATCTCAGTCAGTTTGCTTTGAAAGTTGAACTTTGACTGTCAAAACTTCCTGGCAACCTCCTGTCAGCTGTGCTTGAGTCGAGGATGTTCTCTTATAATCGCGGTGCATATGCAAAGGATTTAAATCTACAAATGACAGCGATCACACGTTGCAAAGGAAGTATAAAGACAGTTGTCTGAAGCAATAAAACTACTGCACCCTGTTTTCATCCTTGTTAAGCTTGAAGTTTTTGATCGGCAGTTAAAGTTGATTCTGAAATTTTATAATATTATTTTATAATAAAATAATCAAGACTTTTAGCAGGGACATTACTATTTATACCTTTGAAGATGAATCCCTTGAGTGTATGACAGCCCATTCTTTGTGTGTGTGCGTGTCACTATTAAATATTTTCATAGGCTTGGTGCATACAGATATCTCGTTAGGTGTAATCCTGATGTTAGTGAAATCAACACACACTACAAACAGATCGCTGTGTACGTGTGTTTGCAAATGCCTCATCTATGTGCAAACATACTGTATTAGGTTTTTGCATATGTGTATCAACATGTACAATGATTGTTATTCGTTCCTGCATTTGTGTAGCGTTTGCATATGTCTGTGGATCATTTTGCAGTTCTGTAATGGGATTATTGTCATCTTTAAATGTTATCGTTGCCGTGACATCGCATCTTCTACTTTGCTATTTTCTGGTTGTTTTGAAGAATTGCCTACATAGCGACGGTGCTACTCGTTAAACTACAGATCCTTTAAACAGCTGCCAAGGTTTCAACATCCGTCATCATCCTCTCAATTTCATATTGGGATTTTAGAGCTCTCACAGACAGACGCCGACACTGCTACATCTGTGCTGGTTAATCAGCAGACTCGTGCTTTGCAGTGCAGTCTGTATCTTGTTCAGGGAGTGTAGATGAATATATTGAAACGGTTTGTATAAGACATGCTTTTTATCCCTGACAAGCATAAATTCTCACATGATGTCGTACAAATAAGTGATGCTTCAGCTGGTTCTTACTACCATTACCTCTGATGTGCAGCCAAATAAACCATGGTCCCGGTCCAGTTAATAAACCCCATGCCGGAGTGTTATTCCTTCTTATTTAACTTTGAACACTGACCTTTGTTTGAGCAGGTGGTGAAAGTAAATGCACACTGATTTAGCAGTGTTCTATAAATGTATGTGATGACCACTGCCCCATTTTATTGTGTTGTAGGTAAGTGGACTCTCAGCTGAAGGTTACTGAGGCAAAGGTTATAGTGGTTTGGACATTTGTACAAAAGACATAGTTGAATCACAACCACATGGCATCCAGGACTTGGCAGTCCAGCAGGCCGAGGTGTAACATCACATTATCACTAGAGCATGACCTTATCATGTGTCATACCGTCTCCGTCGCTGTTATCTTAACTGTCGAAGTCATACTGAACATGGCTGCCATAAAAATTATCTGAACTATGTAAGAATTGTACATTTGCAGTGTTACCTTTTGTTTGTTGACTGTTGGGCTCTATCTCAGAAGTTCAGATAACTGACGCAAAGCTAAACTTTAATTTACCTCACAACAGGAACATGTTGCACAGTGAGCTGCAGCTTTGATGTAAAAACGGGACCGATGTGTTTACTTTTTAATTTTCATTATCAGAACTGTGAGGAAAAAACTTTAAACAAGGGCAGATTCAGTGAATCGAAACATATAAACAACCTCAAACGGTGTTTTGTTAATACTCTCTCTCTCAGGTGCTGAGTAATGCTCGCCTCTTCTTGGAAAACATCATAAAGTGAGTATGCAGCTACACATGCAAACTTGCATTTAGGTAACATGTGGATATGCACCAGCTTTCAGTGGAGATCTCTCACCTGAGGCAAGACTTAGCAAGATCGTTTTAGTGTTTATGTTTTAATAGAAAGTGCCAAGGCTTTCAATATACCATCATAATATTTCTATTATGCCTGATGGGATCTATAGTGTCACGTCCTCTGTCTTCTCTCACCTAGGTATGGCATCTTGGTGGACCCCATACAAGTAGTGTCTCTCTTTTTAAAGGACCCCTACAGTTGGCCAGCAGCTTGGCTCATCATTGGTAAAGAATCCATATTCTACTGTTTTAGTGTTTGCGAAACATTTTTCCTTCTGTGACTAATGCTGAAGTTGACCCGAATAATTTGATTTAATCAAGACAAACAACTTTTTGTTTTGCCTTACGTGTTGTTACGGTTCTAATAACTGTGTTTCACGGCCACTGATTCAGTATGATGGGGCAAGTGCCACGAGATGGCTCGCGGGACTGAGCTACAATCAGTTTTCTCTAGAGTGTGATATATATGTATAAACTCTAGCCCAACTGTTGATGATTCACTTCTTATTTACCCAAAGAAGCTTTACTCCTGATATTGTGTATTTGCCAGAGACGGTCGCCTTTATCAATGCAGTAAAATATATCGGTTCCAATGTCCTCAGCAGGGATGGGCGCTGCCCAACATGCTAACATCAGTCATTTCAAGTGAGACATAAAATACTGGAGTGATGCCTGGAATGGATATTTACCACGAGTTACCAGTTCTATTCATGTTAAACGGTATTATACGGAGTAATGAAGTTATTAAACTTGTTATGTTCACCTTTCCGGTATTTGTTGCTTAGACGTGATATATGTGTTTTGTCTCTTCTGTGTTCTAGCTTCTAATGTTTTCATCTTAGCCGCCTTGTACATAGAGAGACGCCTGGCTGTGGTGAGTGGTAGAAGGATTTGAATAAGTTTCACTATGTAAAACAAACTTTCATTTAAAGCTTGTCACATGTGACCTAAAATCGTATTGTTGTGGCCTCACCTTAACATTAGTGCTCATGTTTATTGACTTGTGTAAAGTATTTTCTCCTATTTCCTTTGCCAACAAGTTACTGAAATTAAAAATTTTACTCAGTTGTTATTGTATCCTTTATTTTAATACTTAAAGTTAAAGTTTGTGTCCGAAAAATTGCTCAACTTTAGCATCATTTCTAAATATTTTGCTTTGATTTTTAAGCTCGCCATGCAGGATCAAGGATGTTTGATTTTGAGAAGGTGCTTGACACTTCCTAGAGCCAACCGTGTCAATTTGTCATCAGCACCTCCCCTCTTTTCCTGCTCTTAAGTCTGATAAGATGTTACAGCATATGCTGGATAGATATATATTGATAGCTATATGATCAATACTAGGGCATAATAAAGAAACAGAATGTATGAATATACCGCTACTTAGAGCCGCAGATAAAAGAGACCTTCTCTTTTTTTTCTTTTCAATCAAATAGGGTACCATTTCCAAAACGACAGGATTGATTCTTCACGGTCTTAATCTGACGTCGTTGTTGGTCTTTCCTGCTGCCATAGTGCTCACTGTGACCTCCATGACCCCAGGTAAAAATGCATATGTATGTTTCAAGCCACATACTGTACATACGAAGACATTTTGAATAAATGCATTGTATATATTTAAACAAAGATGACTCTGTTGCTTACCAGTATAAATAAAGAATATGTGTGTGTCAGTGGGTGGAGTGCTCTCTCTAGGTGTCTACACAGTGTTTTTTCTGAAGCTGTACTCCTACCAGGACACTAACAGGTGGTGCAGAGAGATCAGACAAGCCAAAGCCAAAAAACTGACCCGATCATACTCGTGTGAGTATATCAGCGTGTGCACGCGCGCACGCGCGCGCACACACACACACACACACCAACTGTTGAGAACAACTAAAAAGAACATTTAAAATCTTTTGAGTATGTTACACATTTTGTGTTTTGCTGTATTTCTACCACCTAGTGGTGACATGGTAAAGTGAAGGTTTTGGGCTATTTCAATACACTGCAATGACTTTTCATCTATTTTCTAGAGACTGGGATAGAAAAGAAAATTCAAGAAGTTGAATGTCTCTGTTCGTGTGTTTTTTTTGTTAGGTCCATCTGTGGCACAGTTCAATGGTTCAGCTGTTCATTCCAATGTCTCCTACCCAGGCAACCTCACACACAGAGGTAACCTTTATGCCAAGAAAGCGTGTGTTTTTTTTTATTATTTGTACCGTGAGCCAGGATGAAAAGATGCCGTTAGTAGAACATGAAAAAAGTTAGGTTTTATAATTTTCTTTGAGGGATACCAAAGACAAATAACAGGTTGACGTGGATTGTTTTTTTTTTCTTTAGATATGTACTACTTTCTCTTGGCCCCAACTCTCTGTTACCAGCTCAACTTTCCACGGTCATCCCGAATACGTAAAAGGTTTTTGATCAGAAGACTTTTTGAAATGGTGAGTGAAATCACACACAGACCGTGTGACATATTCTGACGAGTTTATTTATAGAGAACATTTAAAACAAGAATCAGAATGCTCAAGAATCAAACAAAATGAGATGTGTGAATTCTTGCAAGAACAAAGCATTGTCAGTCATTGTGTCTTCTTCTTGCAGCTTTTCCTCATGCAGCTGTTGGTGGGGTTAATACAGCAGGTATGCAGAACATGAACATGACTCTCATTGCCAAGACAAACATGCATATACTTTACTCACACGGCAACTCAAACGTGTCTTTCAGTGGATGGTTCCTACTGTACAGAACTCGATGAAGCCGTTCCAGGTGTGTACACACAACAGTATGTACAGTAAAAGAAATTAACTGAACTCCATTTTTACATTGTCTTTAACGCTACTAATAATAAAATATAATTTTACTACTTTTCTTTCACAGGAAATGAACTTTTCAAGGATGGTAGAGCGACTGTTGAAGCTAGCTGTGAGTATCACAAAAGAAAGAACATGCGCTACTTTCTCTAATTTATCCAAATAATCGTTCGACTCCTGCGTCTCCAGTGGTAATTGCCTTACACATGGCACTTGTGTTAAGATTTGATTAGCAACATTTCTCTTCCTTTCCGTCTCCCCTCCCAGGTCCCAAACCACCTCATATGGTTAATATTCTTCTACTGGTTTTTCCATTCCTCCATGAATTTTATTGCTGAGGTGCTGCAGTTTGGCGACAGGGAGTTTTACAGGGATTGGTGGTGAGTAAAAAGTATCATGTAGAAGATGTGGTTCAGACACACACGATGGACATACAGTCAAAATAAATGACATTTAAAATACTCTACTGAAATAAGTAAAGACATTTATAAAATTGCATATTTTCAGCACATTACGATCTCTTAAAAGTACTATTTGCAAAATACGTAGGAATTAAAGCACATTTATTAAAGGCAAACATACAGAAAATATCATAATGTTGAAGTAAATTTGATAAAAACTTTGTTTTTGGTCTGTTTTAGGAATTCTGAGTCTGTCACCTACTTCTGGGCCAACTGGAATATTCCAGTACACAAGTGGTGCCTGAGGTGAGCGACAGAGTATTTGTCAGTATTTTCATAGTTAACACGCTGTTTGTTTTTAGCTTCAGATTCTCATATTGTAGTCTGAGTGAATTAAAAATGAATAGATTTAAGAGGCGAAGGGTTTGTGTTTCTGTTTGGTACAGACACTTCTATAAGCCAATGCTGAGTAAAGGATTCACCAAGTTTCAGGCTCAAACCGCCGTCTTTCTTGTGTCAGCTTTCTTCCACGAGGTAAACCAACAGTCACAAAACACGTCTACAAAGATATACTTACATTAAATGTCCTATCTCGGATAGTTAAAATATAACTGTGTATATATAGTAATTTCAATAATTAAAATGTACTGATGCTACAGTTTGTGCTGTAAGTAAATTCAAATTGTAATGTTTTATTTAAAACACTATGAGGAGATAAAGGGCCATTCCAACCTTCTTTCTTCAAAAACTAAAAATACAATCATCGCATTAGATTTATGAGTGTGCAGCTTTTCTCTACTCAGATTTACAATATGTTTGATACATTTTAAAATGTGTCTGATTTCATAGTTTCTTTTCTTTCTTCAGTACCTGGTGAGTGTTCCTCTGAAGATGTTCAGACTTTGGGCCTTTATGGGAATGATGGCTCAGGTGAGACACAGTGTGACAAATCAATTTCTTTCTCAAACCTTCATCATCTTCACAAACCTGCAGACAAACACATGATGACCTGTGTGTCCTCATATGTGCAGATTCCTCTGGCTTGGTTTGTGGGTCGATTCTTGACTGGAAACTATGGCAACGCCGCCGTGTGGCTCTCACTCATCATTGGCCAGCCTGTGGCTGTGCTGATGTATGTTCATGACTACTACATCAATCATTACGGGACCACTACATAGTTCTGGATGAACACAAATCATTGATTTTCCTTTCTTCGCACTTAAGAGAAACAGACTGTAGTTGCTAGGACATTATTCCAACATGAGAAGGGCTTGATTTGAAAGAAGCAGTATTCCCTTTTTGTAGGACAGACATACTTTTGTGGTTAGCCTCCAATGTGAGTAATCCTCTGGGTGTAGCGGCGCCACCAGCTAGCATTTAAACATACAACTCTTGACTCAAATTGAAAAAGCACCAGGATTACTCAGTTGTAGACACTATGGCTTTATCTTATAACAAGTATTTCAGTGTTTAGATTTCTCACAGTTGGTTGATCATTGTGTTCGTACACTGAAGAAACCTTTAAAGCTTTAACTGTCTTTTGATGATTCAAAAGCACTGCTTGAGTTTTGGAAACTGCACACACTTTCCTGCGCGACCAATGTGAACCACTGCCCAGTGAGCACAAGCCAGCTTTGTGGATTGTCCGTCCAATGGCCGAGAAGTCACTTTTTTTCGTGTATCCAAGGGCAACAGAGACATTTTGAAGCCAGTTTGTTCAAACAAATTGACAATGATACTTTTTTACATGAATACTGTATAAATATACATTTCCTGTCTCCCCTCTCTTTGACGCAAGTATCACACATGTTTCTATGAAAATAATTAAAAAAAGAAATTAAACTAAAGGAAGAAAATGAGGGCGAAAGGTCAAGGGGATGTTATGGACCTACTGCACATGCTGCATCATATGTAAAACGGAACATGTTGTGTAATCCGCCTTGGCTTGTTTGTCATTTTGTGTTGTATTGGACCTATCCGTTTATTTTATTCTATAATTGTTGATATGTTTGCACTTCTATTGTGCCATCTTGAAAATATTAATTTATGTTGTATTTTATGTTAAGTCAATAATTTGATGCCATAGCTGATTTACTGATCTGAAACAATGAATGTATTTTGCACTTTAAAGCGATGCATGCTGTTAACTAAAGCAATAGATTTCTATGAGTCTATTCTTTCAGTTGTGTAAGGAAAATATGATTTGTTTTATATAATTTGTAAATTCTATAATGTGATTGTTCTGGCTGACATTTTGTTGGAGATGGTTGGCTGCGTTTCATCTTGCAGAAACTGCAGTGGTTAAAGAGTTTCCAACTGCCTCTTCATGACCGATGATTTTCAGTATTCCGATCTTGAGCTTTTTTCTTACACTGTTGCTGATATTGGATATTGACATAAACATTAATATTGTAAAATGTTTTATTGTACTGATCATTTAGCTTTCCAAAATATCAGTGACAACAGAATGAACGCGTTAAAGCACAGCCTTGTAGTTTTTGAACATGATCTTATTTGGGGGAAATACCTTTAACCATGTTCTATGTAGCCCATACATCTATTATGAATTTCTATTCATGGTGTTTTGAAATATTTGGGAACCTATGTAACTTACCTCAAAAGCACACCTACCAAAAGTCGTTTTTCCAAGCTTTAATCTGTTTCTTGTTAAGATCTTATTTTGAAGGAGACCTTTTTTTTTTAGGAGAAATAACTTTTCAGTGTATCATGTGTGAGCAGCAGTGGAATGTAAGTAGTTCATTCTTTTTTTATTTATAATTAATTATGTTATAGGCACCCCTAAACTAACATCTTAGTTTTATTCCTGATGTAGCAGCAGTTTCTTCAGTACTGACAACTCACTGCAAGGAGCTGACTAATGTCTGGGAGGAGTCACAATCTACAAAATTATTTTTTTGTGTTGTTGAAAAGACTGAGGAACTAAACAGAAAACGAATTCAAATTAGCAAATGTAAAAGAAAAAACTACTAGAACTTTGTATTAACTGTATATTCAACCAGCTTAGGTAAATTGAAAGTTAAACAGGCTAGTAACAGAACACATTTTTATATTAAATAAAATTTTTAATTTTGTCACTCTTTCTGTGGGATTTCTAAAAAAATAGAAAACCTAAAGTGACTTCTGGGTGTGTCTGATATTGAATGTTATTGCCACAACTTCCTTTCATGGAACTAAAACAAGTCCAGTTGCTACTGATTAACATTTTCGGGATAACTATGACCTGGATGCCAAGAATCTTTACAGACAACTTTTTCTGTTATTTTGTTGCCCAGCACTTCCTGAACCCACAAAAATTACTGTACCGAGTTTAAATCTTCTTGGAATATTTGGTTTAAAGCCGTTTGTATGATATGGGTTGTAATAAGGTTGTTTACACTATATGAATGAACTATTGGTTAATTTAATTAATTAGCACTGGACCTCCAGACTCTTTGGAAGTGTGACATCTGACTTTTCTGCTGATTTAGCACAAATAGGTTGCTGTAGCATCTGTAGTATTATTCAGGAACATCTACAAACTAAAAACTGCAATTAAGATTAGTCCATAAAAAAACTTTATTGTGCAGAGAGCACCACAAGAGAACACTCAAAACAAAAATTACAAAGTTTGAAAGTTGTGTACACACAAAACCTTTACAGGTAAACTCCACATCAGGTCTGGGGCAGGTGAGAAGAGAAGAAGAGAAACTACTGCTGCAAGAAACAAAGACAAGAAGGACAAAAGTCAGACCCACATCTAAAAATCTCAATTTCTTGTGTAGTTATTGTATCACCAAGTATATGTGCAGTTGTCTGTGTGGAGGTGTGCGTCTCACCTTGGCCTTCTGGTTCTGAACCGGCAGATAGAGTTTAAACTCAGCTGGGAGCTCATCCTCAGAGTACAGTCTGTCCGAGAAATACACCCTCCTTATACGACAGTTAGCATGGATCTAAGAGGAAATCAGATCAGACGTTACAGTTTAAGTGAGTATATACCCCTCAGATGAAGATGTGCATCTGGATTTACTTTAGCTCACTCTTAAGTTCAAATAAATTAACAACAAATCTGTGTACTAACTTGTACACGGAGCGTCTCGATATAATTAGTTCCATAGGCTCTCCTGGTGAAGTCCGACAGGTTAAATTGAATCTGGTTCCATCCATCATCAAGCCTCATAGGCATGGTGCAGATGAAGGGCTTCACTCGTGTCGTGCTCTGATAATTACTTGCCCGAAACCGTCGTCGAACATTTTTATCATCTAGCACCTGAAAGTTGTAAAAACAGGAGGAGAAACAAAGAAAGCATGTATGACCCAGATTTCTAGCAGTCCAAAAGTTAATCATCATTTATCAGTTCTAGTTATACAAAGGTACATATTATTAATCTACATTATGTGGCTAGTACATAGTCAAAACAAGGCAAGTAGGAGTGCCTTCCCCACCTGCACTTCAAAGGTGAAATACTTCTTGAGGTTCTTAATGATCATCACCAGAAATGGAAGCTTGATGCCCAAAGTCTTCTTGGGGTCAGCAGGACAAGTTATATATGTGGTGCTACAGGGATAAAATAGAAATCAATGAGACTAACACAGGGAGTGGATGGTAGGGACAAGAGGTTGGATGAGTAGAAACCACAAAAAAACCTACCTGACATTTGTCCCTTCAACCTCCAACACCAATGAGTGTATATCATTGTCTGTGATTCTTTTGATATGACCATTTCTCACCTGAAAAACATACATTTTCCTGTTTTATATGGACAACTGTTTTTCAATGGCAAAGGAGCCACCATTATTTAACCTGTATACAGAATATACAGCAAATGTGCAAAGACCCTAATACTACTACTGTTTGTGTGGTTAGAAACAACCATCATTATTACATAGTATATCGACCATGAATAAAAAATAAATTGTTTAAACGTTTTTTTTCCTCTTTAGGACATTCCTTGGTTTCTGAACGATTAAGGACAATAGGATCAATATCAACAATATCCTATATTACTACGTCGGGCTATGATTGAGATGCTGATATGGGAGCAGTAGGTAAGGACCATGCCACGGAATAGTGTGAATAAACCTCAGAGCCCTACAAATACGTGAATTTATAAAACCGGTCTGCTTCACCTCCACTGTTACTAATCCTAAATGTTGCTTAGCAGCAGTGCCTCCTGGCCTTCCGCGTATTCTGTCTTAGCTACTTACCTGTATTTAATATTCAGCAAGAAATGGGGGCTTTCTTATTTGTTTAAATTCACTGCATAATTACATCAAATAAATTTCAATATGTTATTAACGTACCATTTAGTTTAGTACTATGTCAGATAGAAAATCATATCACTATCATGTATATATTAAAATCTATCATATGCATACACTGATATCTACGTTACATCCATGCGCTGCTTTATATCTATGCATATGCATACATACGAATATACTCAAAGTATAAAGTCTTTAGTTCTAGTCCATATCTAGTAGTCTTCTAATTTTTAATATAGTGTTCTCTGTCCTTCACCTTGTACTCTGATGTAACACAGATATAACTGTGAGTCGATGCTTTGTTAATACAAACTAAATTTCCTGGAGGAACCTTCCCGAGGGATCAATCAAGTTCTATCTGATCTGGTGTGACATAAGTCCTCAGAAAACCATGCAGATCATTCTGTTTTAAATAACTATTGTAAATCTATTCCGTTTTAAAATATTCTTAACAGAGGGAAGAAAAACAGGAAATGTCAAATGGCATTAATTCAAAGCGACGTTGAAATTTATAATAACTTTTTTTTATTTTTAGTCTTTACTACTTTACTTTACTACTGTCCTCGTTCATTTAATAGTAGACATGTAGCTAGTTAACTAACGCAGACGTATCCAGCTGTTTCACTATTGCATACAAAACATGCCACAACGAATATTATAGCTTTAATAACAACATAGGGTGTCAGGATCAAGACACATGACGCTTAGTTAGCTTTAGCACGACTAGCTAAGAAGGCGAGGTTAGGTTCATATTACTCATTTTGAAATGCCGCTTACCTTTTTCTCCCATATTTGAAGTGGCTTGCTGCCAATGCTGTATAAGATAGACAAGAACCCGCTTTGAAATGTGTTTTTAAACATCCTCCCTCACTGTCGTTTTGCACATGTGTGAGATTACTAAAACTGTTGCTAACTGGCTCTGCGTTTGTTTACAGATTTGTGTTTCCGTTCCCAACGCTACCGCTTCCGTGGTGTACTAAATTATCTGTTCCGCTACCGGAAATAGAAAATCTTCCATATCATTAAGAGTCGCGCAAGTCCTTTTAATTAAAGTCTGTTAAGTCTTTCAATTTCACGTCCTTCCGTAGATCTTTAAGACGAAACGAGTGAGATGTCATTGCCTCATCATGTCAGTGTTGCTTGGGAACGGAATCGCTTCGTCACGTCCAGGCCGGCTCTTAAATGACGACGCATCACGGTTGCTGTGGAAACAGAATGCAGGATAAAAAATGTGGAAACGTTTGACATATTCAGTGTGATGATTCTACGTTTTCTACGTTTAATTAATAAATATTCAAATTTGGTGTCGTTGCCAAAAATAAACTAAGTTTGCCAAACTATTAGGCTATTGACATTTCTATGACAAAAGAATGTCAGATATAATGTGAACCCCCAATCTCACCTTGAACTTGTGACCTTGAATTAAGTATTTGTCAATCTGGAGTAAATCTACAACAAAATCCAGGGGAAAACCTGGGCTGATTAGAAGAGATGGCATTCAACCCACTTTGGACCGTGCAGCTTTTATTTTTAGGAATATGGCTGAGTTTGTTAGACCTCCTAAACCCTGAAATCCTAGAGTGGAGCCCAGGACGCAGAGTCGCAGTCTTACACGCCTCTCTGCAGCTTCTTTACTGCCGTCACCCCCCAAAACTATCAGCACCCCATAGAGACTGTGTCTGCTCCCCGTCCAGCTAAATTATAGAAATCAAAAATAGACACAAGAGGTTACATATATATATAGTAAACATATACTTGTAATTAACAAATATTTGTTAATATAGGCAGGCAGGACTACAGACCAATTGTTAAAACCTAAAAATAATAAATACAGATTTTAAAAGAATGGCCAGGTTTGAAGCAGCAGAGGCATAAACATTTTGACCTGTGCTGCACTAGTAATTTTCTCACATCATAAAAAGCTCCCGCAGACTGACAGAGGTCATTACACAAACAAATTAAAGACTAACATTTTTAGAGTGCCACTAAAATTCACATATAATATAATAATAATAATAATAATAACAACATTTTGGAATTACGTAGATACACACGTAAATTTCTGCAGTAAATCCTACTAAAGCGAATATCCTTCTAATCTGTCTCTAGCACTTTAACTGAGCCTGGCTAGTGTAGACAGTTTCAAATACTTGAACAAGCTACAAAACATTTGATCAAATGTTAGCCAGGTACTTTTACACAATTACACTGTTAATGGCACAAAAGTGTTCCTTACAGAAGCTAAATTAATTCTCTGGGGTTCAGGCCATGTCTGTTTATGCTGCAACCAGGACCTGTGTTACAGTAGATTAAGTGTGAAAGACCTTTGTATTGTCCTCTGCCTTCCTTCTTCTTACCTCACTTCATTCAAGTGTGTGTGTGTGTGTGTGTTTAATTTGACGAAAATCTGGCAACTTAGTACAAACATCTACAGAAACAGTTTATACTTCTTTGTGTCCTTCTCACTATTAGATTCCCCCTCATATTTCTAATTGAATCAAGTATTTATGCAACGGCAAAGGCCCTTTCAGCATTGGACCACCCGGACAGCTTTAAATAAACTTTTCAGCCTTTTTGTCTTTTGTCTCACAAAGACAAGACGCTGTTTCTATGTCATAGCAACAGCCAGCTCTCAACTCATGTACAACATGTGTTTCTTGCCAGTCACTTACGCTCGTGATATTTCAGATCATGGTATTCCAACTCTGACCTGCAGCTCCCTTCAATGAGCGCTGTATATTCTGTTTTATTATATGTACACCTGCTTCTTGATAGATTTTTCTAAACACGTTTTTAGGCATTTCTGTTTTTCTTGCACATCCATCTTTCCACCTTTTCCGAATGACTACACAGGAAAGAAAAGAAGAAACGGGAAGGCAGAATATAATTTTAAGGAAAGAACAGCAGACTGACAATTAGGGATGACGACATCAGCAGAGGGAAAAGGGACATTATAGAGAAGATGGCGATGGAATCAAAGTGAGCAGAAGAAATATCTATTTTATTTTGATCTACTTTGTGCTCATCCCATTACTGCAGCTCTGTGAAACACAGGGGTGACAGGAGAGTTGAGGGGGAGGTCCGTCTGCCGAGCACTCCTAGCTGGAGGATAGAACCCACCCAGAGAAGTTCACATCCACACACTCTTCTATCTGATTGACCATCTACAAACAGTAAAAAGGAGAAGATTCACAGGAAACGAACGAATCACTTCAATATAAGGACGTGAGCATCAAATATTTAAGAAAAACTGTGGGCGGATTCACTTTACAAGGACTTTTTTTCCTCCCTTTTGCAGTGTTGACCAGGTACGTTTCAGAAACATTTTACCTGTTTAGGGATCAGTCAAGATCAGGCCACTCAGTACCAACCTACTTTTAAACTGCAGACATTGGAACTTCTTCAGTTGTTGCATTGTTACCTTGTGCCCGATCATTCCTCTGCAATATCTCATCTAAATGGATCAGATTGTGATATTAATTGTTTTTTTTTACCAAATATTACTTTTCTGGCTGCTACAGTATATTTAACACCAACTGGTTACAGCCGTGTTTCTTTCACGTAAGTTAAATTAAATTTAGTCACAGAAGAGTTCACTGACTTTTGTACTACACACATTCAGTTTCACTTCTCCATCAGTTTAGTGTTTTAAGGTTTAGCTTGAAGGAAAATATACATAACGTTTTTTTAATTAAATTGAATTCAGTCCAACAAAATTGGGCATGAGATAGCAGTGTTTTTTTTAAGGCCAGGCTTTCAGCCGTGTTTTATCCAACTGTCTGTGTGATGATAAAGAGTGGAAAGACCTTCCTCTGCAGGACGTATTAACAGACAGGGGCTCATCCGTCTCTGGCATTTATAAGGAAGGAAGACAATTTTGGCCAAAAACAGTAAATCTGACAATCAATACTTATTACCAACTAGCTGAAATCTAGATTCAATTTGTTTTCTAAATATATATCTTAAAACTTCTCTCTTCATAACAGAATTAATTTTGTTATTGCGATTAATCAGATATCCATGTGAAAGAAAAGAGAACCTACAGTAACGGTCTGAACGGTATAAGTAAAAACAGTGAACCTAACATAAATACTGAGTACTTTTAACTATGTACTCGTCAATTCATATCACTCCTACCATCTCTGTTTTACGTCCACTTTGAATGCCACATCTATATAACATCAACAAGACGTCCAAAAAGTGGCTGGGTGGACAGATCCATCTCCAGGACAGCCGAGCAAACTCCATCCAGTGATGTCAAGCATGTTAAACATTTTCTGAAAACACAGCGTGACGTGTGATGGTTTCCTTCAAAGGGCTTTTTGTGTTCTTGGTCCATTTTAATGTATTGTTGTATTTATTGGAAGTTGATTTTAACCCCCCTCCCCCTTAAACAGGATGTGTTAAATGTATGTGATTGATTTTAGACAAATGTCTGTCTTACATTCGGCGTAATGAATAGCTGTGCACGCTGACATGTTCATATTAATACTGTACACCATGTTTAAACTAACACACACAAGCTCATGTACTTAACTCTGTTGAAAATGTCACATCCTTTCAGAGAGCACATGAAGATGGATTCAGTCATCTCTACAGCACGGCTGGATGTTTATAAGACAAGTCTCTCTCTGGATTAACTTCTGCTGATGTTGACCACTTTAAATCCCTGAGGGTCATTACTCTTTCGATTTTTGGTACACGAGCGTGTGTCCGCTCGCTAATCTTGCAGTATTGTGTTGTTTTAAGCCAATTACTTTATATTTGAGCTATTTGAGTATGTTTACAGTACAATACCGATTGTAGAAGTTGAGACAACTGTCTCCTACAAATGAACAAACACTAGAAGCCTGAATGTTACAGTAGCATTTGAGTAAAGTCATCAGTACCCAAGTTCTGTAAGTTCTGTAAATGTACCGAATCAGTGGCCCCACAGTGGGTTTCAAAGGTACTGTCTAATCTACAGTACCTTTGAATGCTACCTTTCTACTGAAGTACATACTTTGACCAAGCATCATATCTAACTTGATTTGAGCGTTGCACAATATGACCCAAATATTTGTATCACAGTATTTTTAAGGTTTCTGGCAAGTTCCATGGTATATCACAGTATTTCTTTATTTTATGCATGTCCGTCTTATGTGGGTTTGTAGCTTGTTCTACTGTCAGGAATACAAAAATAAGAAAGATATTCAAACGTTCAATTGCACATGAAAGAAACCGGTTGACTCGTCTGTTGAACACTAAAAACAAACAATTTCTAATTCAACACATGGCAGATTGGATTTAAGTTGGCTTACACCAATAAAAAAATAAATAATGACACTTATTTTCTTCTCGTTTTTATTTCTCCTCTGCCACCTAGAAACCAAACCTACTGTTCTTTTAACTGTCACAACAAATGGAGAGTCATCCTACCAACATCACCTTAGTTCCCACAACTGAGCTCCTCCTCACTCCAGACCCAAGCAACTGCAGCACGTGGGACCAGCGATGGGGTTCAACGTACCTAGTCCACCTGGATGTACAGCTGTACCAAGATTTCTACACTGCGTGGGTCTCTCTGATGGTAAGCTGGTGGTCAGAGCAAAGTATGTTGTGAATGCGAAGGACGAGGCTGTTCATTTGCTCCCCGCTGTAGGTGTGCAACTGTCTGATGCTGGTGGTCGGTGTGGTCCTCAACAGCCTTGCTCTCTATGTCTTCTGTGGAGCCTCCACCCACCCTTCGGCGTCTGTAATTTACACCATGAATCTTGCTGTAGCTGATCTGCTGGTGGCGCTGTCCCTGTCTGCTCGCATCGCCTTGTACCACAGCGGCGGGGGCTGTGTGGCCTGCTCCTACGTTCACAACTTCAGCTACTTTGTGAACATGTACTGTAGTATCCTGTTTCTGACCAGGTGGGTCGTTCACTCAGTTTTTCAACGCGCAAAAATAATTATCGAAATCAGCATGTACATAAAAAAAACATTTTTTTACCTCGTCTTTTCTTTGTGACTATTTCATTTCAGTATCTGCATAGATCGGTACCTCGCTGTGGTCCATGCATCCAGCACCCTCCATCGATGGAGGACCACAGGAGCAGCTAAGTGTGTCAGTGCCACAGTGTGGTTCATTGCAGTCGTGGTCACTTACTCTTTCCAGGTGAAGATATATGCACCACAAACACACCACTCTGAGCTAGACATTGAATGATCAAGTTAAAGGAGATGAAACACTTTTAAGCTTGGCATCTCCTACTTACCCTCCACTTCTGTCTTCCTCTCTTCAGACCACAGCACTGGAGTTTAGCTCTTCCTGTGTGCTCCTCCCTGCCCTGTTCTACCTCACCGTCCTGGAGTTCCTTCTCCCTCTGCTCGCTGTGGTGGGCTTCACCCTGCGCGTCGCTTGTTTTCTCTCCTCCAGCCAAGGCCCGATGCCACAGCAGAGCAGGGCCAGGAGGGCTCGCGCCATCAGGCTGCTTGTCACCGTCCTGGTGGTCTTCACTGTTTGCTTCACTCCTTTTCACATCCGCCAGGTGCTGGCTTACTTCCAGGTCAAAGTCGGGGACGAGGGACTGGAGCGGGAGGCTTGGCATGTGCTGACGTATCACATCACGATGACCCTGAGCAGCCTAAACAGCTGCTTGGATCCAGTGGTTTACTGCTTCGTGACGGACAGCTTCAGGAGAGTGTGGAGGACGAGGAGGAGAGCGGGAAGAGAGGGGGAGGGGGAAGCTGGGCATATAAGTGGGGGAGAAGGAGAGAGAAATTCAGTGAATAAATGCTCAGGTACAGCTCTGGCAATAGCGCACAGCGTGGTCACACTCACCCTCACGGGCACACCACTCACTGCAGGAAGTAGCCTGTAGCTAGAAAACAGAGAAGCAGTAAGTGGAAACCTTATTAAAATTTCTAGTATCATTTTACTGCTGTCACCATCAAACAAAAACAAAAATAAATAAATAAAAATGTGAAAAAGCGCTTAAAAGTACTGGATACTACATATATATACACATATATACACACTCCATATACTGTAGAATTGATATTTGATGTTCTGTCTTCACAACAGAACCAGAACATCAATAGTAAGAGTGACATACTTTTCTTTCACCTTTACAGTTAACAGAACCACTGAAGTCAACGTTTCTGTTCCCTGTCTTTACCTTCACTGTGAGCCGTCCAATAAAAAGACAAAAATCCCAACATGCATAAGTGTCTTTTAGTATTAAAAACGTATTTTTGCTAAATAATTACCTTATTAATGAGATCAGCCTGTGTGCTCATGTCAACAGAAACTCAGAAACAAAGCGTGTGACTGAAGTCTTGAGTCAGAACACCAAATGAGCTAGAAGCAAGGCTCTCTTCAGATCTATAAACACTTGTAACTGTATGTCTTTCAAATACGTGGCGTAGCTACCTTTAGTGCCTTTGTTAGCATTTTACAAGTGTCTGAGTGGAGCAATGTTGTCAGCGTCATAAAGAAAACTTACCGCTTGAAAAAAAAAGACTTTAAAGGAAATGATGAAAAGAAAAACTGTTAATTAACCTTTTTTTTTGTTCTTACATTTCGAAGAATGTGATGTGATGAGAGCTTGTTGGTGAGCTTTACACTAAAATATGGAACTTAAAGTGTCTTCTGTAAACCTCTGTTTGTTGGTTATTATTTACTTATTATTATTTGCTTGTTATTTACTGAACATGATGACCACACTCATTTGTTGATGCTTTCCATTAATATGGGTTAATAAGGGTTGACTATATTCTTCGTGTTGCTTGTTCATTGCTTAACATTTTGTTACTGTGATTTTGTCATTTTTTCAAGTTTTAGATGTTTATTTGGTAAATGTAAAAATCTTTGTGATGTTAAAAGCTGTGTCAACTGAAATATTGTTAGAACTTGACACAGGTTCAACGTTGCTACCAGTGAAAAGTTTGGACTCACATAAGATAAATGACTTCACTTTGGATCAGTTTCCTGTTCTTCTGTGCTTCTCTTTTAAAACATTTCTGTGTAAGTCCAAACTTTTCACTGGTAGTGTGTGTTTACAGGCCTCAAAGAATATTCCAAAGATGATTCAATTAATTTGCAAAAGCTAAAAAGCACATTAGTAAGAAATCAGGTTGAGTCAGCCCCAGAGCCAATTTGGTTTGCTCCACCAGAGGACAGTGTCTCACCACAGTGCTGATGTGTTGTCTGGGTGTGTGTCGTGTCATACCGGTACAGTGAGCTGACTGTGAAAATTAATTGAATTTAATTGTTCTTGTGCACAACTGCTGCTCCAGGATGGTTAAATATGAGAAAGTGGATCTATACAACTGATTAACTACTGACTGAGAGAAAATGAATGTGAGTATTAACACTTTATAGAGATACTGTGACACGAGGACCCTCGTGCTGGCAAGTGTGGTGTCAGTCATGGCAGGAGAATTATTCACTAAAGTCAGTGGTATTGCCCTTTAATTCCTCCAGTGGAGCAAAAGGTCTTTAAAGTTCACTTAAGATACCATTCTGGGGCTGTAAGTTTACACCGCTAAGAACACGTATGCATCCAAGCACACATACATCAGCTGGTCCTGCTGACACGAGTCTGGGTCAGACGCACACATGCCAGTTTCAGGTTCCTTCTCTGGTTTCTCTGTGTGGAAAGAGAAACGGGCTGTGACCTCGTCTGTGTGAGAGAGAAGTCTGGCTGCAGGAGCAAGCTTTTCTGACCCTTCCCTCATCACGGGATGCTGTGTGGATGTTTTGACCAGAAAAAAAAAGAAGTCCGAAAATGCAGACGTACTTCAGCAGCAGTCATATTGATGATGACATGTGACCCAGTTGTCCCCGTATGAAACTAAAATACATGTAACAAGATTAACCTCAGCAGTACAGTGAAGCTCAGAGCACACTCTTATATTCATTTGAGGAACGACAAAATGAACAAATTATGTTAGCACTAAATATAATATATTTATTTGTTGTACGTTCAGTAGGTCAAAGTTTTATTATTTCTTGAGGTACAGTATTTTGTAGTACTTTAAAACGTAATAATTTTCAGAATCAGCTTTATTCGCCAAAGATGCTGCACATACAAGAAATTTGCTTCTGGTCTTGCAAAACATTGACACAAACTGCTAATTAAACATTAATCATCTCATCAAGCAGACTTTATGAGACAGACTAGTAAAAGACTTGAACTTTGTTTAGTCTTGAAAATTGGACACAGAACATTCTTGAAGTTTTAGGTCATTAGACTAAATGTAGAGTACCAACAATCTTTCCTCCAAATGTCCCTCTGAAATATTTGTTTTTATCCTCTGACCAATATTTAAATCGAGCACAAAGTCAGTCCTGTGCTTATTTAAGATGCAGAATACTGTACTCGAACTGTACTCGGGTACTTTGCTTCAGAGTTAGCATGTAGATAATTTACACCAAATGTATTTGAGAGTTACTTTGCATAATAAATAAATGTATAAATAATAATTTACCGGTAAAATTTCACCTTTACCAAATACTACATTCATGACCTTTACACATGAATGTATTAATATATCATTCTGAGATGGTCATTATGTAGAATGCCAACGCGGTTTTATTGTCCTGATCTGTGGACAACTGAATGTATTTAATGAGGGGTAATTTCTTAATACTCTGTAATAATTCTGCATCCTCTCATATTAAAATCATTATACGCATCTTATAGAGCAATAGTTAAACTATCTGTGTTTATATGATTTAAACATATTAGAATTATCATCAATATCCATAGTTTATTTTTCCTCTACTGTATGCAGGAAAAGACCAATACGACTAAACACAAATTAGCCTTGGTTAAGTCTTTTGACAAACATGTATATTGTTTATTTACAATCTGTGATGTAACGTCAACAGTAATGGCTTAATTTTGTTTTACGGCATCATACCGTGTGTGAATGTGTGATTTGTTCTCCGAGTTAAGTGCAAAACTGTTAAATAACGACAGGAGTCATCACTGGTTTGCATCTGAATAGATTTTAAAGGTGCATTCCATACAGTGTTCATCAGAGTCCAACATATGAAGGCTCAAGCATATTTACAGAACAGAGATATATACATGTCTTTATATAGAAAACAAAACTACTAATAAAAAATAATCATCTTTTTTATAGCAGCAAAAAAAAAACTAAAAGAGAAATATGTATATTTACATCTCTTTTCTTTCAAATAACAAGGCATATTATATATGGTACACTGCGCATACTTGCTTTCCCATTCTTTAAGTATTCTTCTTGATTCAATCTCTGAAAATCAAAGTATAGGCATTTCTCTCCTCCGTCATTAACACACAGTTTACTAGAGGCAGAGCCACACACACACACACGCACCTCAGCCAGACTGGACTGTACGGCCGCTGCCAACTGCTGCTGACTGGAAATATTAAACAGCATTACAACGTTGTCACATTCATTCAGTGAACAGGATGATGTAGCCAACATGACTGCCACTGAAAAAGTGCAAAGGCCAAACTGTTGTGTGTGGTTCTGCCTCAAATTCAAAGAAGATCTAGTAGAGAAAGACAGAAAGTAAATAACCTCTGGTATTGCAGCCATTCATTCCAGAGTTGCGAGTGTAAACCAGGTGATTGCAAAGAACAGAGAACAAGAACACAAACACTGAGATGACATTTTGAATACACCCTTGCCTTTTGTTTTACATTACTTTCTTTCTTTCTCTCTCTCTCTCTCTCTCTCTCTCTCTCTCTCTCACACACACACACACACACACACACACACACGCACACACAGTCTGCTTCTGTAATATCTCCGGTAACAGCAAATAGAATAGTTTTATGCTTTTGGAAACCAAGTGTAACGTGTCGTATTTAGACAAGAAAGCTAAAAATAAATATCCACAGTTATTTTTCTTTTCTTTTTTTTAACTTATGTGCAAGTTCTGTGCAATGTCAGACCTCCCCTGGCTTGTCCAACAGGAAAACAAAAAATGATTTGAGCTGGAAATCAACTCACATTCATTGACTTTAAAAAAATGACTTTTTTTAAAAAGATGGAACCAAAAGTAAGAACTCAATCTCCCAGCAGGCCGAGCGAGCGGCTGAGCTGTCTGAACATTCACTCTACAGTAAAAAGGCTTAAGACATGAGAACAGAACAAAACCACCAAAATCAAAAGACCTTTCACTGCATTGGAACAGAAACACTCAAGTTGCACTTCAAGTATTCAAGGCTTGGAGTTTCTCGCCTACGCTCAGCAAGGAGTGTTGCTCGGGACAACACACGCCTCAACTTATAGCACATTTCAACACCATCCATCCATATGCATGTTGTGTTAAACAGTGAAAAGACGAGTGCTGTTTTGTCCGTCTCAGAAATGTGCCAAAATGTAAAAAGTCACATGCTTATTAAGAGTGTACTGACCCAGAGCACAAGGCTTCAGCTTAAAGAGTACATTTTGATTTTTTTTTTTAAACATATTTAAGTTCAAACAAAAAGACACAAACATCCAGCCATGCATTATAAAACACATCCCTGACCTAGTAGGACAATAACAAAAAGAGCTTGTGTGGTTTGTACAGAGTCATACTTTGGTGTTTCACACATGCATACCACTGTTGTTGCATGCAAACCTCGCAAACCACACGTTTCTAGTCCTCATTTTTGTCCTTAAGGAGAGTCCATTTGTCATCCAGAATATTTTATTGCCCTAATGGTTGCAGAAGCCATGCAAAGCTCTATTATTTTCTGTCGTTCCCCCATCTCTGCATCACAACCAGAGCAGGGTCAACCCAAGAAACAATTTAGTACACGGCTCTGGGACTGACTGGATGTACCTGAAATTATGGAAGTAAATGCATTTGTTTGTTTGTGCACCAAAATCCACCAAAGTGAAAAAGAAATATATATATATATATATATATATAATCAGCAATCTTCAGTGAATGAATTACCTTCTAAAACTAAAATATTCCAAACAGGTTTCTGCACTAAATGCTTCAATACATACACTCAAAGCAAAATGTTCTATACTGCAATTTCAGTTCATTTCAGTCTGCCCATTTCAGCTGAAGGGAAATCCCCCTGACAGATGTAAGACGCACAACCCTGCTCTGCCTGCACAAACGTCACACAGCCCCCTCCCCCACACGATTAACAGTTATTACAACAGAAGTTCTCATTCGTCTTAAAAGACACACAACGAAACGAATAAAACATCTCATTTCGCCCCTTTCAACTTCAAGTTTCAGATTTTTGTAACACATCCAGCGTCATCAGCTAAGGAAACATTTTAGATTAGAATTATTCAACTATATCAATAAATCAGGCTTATTTTCAGGTAATGTATCGCTTCTCTCCGTTTAATCAAACATGTCTGTGATCAGCACATTGGTCTCAACACTGCATATGGATGTTAACAAGGCCGAAGTAAAGCTAAACTCAGCAGTTTTACTTACTCATCCACCATCATGCTACTGCAGCCACTCTGCTAAAGTGGAGCATCGAGCTGCGACTGAGGGAAAATTGGTAAATCAACGTTGCTCTTCATTTAGTTTTTTTTTCCTGTAACTCAGCAATGTGAACATTTTTCACCAAAATGTTTAGTATAATTGGCTATAATTATATATCTATCTATCTATATATATATATGACTAAGTAAGTGAAACATTTCATAAACCCTCTCTCCTCATCACTGTCTCTTATTTGACATCCATCCATTATGCCACACGCATAAAACAATCAGCTAAAATTTCTGCTTCTCTCATGGATTATATTTGTGGAACCGACACACCTATTACAGGACCGGTATCTTCCACTCAGATTTAACACCAGATGGATTTACTTCATTAGTGGCATAGTAACTGGATCCTCCAGGACGGGAGCAGAGTGTCAGGAAACTCCCTCCTGCTGGTGTCCCAAGGTGAACAAAAGAAACGACCGAACAGCCTCAGAGCTTTTTGAACTCTAACTCTAATGCTATAACACTTTTTTTTTCCTCCTCAACAATAGCTCAACGAATGTGCAGTTACTGACAAACGCTGTGCCATCAGCATTTAAAAAGTAACCGTGCAGAGAAAGTAGAGAGAGAAAGCCCCCGTCTCTCTCTCTCTCCATTCCTGTAACGTTTGGTTTGTCTCGTTTCTGCTCCTCCAACATGCAGCATGTAGGTTAGTCTGGTTATTACAGAAGCATCAGAGTTTAATTATATAAAGTTTTTTTGTGTCCTCAACAAATCATGAACAACTGAACAACAAGATTTTTGGGATTCTAATGCCCCGTTAGGACCTCGTATACTGCAAATATTCTCTAAAAAAAATGCTCGTTTCTTGGAATCTGTATGGTTTTACTGCGTTTTAAACTCAAACTTCAACTCAACACGACTTCATGTCCACACGCTCTGCATGGAGCGGAGCCTCTAAAGTCAAAGCTACATTGAAAATGTTGGTATCCTTCGGGAAGAAGGGGGGAGAAAGTAAACCTTGGCAATCAAATTGAGAACTGAAGATCAATAATTTCCCACAGGTTTCAGGCTTCAGATTTTGAGTTTCAGAAATTCCACATACACAAGTCTCTAGAGTCTTAAAGCTACTGTTGCAGAGGGATGTAAAAGTCCCACAAAGCCCAGTGCCTCGGTGGGTTTTTTTTGGTGAACACCATGGCCCTGCTGGAGACGTCATGTCCACAGGCGCACGCGCACACTCTAGTCAATCAGCATCCAAAGTGATTTCACAGCGAGGAAGAATGAGTGTCAGCAGATTTATTGATTGCAGCTTCAAGGACTAATGTTCATCAACAGTGTCCATTATTTATCCATCGTTCATTCAGTTCAGATAGAGAGGTGTGTGTGTGTGTGTGTGTCCCCTGAAGTTTCCTTTCCAGGCAGCTGCTCAGTAGCACCCCCTAGAGGCCCTGAGAGACATTAACAACCTTTTAATTAAAACTAGAAACTATGAATTACTACTTCTGGACGACCCTCAGATGTCTGTGGCGGTTAAGTGGAAGGAATTTCGGTGACTGCTGAAAACGTCACTGGGACCAGAATGCTTTGCGTAGGGGAAATTGGTCTGGTGTGACACTGGTCCCACGTCAGATTGGATTGTTTCTGCAGCGAATCAAGATGCTCCAAAACAGAAAGAGACTGGTAACGTGTTGACTGACACAAAGAGAGGATCGAGTCTCCTCCACCTGCTCTCCTCTCTCATCACGTGGACGGTGGCACATCCTCAAGACGTTTGTAACTGCACTGAAGATGAAAGTGAATTTAGGCGCGTGTCCGATGTCTGTCGAGTCTGATCAACATCTGATCACAGAGCAGACTCGTTCTCTGTGTTACAGGAAGCGGCGGTGGTGGTGGTGGTAGCCTTGCCCTCCTTGTTGAGTTTCAGGAAGCTGGGTTTCTCTATCACCACGGTAACCGGCACTTCGTGGCTGTTGGGATTTTCCAACGTCGTCAAGGCCTGTTTTTCCAAAGTTTTGGTCGACTCCCCTTCCCTGCCACAAAAAATGTAAATGATAAAGTTCTCCACAAGACAGCAAAACTGTTTAATCGGTTGAGATCACATGGTTTGCTCACCCATTGTTTGAAGTCGGGTAAATCACTAGAAAGCAGGCAGTGAAGAATCCGAGGAGGGAGCCCCCAGAGGCCACCAAGGGAATGACACGGACACTGCCGACAGCCTCCACCACTGCACTCAGAGCCGAGGCCACCAAGATCTGACTGATGTACACCTGTGGTAATAAATAGGGGTTATAACCAATTGTCCCATCAGTGCAGTATAGCATTTTCCATATTAGACAGTATTACATGTTTTTTACAGTATTATAAGGACCCACCTGACAGGATAAAATAGCACAGTCTATGCCAAAGCCTCTTCGGGAGTTTCCAGGACTGTGTTGGATATACTGTAGGAGCAGACAAAGTTACAGTCACTGATCTTAAATAAAATGATCTGTGCGTTCTACAGTTATAATTCTAAATATCAAAAACTGTGTGAGTGAAGAACTACACCTAGAAGGAAGACATAGGTAACATTAGTCCACAGAGGAGTCGAGCTGCACGGCTCACAAATCTCAACAATGCCATGCATTAAACTGCGCATCAAATGATGTCAAAGAAATAAAAAGGAAGACTGATCAACATAAGGGGCTGCTTCATACTAAATAATTGAGATTAGGGAACAAGATAAGACTGAAAAAAGGGTAAATATTGATTTACAAAATGTTGTCTTTGGACAGCTGATGGTACGCATTAACAAAACAAACATGGATAATAAGAGGTGCATATGTCTGTACCCGCTTCATTTCGTGATACTGTCCTAGGAGAGCGTAGGGACAGTAGGAGATACTCATGGAGATGATGCCCATGCTGCTGATCATCACCATGGCAACATACACATTAGGGAAGATCGCCATGACAGCAGTTCCTATGCAAATAAAAAGAATAATGACAAAGTTTATTAGCTGCTTGCACTTAGTTTGTGTTGTCCTATTATTCACTGTGGTTCATACCTATGGAAAATCCAAGTGTCCCTAGGATGTAGATGACCTTGATGCTCAGGTCAAAGTTGTCAAGGTACTTCTGAAGAATAGCTGGAAAAGGAAGATTAGCAGATTTCTAAGTGCAGAGTTAAGAGTTTATATATTGCTCTTTAAAAAGCCTCATTCAAACATGCAGCAGACCAACAGACTGTCTATATGATGTGTGCTTGAGTTGTGTTACCTGAGCATGTAGCAGCAGTCATGGCATATATCACCAGTCCCCAACATCCCATCTGTACCCCTTTATGATAATTATCCAATGTGGTAGAATTAGCAGGAGCCTGGGAAAGAAAAAAAAACACACACTTGTCTTTGCCGTTTTGCTGAGCTATGGACTCATTTTGAATGAACATTTATATATTTAAATGTTTGATATGATGACATGATGTGGCCTCCTACTGGCTTTCTAACAATTTGGTTTTGTTAGTGTTCTCTTTTTGAAATGTTCTGTGTTATTCTTTGTCTCACATTTGATAAACTCAGTATTAGAAAGCTATGATGCCACAACAGGAAAATAAAAGCTGAGCAACATCTGTAAACAGTATCTACTGTCTTTTTATGTATTCCTGGTGATGCTCGTACAGTGGGATCTCCATGGTAGATGACTTGTCCCATGAAGTCAGTGAAGTAGAGGGCTTCGGCGATGATGGAGAACCAGGTGAGCAGGTGGCAGGCGCAGAGCCGCAGCAGCTCCGGAGGCATCTTCAGCATGGAGAGCCACAGCAGCCGCACGGTGGTCTCAACCTGAAGAGAGGACAAGATGAAAAGACTCTTAAGATATGTGGGAAAGAAATTATTACATAACTGAATCCTTGTGCATTTGTTTTTGTCCATTGTCCATCAGGATCTGTACTGTCTGCCTTCATGTAGGATGCGTATCGTCTGCCTAAACCACTGCTCACCTCGCCCTCTTCGCTCTCTGTGTCCCCACTGGAAGAGTTGGTGTTCCCGCTGCGGTGCCTGGATCTCTGTTGGTTCCTCCTCCTGTGTCTCGCCTCCACTTCGTACAGGTCGTTCATGCTGCGAGATGGCTTGATGAGAAAGGCGGCGTTGGCCCGGCGGTAGCGATAGCGGTGGTTTCCCACGCGCCCGTAGTAGGAGAAGGTGCAGGATGGCTGGCGGTAGAAGGTATGATGGTGGCGTGACTGCCGCATGGGGGCTCCAGTACTGGCAGCTGCAATAAGAGAAGAAAAGTTAGTTACCTTCAGCTAAGCTCACTGGATAGTGGGGGTTCAGCCGTACATTTAACAGAGAGACATTAAAGTGCAATCAGTTTTCTTTTTTAACAATTAACCAGATCTTACAAAAAGTGTAATTTCTTCATTTTATTTATTCTAGAGTATAAGAAAAGATGTAAATTATGCACCTTTGACCATTCCGGCGCGGTGGGCCTGCCCCTTAGAGCTTAATCTGTCAGTGCTCATTCTGTCAGCATTCGTTACGCTGGCTAACAGCCGCCCATTCAGTGTCCGTTGCTCGTTCAGTTGGTTGTTCAGCAGCGCCTCCTGACCCTCGTCATTTTCCATTTCTTGTAAGAAAGCCGAGAGGCGGGAAATCTTGGGCGCAGGACCGTGCGCTTGGTGGCCGACTTGAGGGCGGAGCAGCTCCTGACTTCCTGTGCTGCTGCTGCTGCGTCTGATGTGTGTGAATCGAGAAGGTGGAGCATTGTGAGCGGAGTTGAACAACGACGAAGCGGTGGGAGTCGAGCCATGATTGGGTGAAAGGCGATCAGCGAAGATGGAGGGCTCGATGTGGCACAGGAACAATGCGTCGTGGTCCAAGTGGTCAAGGGTTGCATCTGCCATTGCGAGAACACTGTCACTTTTACCTGGAAACACACAAGAAGAGGGTTGAGATGTGAAGCACGCCGATATAATCATTCACAAAAGATGAGAACGTTAGTTTATCTGTGAGCTCATGACTGGAGGAAAGACAGAAGCTACTACGAAGACTACTTAAGGTCATTTTTATTTGGATCTGAAAGGAGAAAAAATGCAAATTTAGCAAAAGAGAGCAAGTAAACTTACTTCTCACGAGCTCCACGTCTAGGTAGTCCATGTCCATATCGCCTCGCTCTGACTGGTCGTCTCCATAGGGGTCATAGAGGTCATAGCTGTCCACCGTTTCGTTCTCTCCAATCATCTCCAGCTTGGGGGCGAGAAGACCAGTTCGTCCGTTGGCCGACTGTTGTGGGTTAGCGGAATCTGGACTCTCCTGACGAAAGAACAGTGAGGAAACAAGAGGTTTTGTGACAATACAAAACAAAAAGTCTATATTTTGTTCAAGCTGAATCATAACGCACACTGCACCTGGTCCAGCCTGTCGTGTTGGGGCGAGTAGTGCTGCTCCTCGATGCTGAAGAGATGCAACACCACGGAGAAAGAGAAGAGGATCGCGGTGAAAATGAACAGGATCTGCTCCTGAGACTTGAAAATCACTCCGAGGAAGGTGTGTGTCCAGTCTAGACCTCCGAGAGCATAGCCGACTGCACCGCCAAGACCTGCACACGTGAATTTTTATAGATTTACAATTCTAGTTTCTGTGCTTTAAACATTCAGCTGTTTGTCAGACATGAACTGCACCTGCTGAGGCAGCGTGAATATTGAGCGCCATGTCTTGTTCCTCTGTATCGGCCACGTCTAGCAGGTACGCTCTGATCGGTCCCTCTGTGGCGTCTGCACAGAAGTCCAACACCACCACTCCCAGCACGGTGAGAACGATCCCTATTGGCTGTCTCCCCTGCACGTCACCTAGTGATAGACCTGCAGCAGAGAAAGACATGAGGGTTGAACGTGCTGTAGAGGTTCAACTGTAAAACTGGTTAGTGAGTTAGAGGAGACACGAGACAAAGGGGTGGCCGCATGTCACACACTATCCGTCTTAGGACATTTGTGACTTCTCTTCCAGGGAAAAACTGCGTGTGAATGATCTCAGATGCAATGTGACGCAGCATGACTTCAGAAACCGAGATCCATTAACGTCGGGGGAAACAGAAACGAAGAGGTAAAGCACAGCGTGTGTGAAGACAATGGAGCCACGTTACTCACTAGCAGACAGGAAGTGAATTGTGATTGGTGGATAGGGGGAAGCAAACAGGAAGCATTTCCCTGTGAACTGCCTGTTCCTGTGTTCCCATGTCAACACACACACACAGAACAGAATGGAGCTGGATCGAGACAGAGAGCCGTTCACACAGCCATCATTCCTGTTATTTATAACTCCTCTGACAATTAATTAGGCTTTGTTCTATTTAAAGATTTGTAAAAGACCGCGTTTGCTATTGTTGCGCTGTACATTTGTCACCAGTTGTCAACTGTCAATATTATTTGTAAGCCAGTTATTTTAATGATATTGTTCTTTTCATTATCAATTTCCGACAGGCAGCAAATCAATGATGAAAATTCATTTAAAAGTCTGTCAGTCTAAAATTTTATTATCGAAACAACATAAATAATTTAAAGGTACTTTATCAGCCATTTTAATTTAGTGTTATGCATCCCTCCAATTCAGACGACATGGCCCCGAATAGCTACATAACATACATGTATAAATCCTACAGTTTGAAGACAGAAACATATCTGATAGTTTTAGAGCTTTCTCTCTCTCTCTCTCTCTATTTTTTTTAACCTAACACTCTTGTCTCCTCTCCTTTGTGTGTGGGTGCATGTTTACGTGTGTACAGTCACAACATATAGTTGGCAACTAGAGCGATGCTCATATAGACGGCCTAAAGATCGATATCTTTCTCGTGTGATTGGCAGACGATCAATATGTTCGATTGGATTGAATGAATGACTATGACCTTGTGCTGACATTTAGGTAACGTAACAGAAAGGTTAACGTCAGACTATGAGCACTGAAACATGCTTTGGTAAAAATTTTTTCATAGTGTCAGCTCATAAACTAATGTTTGTACGAAGCTGCGGTTGTTTTACCATGCTCTAAGAAGCCACTTTGGTGTATTCAGACTTAGCAAATCATCAGATTAGTCAGATTTACACAAAGGTTGTTGGAGAAAAATCTCTCTCTTGACACACACTCACCTATCAGCGAACCATTCAGAAACAGAGCCACTCCTATCAGCGTTCCTATACAGAGGGCCAGGATGAACGGTCTCCTCCTGCCCCATCGCAGAGTGCAGCGGTCACTGGCTGAGCCGATCAGAGGAGTGAACATGAGGCCGAGAACCGGACTGAGAACCCATGTCAGACTGTTGTACTGCTCTGGAAGACCTGAGGACAAAGACACAAAGATAGATTTAATTTACAGATACAGACAAGTGGATTAAAGAGTGAACTCTGACTCTGGGGTTCATTATAAGCGGAATAAAACAGGTACAGCTCCTTATACCAGTTTAATATCACATTAAACGACTACAGTGTACCAGAATATTAAATGTTAAGTACTGCACACAGCAGCATATGCCCCACCATGCTGCCCAGACACAACGATAATGCAACATTTTCAGCTCGCAGCACTAGTGTGTCTGCTGTCACAGGTGAAGTGTATAGCAACATAAACGGGCTGCTTTGTTTATGTTGCCACCTCAGGTGACCTGTGGCTACTGTTTTCAACACCTTCTGCTAAAGCCCACACAAAGGCAGGAGTGGAGGAAGCCACAGCAACCACACACAACAGGTGGATTATCACACAAAAGTCTACGCCATAAATGAGAGTGAAGACTTTCGTTTCCTTGTACTTCATGATTAATAGAAACAGATACCACAGATGGTATTTTTGTTATTTGCTCTTACAATCGTCTACTTTAAACCTAAACTCCTAAACCAGACGGTAATGTGTATGTGACCTTGTTATTGTGCTCACATTTCATTATTTTCCAATCTTAATTACTTTCCACCGCTGGAAAGCAGGTGAGGATTACAAACACACACACACACACACACACACTCGCTGCACGGCAGGTTCTTAAATCAGCATGTGTCAATGGAAATAACTTTGCCTACACACACACACAGGATGCAGCACAGTGATGGAAACATACCCTGTACAATGTACAGTACACATGCTGTCAATACCTTTGAATAAAATCAGGCACGCACCTCATCACTTACAAAAGGAGACCTTTATTAACTTTAGTACAAGAGACTCATCAGTTAATGTACAACAATCACCTTTATTTCCCTGATCTTCGCTTGTGCAAACATCGTGAGTTTGCTTTACCTCAAAACTGTGATTTGGCTTCTGTTAAGGGCAGGTGCAAAGTTTCATTCATAACAGCTGGGAGTCTAGAGCGAGTTTGACATTTTGAAGAGAACATTAAATCATGGTAAGTACTATGACAATGATCTGGACTAAATTGCTTGCATACCAGCAAAACCAGATCAGAATCACATAGGTCAGATGTGGATGTTAGGAAAGCCCAAGCTTCATCCGGCTAATTAACCTTTAAACTAGTTCATTGTAAATCATTAGAGATATATTTAAACCCATATTAAGAAACAGAACGCTCTTTGGTGGCCACTGAACTTTAACAGTATTATTTGTTGCTTAATCTCACAGCATTAAAAAAAAATCGAACATCAGACAATGAAATCAGTGCCTCCGTTATCACACGCCCATGTGTTAACAATGACAAAAATCACATCGGACTACACCCTTAGACACATTCTTAGAAGCTAACAGAGGAGGAGGAGGAGCAGGAGGAAGAGGGGCAGTGTAGTCTGCTAAATTGCTAATAATTAAATTAGTGCTTTATCATCGTCTTGAAGTCAGACTGTTGCTTAATGCAGTTCACTGAAAAGACAGTGAATTAAATACCAGTTGGCTGCACCACTATCATTTCAGCACAGAGACAAGAACTGACAAGGAAAATATCTGGTGATTCAGTCCGTCCTACTCCTTCTAATATGTCTGCTGGCAGTTCGAAGGCTGGCAGCATGCCAGGCTAATTTGGCTCAAATAATGACAAACGGCTCTGGTGCAAGTTTTATGGAAACGTACTTTGACCTTTATGTTTGAAGCAGTGCCATTTAATAACTCCCCAAACCTGACAATGCGACGAGCAGATCTGTTTGGGTGTGTGGAGGTGACGGAGAAGCATATCACCCATCTCCAATTTCCCCAGGAGGATCAATCAAGTATTCATTAAATATGGAACAACTTACCAACATCAGCACATTAACTAATGTCACTATTAAAGGAATACATGTTCATTAGTTTGAAGTTGAACACTATACAGTAAAATTTTAAATTGCCCCTAGTGAATCTAACATTTCAACGTGACCAACTCACAGGCTGCACAACATGCAGCACATATACTTCATTAAATAGTTCAATAAACAGTTGCACTAAATATACCTCTAGCTAATGGAGACTTTTAAATGATTTAGAAAGGCAGAAAGGTTTTAGAAAGGCAGAGAGATGAAGCTAATTTGATAAAGACATTAGCTTCCCATAAATTGAAAATGCACTTTTCACATTTCTGAAGCCTCGTTATAGATTTTTTTTCTTCTCTCATTAAAGTAGTGCTATTATTTCCATTTATGCAGAGCTTGGTAAGAAAAAAAGTCCCTTTAACAGCATTTTATAGTGGTGTGGTTTCTGGACACAGTCTGAGATGTGACACAGTTCGTCTGCTGACTAAAGCACTTTGTCAGTTATAGAGTTTCATTTGCCTCTTGTTGGACAGCACACGAGGCAAAAGGTGACAACCTTGGTAATTCCTGCATGTGACTATGTGACTAAGTGGGTGTCCTCGAATGTGATGACGAAGCTGTAGTCAGCATCTGTGAATTTTTTGTCATTTAAAAACCTCACTGTTGTAATCAAGGCAATTTTCATGTTTTTTGTGGCAGTTAACGAATCCTGTTTCTCTCTGAAATCATTGTCTAGTCTGTAAACTTCACACAGTCAGAAAGACATGAGTATGAAACAAGAGTCACCATTATTGCATCGGGTTGAGGCGAGTATTAGTGACCTAAGCCGGCGCTTCCTGGAGGGGGCGCCTTTTCACAGACTCAAAAATAAAAAGTCTCAGGTTTTCTTTTAAACAACAAACAGTGATCAGGTCCATAAGCTGTGAGCCGTAAGCCACAACAACTACAAAGCGCTCACGTTTGTCCTGCACAACCTTTTGTGTTTCTCATGAGACGGCCTTAGACAGGTCCTGACCTCTGTCGCCGTGGTGACCAGGTCTTGGGAACCTGGTCGCCATAGACACTCCATCACCTTTTGCTTCCTGGCTCCGAATACAGCTGCGTCATTCACACAGAGCTTCCTGTTGTGGAGTTTGTGCACACTAAGGAAAGCTTTGTTTGTCCCATTTATTTTTTTTCTCACACATACACGTGTCTACAGTATGTACCCGTTTTTACCCTGAAAAACAAGCTGCACAGTAGACAGGGCACACATAAAAACAGTGGCACAGTCTTAAAGCAGGAGACAACGCGTCAGATAGGAATCAGACTGTCTGAAGTTTTGTCAACATCAAAACAGGAAAACAGTTTCTAGTAAATAGTTCCCACGCGCGCACACAAACGATACAGAAAAACACAGTGAACACCTAGTAAATAAAGACGTCTCTGTTCCCACACACACACACACAGACACACGCACACACACACACACACCTTTCAAACTAAAAGGTTCCCACAGATTTCTTGTAGTGAATGTGCACACACACACACGGGGAACAATACTGAGAGAATCGAGACACAGGAAGTATTTCAGAAAAAGAGAAAAAGAAATGAGTACAGCGAGAGACAGAGGAGGGAGGAAGCAGGGAGAGAAAGATGGAGTGTGAGAAAGGATTAAGATCAAAGAAATTCAAAAGAGGGAGGACAGAGAGAGAAAGAGGGAGGATGAGGGGTGAGGAGGAGGAGTGGGAGAGAAGGACAGGAAGGAGAGAGATACCGATAGATGGCACTGAATGGTGATTGATCGTGGGAAAGAAAAATGTACATGTGCTCCATCTATCACCATAGCTCTCCATTCTACTACCCCCCCTCCATACACACACACACACACACACTAAAAACATAGCTTAGTGTGGGACTGCCGAGTACACACGGCCCATTTATCAAACTTTTGCCGTGACTCTGCGTTTCTCCTCGTTGTCCCTTCACTCAGACGCACACCAACAGTAAAGCTCTGTGGTCCAATTGTTTTCTAACCATTAACTCTTGGATTACACGTACCGCACCTTGGTTGAACCCCGCAGAGGTCGTCCAAAAGTACAGCAGCTGAACGAAGAGAAAAAAAACACCCAAGAAAACACTCGGCTATTGTGCTTCTATAATACATCAGTGGGGAACTGATGCTGTATAGAATCACATGACCCTGATAGTACAATATAGCCCCCCCCCTTTTAACTCCAACGTTATTTCAGCTTTTTCTGCCGGACTAAAGACTGAAATAGTAGAAAAGTTGTTTTAAACAAATGATGCCCCTGTGTTCTCCTTCAAAGATACGTTTGTGATCAGTTGATATGAATTACTATGAGTCCTCTCAGCTTTGCTGCCAAACAGCAGTCGCCTTGTTTTCAGGAACGCGTGAACAAGGATTACTCTATGTCCGCTTTTGGACTCGTATGTTTTGTTTAGAAATTGTTCCCCGCAGCAACGCGTTAACAAAGCCGCAGAGCGGAGTCCCCCGTTTGTGTGAATTATTTGAAAACGCATAAGGAAATACATGCTGTCCCGTCGCAAACATGTTCAAATATGGTTCGAACGTAGACGTTGGTGGTAATCAGGAGAATACCGTGAACAGTGCGCAGAGCAATAACTCAGATTAAAGTAGCACTGGCGTTTACACACTTGACAACTTGACAGTTGTCTGTTGTAGGCTGATAATTAAGTGTCAACCACTTCAAATTCCATTGACTCATGCTGCGCACTCTTTGTCTTCGACAAAAGGCTCATGACCCAAAGACGGAAAACACAAAACAAAACACGGCTTTCACTTTGACGCGCATTCTTTTTTCCATTAAAGACTGCAGGCTTTAAGGACTAAAGTTTCTCAGAAGTTGGTACCTGGTACCTTTTTTGGCATCACTTCCGTTAAGGTCGCACAGACCAGCACACCGCAGGCCACCATGTGGTCACAGAAAAGTGTTCCTACCGCAACCACAGTCATCTTCTCGTCAGTCATTCCCAAACGCAGACTTTCAAAAGGCAGCGTATCGAGAAACAAGAACATTTAATTTCCTCCCTCGTGTGTTTCAGGCAGCATTGGATACATTTGCACATAGGGGATTAATACCGTATGTCATCATTACTGTTGATGTCAGAGTGAGTAGAATAGAGGTGAGTCAATGCCGTGTAAGAAAACATTTGATTTAATACACGTGGGTGTCTTTGTCATTACAGTGTTATCATCTGTAGAAATAACAGGACTATGGACGTGATCTCTTCCACTTCAGCATCTATTTATTCACAGCCAGTTTGAACAGAATAATTGGTTTCAGCAGGTAAAACCAGCTGTGTGAACCTAATCTGTGTGCACACGTAGTGAACTTTCACTTTATCTGGAAACACATTTCTGTCCGATAAATAAAACGAACACCTTCCTAAGAACTCTCTCCATCCCTTTCTCCTCCTTTCCCGGCTTTAGTCTCTCTCTCACAATGACCTGAAACCCAGAAATGCTTCTACAAACTCTAAACCGATATCAGACCTCTTCCTGAAAAACCAATAAACGCCGACCTCGCTCGCCTTTTCTTTTCCTCCCATTGCCACTTTTACATAAGCACAATACAGTCCTTTCCTATCCTGCGCTGGCGTGAGAAATCTGCCAGAAAAATGACAAGAGTCCCTGGAAGGAGTGAGAGAAATGGTGTGAAAGTGAGAGCAGAGCACGGGTCATGAAGGGAGAAAGTAGGCAGGAAGGAAGGAGGGTGAGAGCGATTGAACAGGAGTACGAGGAAACGAAAGGAGGAAGCAGGTGTCGAATAAACAAACTATGAAGTGAGTCAGGTTTATTACTGAAGAGGAAGAAGGAAAAGAAATAGAGTTAGAAACAGATGGTTGTTGGGAGCAGATATAAAATATTAACAATATCTTTATTATTGATAAGCATCTGGCTGTTTTATGCCAATGCTGAAGGCTGCAGTTTTACTTACTGCTGGTTTCACCTCTGTATAGAACTAACTAAATGTACAATCAGGTTCCTGAAGGACATGTTCTGTTCCAGCTTAGTTACGGCGTAGCAGTAGCCTGCTTCTTGTTTTTCTTTTAACTTTAATCTTTAACTTTATTTCCCGGAATCGGAGCTTTGTAGAAACACAGAGGGAGTATGGAGTGCATGTATATTTTAAGAAGAGACATGAGTCATCAACGTGTACAAAGTCAAAAGCTCAGTACCTGAATATTTGATACTGTACCATTAAATTCTAATTGGCTCTTAAGCAAACCTCTAAACAGAAAGCAACATAGGAAGTAGGATCACTTACTGATCAGGAGTTCAGCAAGCAACTGTGGCTCAGGAGGATGCAGAGATGTCCATAAAAAGGCAGATATACCAATCATCAGTCTGTCCTGAATTTCTCCACATGATTCAGTAAAACACAGTCACATAAATGTTGTTATACCTTCAACAGGATGATTTTATGTACAGATTTGTTCTTACGTGTACTAATATATATAGAAAAGATAAGATTTTTCATTTTAAAGTCTTTTATATTTTTTTTTGTGGTGTCGTATGTCAGGTTGTGAATTTATGCCTGTTACTTTTCGTATTAAGAATCTTAATTAATCTACTGTAAAGTTGTAAAACAATAAAACAGTGGTTTGTGGAGAGCGTAAATGTTTTACAGGCACTATAAATGTTGAGGTAATGGCTTTCTAACAGGGAACATCCTGCAGATAGTTGTGCAGCCTAGTGACCCAAACGCTGCTGTAGACTGTAGTATTAAAGCAGGTGGCTCAGCTGGTACTTATCAACTTCAGCTTCATGCTCACATGGATAATGAAGTGAGAGGGAAAGGTACAGAAAAGAAGAGAGTAGCAGAGACAGGAGTCGCAGCACTGCAAGATCATCGTACATACAACGCACACAGACAGTTTCCAGTGCCCAGGAACAAGCAGCTCATCAATCAAGCAAATGCGCACACGCACACACACACACACACACACACACTCCACATGCAGCACAGCCAAGGTCATCATTAACAAAGTGCCTGGATGAGTGAAACCGAGTGATGTTTGATGTGTGTGGAATGGCTGATGATAAGAAACTGCTAATCTGGTCAATGCAGAATAATGATCTTTATGTACTGAACAGGAACTGAGCCTCCAGTTTCCCCACAATTCTGTCAATTGAATGGACGCTGGTTAAGCAGGGGTTAAAAAAAAAAAAAAAAAAAAAAGGCACCAACGATTCTTGCAGAGTAAAAAGTGGCATCAAAACTGCATGAAGCCTGCATGAAGCCTGCATGTATGTGCTCGCACACACGCAGATGCTTTTAGTCAGCAGAGTTACGTAGCGCCAACACCACTGCAGTAAACCAGCTACCTCCTGCTGTGAGAGAGACACAAGACAGATCCAGACACTGATACTGAGACGTAAAAAGTTAATTATACTTAAATGTATTTTATTGGGTGCACTTTAATACTTCCATCATTATTTTCATACACAAACAGCGATGGACCCAACCAAAGTATCGATCAATAAAGCAAATCAGCAGAGGGCAGCTGGTAATCTTACACAACCATGGTTACAGTAGGTCAGCAGGAATTAGAGGGGTATTACCAACACAATACAGTGTGTTTAATTGTGTTACGGATGAACTGGGACATTTCCCTTCAATAGACAACTGGCAAGACTTTACATGAGTAATAGTAAACAAGCCCATACAACTTCTGACTCCAATTTCAGAGATATAAAATAAAATGACTATATAGTTCAACTATTAATGTAAATGAATATGTAAACAGACACACACACACACACACACACACACACACACACACACACACAGTACTTTGAGTATTAAGTAGGGGCACTATATTTTAGGTACACCAATAATTCCATTTCGCAACAGGTTGAATATCAAATTGTAATAAAACTTTATGTTGTCGTATTAAATGAAGGCATCAGATTGATTTAATAATGTCAGATAAACTATACCTTGCTAACATTTGCCACCACAACAGACAAACAATGTTTACTGAACTGCACCATGCATGTTTTGTTGTTTTTCCCCCTCGTGGTTTTCCTGTTAAGTTTATAAAAATCATAAAATCTTTATTTCTCTGGTCTCACTTTAAAGCATATGTAGTTTCCAATTTGTTTCCTAAACGTAGCTTGTAGCATTTCCGTAAAGACTAATAATTTATATAGTGTTCGCATGTTATTTATTTTATCTAGTTGCTGCTGCACAAGGTCCTTTGACCTTTTGGGACAAATATGATATATTATTAACTAAACAAACACAAATAATATATATATATTAAAAAAATAAACAACTAGCTGTTCTCACTTAAAAATAAAATTCCGCTGATGTTTGATCCTTTGTCCCGTATCACCTGAGAGCTCTGGTGCTGGTTTGTTTTTGATGACTTCACCTCCCTGGGGTGTGGGGGAGCAATGTGCTGACAAACAAATACACACACACACACACACACACACACACAGAGTTCTGCATTCCTCACATCTTGCACTAATAGTGCACGCATTCCCAGCTCATCGCCTGTTGCAGGGGAAAACACGTGCGCCCATATGAAAGCACATAATATGGCTTTGTCTTAAGGACTTAAGTATTTGCTGACTGTGCATTTACCTCACGCAAACATACATGAATGTACAGTTTTATTTTGGCAGAACCCTCTTTATTACACCACTGTCCCCCCAAACCCTTTTGAATCTCTGTGTGTGTATAGTGATAACAAATTTACTGCAGCAGTTATATAAAGCACTATTAATAGGAAGCCTTTAAATAACCGAGTAGACTTTGGGGGCTGTCTTCTGTGGCGAAAGGTCTTGCAGACTGCCAAGACCTCAATTCACACCATCAGCGGCTCCCATTTCTCACTATTCCCACCTTTTCTATGCATTTTTTTTGTTTCTCTCCATCCCTCGACTCATTTGCTCTACCTACCTTGGCATTTTTAAAGTACATTTTATCTGTTTATTTATACACTCTATCCTCCACCTTAGTCACTCTGTGACATCGAGTCAGTCATTTATATAACCCTGTGTTACACCGTCTGCAAGGTCATCCTCTAGATTAGACCAGCTAACATGATGGGATCACTCAGGGGATTAGGTTATCTGGCCTGCTAGCAGAGGCAATGCAAGATCAAGCTGATTTACTGCACAATAAACAGCATGCTAAAGGGGAAGCTTCATTTTGTACATGCCAATAAACGACATGTCGCTAAAAGAAAGGAAGTTCTTAACTTGGCATGCAAACAAAAACATTAGAAATCTAATTGCAAATATGGGTAGAAGGCTAAAGCATTAAAAAGAGTTGCGACTTACACTGGCAAGTTACAAAGCAACATGCCATTTTTAACTGCGACATCCTGTCAAAAGGGTGCCACATGCAAACCATAAGTAACAAGCTAACATGCTAATGGCTACCAACTAGCTGTAATTATACATCTGTGCAACTCAGTGAGCTCATTGAGGTATAAATGAAAAATGCACAGAACAGGTGAATAAAGTTTGATTTGGAGGGGGGGGGGTAGGATTAGGGTTAGGCCCTGTTAACTTCATCAGTTTTGGTTTGCGTGTATACATGATGGAGAGTGGTGATTCAGAACAGTGGAAAGAAATCAGATGAAGTAAAGGTCATGACGGAGTGCCAAGGCTTTCACAAAACCTGAATGAATGGAGGAACATTCCCTCTTGGATTGTGGTAATCGCCTTCAGTAAAGCCAAGAAGGCATCCAAAGGAGGATAACAGTGTTGCAGAGCTGTCGGCTGTGAACCGACCGCTGCCTGAACAGCTAGTTAGTCAACCGTTCACACTGCATTGCCCCCGATACCCAACCAAGTTTTTAGAGATTATAACTTCATAAAAAGTAAAGCACTGAGGTCTCTTTACACAACCTAAAGTGTAATGTGACCTCATACAAAAAAGAATCTCCATATTACCAGCTAATTTTTGTTCCCTACGGAGCCCCTGGAGCCTTCAAAGGAGCAAAAGAACGTGCCAGTGCTGCATAACCACGTTTATAATGCAAATCGTCTGTTTAAAAAAAATAGAAAAAAGGAATGTGTGTGTCCATTTCTATCCATCCAAAAGGACAGAAGAGCAAATGCTGCAGTATAATACAAAATACCATCATAAAATAAACAGTAAAATAAACTAACTAATTCAAGCCTTCGTCTCATTACCATGTAAACATTTTGTTTTTTTTTAGTACTACCTGGTATCTGCAGGTGTTTACATGCCCTCTGTGTCAAGACGACATTCCTAATCTGAGACTAGGAAATGTCCTAACCAGTAACCTTGTCCCTTAACTAATTTGAAGCGATAATCCCACTGCTCCTGCTGCTGGTATGGAGCTGCTGCAATGATATGAGAATGTCAATGAGGTAGTCAATGAGCAAGCAAGGTTTTGTTTACAGCTTGTTCCCCCTCTGATTCCTCTTCAATGAGTGTCATGATGCTTTAACAGCTTTTCTCTGAGTCACTTTGAGCCGAGTTCTGAGAAAGCTTGTTATGTAATGTACCATGCTCCAAACTAAAAACAACAACAACAACAACAAAAACAACAGCAGCACACTGCCTGTACTCGTCACCTCCACTCTTTCTTCCTGCAATGATTTTGCTCCCTCTGTATTTAGTATTTTTTCCTTCCATATATATTTGTACCACATCTCCATTATTCTCTTTGCTATCGTTGGCTCAATCTTTCCCTCACTCTTAGATGCACTTACTCGGGCTGGAATAATAAATTAAAGCCACTGCAGAGGACGTCAAATCAATTCAGAATGTACCTAAGCTGGTTTGTGTGTGTGTTTGATTCTTGCATGAAACAGTACTTTGAGATTGGTTCAGCTTTATTGAACAACACACTTCCACATATTAATATTCTCTATGTTGTCTGCATTCCTTGTTACTTGTTTAAAGTGTGGGGAGAGGGTAAGTTTGACAAACGGCACATTTCCATGCTCTAATCACTATATAGACTTAGTCTCAAGATGATGAAGACCAAGTGGCCAGTGGATAGGAGAGCTTTAGATCATCAGTGCTTCACTGCAGGGCGTCATCGGGCCCTGCAGCAGAGCCCTGTGCCTTCCTCCAGTTGGAATGCTGGTACTGCTGCGTTTGTTTAGCTTTTGTAGGTTTAATATGTTTTACTGTGCAACGGCGCACTTCTCTAATGTGAAATGTATGAGCTCATCTGCCTACCGTCAAAACCAAATGGCACATACTGTACATGTGATGTTTAAAAAACGTAACGTTAAATTGACTTAATACGTGTCCTTGCCTTTAGGGGAAGAGCCTGCACTCCTGCTGGGAACTCTGCATGCTCTCCACACAAGACCTTGTAAGGTAGAAGTTTCTTAACCTTTATCTGGGTTTTGTAAATATGGGCTCCTTGACCAAACTTTGTCTGCTAAACACACACACACACACACACACACTCTTTTTCTCTATCATTTACTGACCCCAGTGCTGTAGGGTTACACACGCACACAATGGCTCACTCAGGGTGAGGCAACCAGCCAGCGTACCAGCTAACCAGCTTATTCCAGCAGCTACAGCAGTGAATCAACAGCAGCGTGGAGCACTAACCACACGCAGCTGGATCAATAGTTGTTATTATCCCAAAAGTTGGACTTCTGCCCACAGTGGGAAATTTTTATCCTGCCATGTCTTTTTTTCCCCACTTACTGAGCTAAAAAAAATGAGTGAAGCTGCACAGGCTGAACTTTGTATAGCACTTGGGTGAAGGGGTGTGAGATGACTTGTGCAGAGGAAGTGACGTCACATGTGGTAAAACACATTAGAGTGAGCTGATGATGGATGTATTATGAGAACTGACAGTAGCTCATCATCTCATAAGCCACAATGTATTTTTGCTTCTGCCAAGTTTTGACAACAACCTAATATTGTGTTTTATGGCTAAATGGTTTTAGGGGTTTCTTTCTTCCCATATTGCGAATGACAATGTGCCATTTCCAGCTCTCTTAATACATCCATAGTGTAGCTAAACAGAAACAGGGAGGAGGAAAGTTTTTATTTGATTGTTACATATTCTTAAAATAATAATAATTGATTAAATAACCATGTGTTCTGAACCAAGCTGCTACATGAGATGAATTCAAAGAGAATAATTCCAAGTCCATCCTCACAACAGGTATGGTGCCGTCTGTCCTGGTGGTGCTGTGATATCAACTAAGATGTTTAAAAACGGCTATAATCTGAACGTAACTATTGTATTATGCTCATGTCATGCACAGTCCCGCAGCTTGTGCAGATCACGTTTGAGGGCTGACTACTGCTTAGTGCAATCTACTTCATAATTCAGTTGAGTTAAGCTAATTTTCTAATCTAAGATCAGTGCAAAAGGTCAAATTGAAAGGCAGCCAATTAGCCCGACACAAAAAAGGACCAACAGGACAGAATTAACTCCGTTTATCAGTGATGAACCTCAGCTAGACACCAAAGTCACCTTTCTGTCTGCATTAGTTTTATTTCAGCTGACTAATCGGTAGCAGCTGTAACTCCCTGCAGTTCCAAAATCTACTTAAGAGGGACTCAGACATATCAAGATCTAAAAAAAGTCTAAAAATTAGAACAAAAAAAGCATGTAGCAATTCCTCTGGGTTGATAACACCCACACAAGTATGAAATAAAGGTATACATTTATAAATAACATGCATAAATAATAAGTAGGCTTGTTGAGGCTGATCATGTTTTCTGCTCTTGCTATAATATATTTGATATCTTACACATGACACTTGCTGAATCTGAAATGAAAGCATGGCAGGGGGCTGGCAATTATAAATAGGGCTAAAGAGGGTGCATTCACTATGACTGTGCGTCCCTCGGTCTGTGTGAGTGCGTGTCGGTCAGTCGGAATGCGAAGCTCCTGGCAGATCCACTGAAAGTCCATCTGAACAAGGTGAATGGAAGGAGACTTCCTTCATGCCAAAACAACAACAACAACAACAACACTCACCGTTTCTGCTAATAAACTTTCCATTTACAGCAGCTCTTTGTTAATTACTAACTCTTAAGACTTCTTATCCCAAATCTGAATCCTTGGCAGAACATGTACTTTAGGTGGTTGCAGCTTTTCCATTGAAAGGATTTAAAACTTCTATTTACACAATCAATTATTCAGAGATGAAATTAGTCTCTATGGTCGGAATCCATCTGATAGAAAGTTTAAACCACCAGCAACAGCTGAAAGAAGAATTAAGTGTTTTTTTCACTTAGCTGGCTGAAATTACATCTTTTAAATGGAAACGTCTTTCTTTGTTCTCAACAGATGAGTCTCAGTTTTAATGTGACCCAGTTAGTTTCTTTGTTGATTAAAGTGTGTGCTGTTTAAGCGCGTGTTTGTGGACTCTTCGCTCACCTATCTGCAGCAACACAGGCGTCACCAGCGCTGTTTCCATGGCATAGCAGAACTCCCGGCCAAACATCACAGCCCCGTGCATCACCCAACTCTTCAGAGGAATGCCTTCTATCGACCCTTCGCTTGCCGACTCCTCCCCCCCTCCACCTCCACCTCCCAATCCATCCGCCTCTCCTCCTGCTGCTGCTGCTCCTTTCTCCTCATCCGAGCCCGATGCCGTGGAGTTTTTGCCATTAACCGTGCTCGCCAGAGATCCGACCTGCATCGTGTCAGCCTCTGTGTTCTGGGGAGGCATTGTGGAGGACATGCACGCAAAGATAAAACAAGCTCACCTTCTCTAGGACGCAAATAAATCTGAGAACAATCAATAGCTACAAAAGAAAAAACAAACCTACTTCCCTCCTTTCAAAAACTACTTGTATTAACTTACATGTACTTATCTTAAAAGTACTAATGTCTTTCTTCTTTCTAACTTAATTATTATTTATAAGCTACAAATGTTGTGTATTACTGCTTAAAAAAAATCACCTGTTAAATGTGTTTAAGAAGTGATGAGTGCTGATGCACTACAAACATTTTTTTCTTTTTGAATTGCGAAAAAGAAAATGTATCTGAACCTGGGTTCCATAGATCTGAAAAGCCAGATCTGCTAAACTACAGGACACACTATCAGTTGGTTGGTTGTCCTCTGAACAAGCTGGCCTTTACATGTTTTTAATCCTTCCCTCGCCTCCTTGTTTTCCTCCCAGAGTGAAGAAAAACTAAATCAGCTTTCCAAACGCTTGTAGAAAATCCCCCAAAATAAAAGGAAGCGGCTGAATTTTCACAGGAAGAGTGCGTTGTACATTCCAAGACGGAGTTTGTGCGTTTGTCAGGTGTGCGAGATCCTGTCTGGGAAACTCACTAACAGCTTTATTTGGTATGTCGGTATGTCAGTGTTTTTGCACTAAATGTGCAAGCATGGTGTGTTGTGAGCGTGTGTGGGAGTGTGAGTGTGTGTGTGTGTGTGTGTGTGTGTGTGTGTGTGTGTGTGTGTGTGTGTGTGTGTGTGTGTGTGTGTG
>JAUMTR010000003.1:6472331-6487810 GCA_032270685.1 Microctenopoma stevenorrisi
TGTGTGTGTGTGTGTGTGTGTGTGTGTGTGTGTGTGTGTGTGTGTGTGTGTGTGTGTGTGTGTGTGTGTGTGGGGTGTGTGTTTATGGCTTTTTTGTCATTGAGGTTTCTTCCTCTTTTTGTTTACTGTCTATTATAGACATTAAAAATCCATATAGAAGACCATTCAGTGAGTTCCAGAGTCATTTTGTGTACAGAGGGCTGGATGGAGGGCTGGGTGATGGAGTAGGCAGCGTTGCGGGGGCAGGGGGGTGGAGGGCAGGCAGCAAAGGTAGGCGGAGCTCCTCTGAAAATCCCCATCGATGGGCTGATCAATCTGGAGTACACCAAGCAGATGTCCCGTTGGTCAGCAGGAGAGTTAATCGTCATGTTGGTTGAAAAAGAGAGAAAAACAGAAAAAACGCCGATGAGATACAACTATTTTAACAATCAGAATATGAGGTGTGTTGATGTGAACATCTTAAGACAGGCATTGAGTAAATTACTTTACGTAACAAGTTTTTGATGACCATCAAATACCAGCATGTTTTCTTTTAAACCATCATCTGCTTAGAATACACTCACTTATTACCAATTTAAATTACAGTTACAGCTCACTCATTTTCCCAGTCACCTACAGATTGTGAGATTCCATCCGTCTTATAACTTCACTGCCGCAGGTGACTTGACCACCCACTCAATTCACTATATCAGTGTGGATCATCCATCCGCACCTCTATAGCTGTAAACATCTGGCACCTGGTTTATTAGTTTGACGTTCTTACTGAATTTTCTTGTTTGGTCGAAGCAGAAGTCCCATTGTGAGACCCTTACATTTCTGGCACCATCAGAATGTTGCCCCAGGATATCTCGAATCACAAGACTGTGACATATTCAGTTATCTTTCATCAGGACAGGCCAAAATTTTAAATTGTGTACTTAAATATATGTGTGAGCTACTGTTTCAAACAGAGAGTTTGTGTGTATGTTGTAAAGAAAAGAGATATGTGGCTGGAGATAAGAGCTGCTTCAGTTAATAACAAATCTTGCACGGAGAGAGAAAAACAGATGTTTATTGTGACTTAACAGAGTTCATTTCCAAAGCGTGTGTTTCTGAGTGCAGTGGGCATGTTCTCTTACTGCCAACACAAGTTATGCTTTCCGCATGAATTCCTAGAAGCACCGGGGTGGAGGAGTCGCAACAATCTACAAATCCATATAAATAACAATTAACATAATTAAGCGGCCTGGTAGCTCAATGGGTTAAGCATCAGACTGGGATGCAGAAGGTCGCAGGTTCGAACCCCGTCTGACTCCTAGTCCATCCACTACCAGGTGTGTCCCTGAGCCAGACACCCAGCGCTAGCTCCCTTTAAGTCGCTTTGGATAAAAGCGTCTGCCAAGCAAAGTATAGTAAATTAATCATATTCATCTGCATGTCTTAGACCCCAACTAGACTGCTCAAGGAGGTTGTACCCTTGATCAGCAGGTCCATATTAGACCACATATATACCACCGGCTTTTAAGGTAGCTGTAGTAGACCCCTACTCTAAAAGCCTACTCTTGATCCAGGAGTTTTAACCAACTATAGACCAAATATCAACTCTGCCATTTATCTTTAAAATCAGTAACTGATGATCTTCTCTTGACTTCAGACCAAGGTCTTCTCTCTGTACTGGTATTGTTAGACCTTATTATCCCAGCAGAGGACTTCGCTCTCAGAGTGCTGGTCTACTTGTGATTCCTAGAGTTTCCAAATGTAGCCTGGGAGGTAGAGCCTTTAGTTATCAAGCTCCTCTCCCATGGAAACAGCTCCTGATCCAGGTTGGGAGGCAGACATCCTCTCTACTTCTGAGGTTAGACTTAACACTTTTTGATACAGCTTATAGTTGGCTCATGTGACCATGAACTGAACATGGGAGGAGGAAGAAGAGGCGACAGAGAGACATCAGACAAACAGGAGCTATTCCTAGCATGTTCTTGACAAATTGGGTCTTATCAGGGCTGAAGGATCAGAAGTTACACAATTGCTTGTGCCTTCTCCCTTGTAAGTCTCTTTGGATAAAAGCGTCTGCTAAGTAAAGCAAAAACGTGTCTCTCACTTCTTTCCATCATCAGGGCTCTCACATGTTCCCACTAATATAACATCACAATACACTCTAGATGGTCATGAATAACACACACACACACACACACACACACACACACACACACTATACTGACTTACATTCACTTCTAGGAGATCTACCCTAATCTTCAACCAAATCATTACTTTAAAAGTTTAACAAATTACATATCGACACACAGAACCCAAATGAGAGTCGAGTCCTCCCACATAGCAGATTACATGACAGGCTCTCTCCTTTACAAACATGCAAACTAATTATCCAAATCCCACTAAACCTAGTGAACCAGAGAAAGAACACCACAGCCTCCACCATCCTGTCAGGGAGAGAACGCTATGTGCCATAATGCCTGTATAACAAGACGAGCCAACAACATCCCACTGTGTGTTACCGGAACATAGGTTAATTCCAAATTGGGAATGACGAGAAAATCCGATCAGGGTGGAGTTGTTGAAATGACACAATAATGTGAGGTTTAGCTGACAGCACATAGAAGCCAGCTCACAAATGAACAGCGCAGTCTAACTACATTGAGTCTGAATAAGTCCCTTGAATGAGTAGTGAAACATTTCAACAAGAAAAAGTCTGGTTGCTATGACTCAACTTCCAGTCAACCATCTGGTTGACTGAGAACCTTCACCGACTATAGATGTTTACCATGTTTCTTCTACTGCAGCTTTGGTTGTTTCTTGGTGGTTTTTCTGGACGCAGTGACTGCCAAGACATTGGCGAGTGGTAAACCCAAATGAAACCTCCAAAACATCCCTCAGGAAACCTCTTGGTAACAGCGATGCTCCCACGCCCATGTTGTGATAGTCTGTTTCTTCGACTGCAACCGCACAATAACCAAATAAAATGCACCAAATGCAGTGTTTTGTATTCTTCAGGTCACCACTGGAGCAGGTTCTCCTCAAAGGAAGTCTCTGTATTTGGCTGCATACATCCTGCCCTTGACAAAACGGCGATAAGGAAAGGATAGAGGATGAGCGTGAAGCAGACGAAACGAGGAAAAGGTAAGGACAGAAGATGAAGATGTATGGTAAGAGAAGACAGAAGGGTGGGAGCTACAACACACTGAAATGTTTGCCCTTAAGCACCGAGCAGAAAACTTTGCCGAGATGGAAAGTGGGGGCAAAAAAATGCACACAAAAGAATAGACGAAAACAAGAGCATCAGCGACTGAAACGAGATGCCTGTAAAAGTTTAAGAGTCGTCGTTTTGCACGCGCAAACACACATGCAAACACACAGGCTTCCCGAGGCTGTAAGCACACACTTAACACACGTAACCAAGGTCTATTTTAGTGAGTGTTTATTTTTGTGCCAGACTAGATTACCTGATACACCGTCATCTGCATATCTACTCGACTGCTGCTCTTTTAGTATGTTCTCGGTACGGTACATATGGGCAACGTGTAAAACACAGGCTCTGGTCTGCTTTGATAATCCACATTGTGCAAGCTTTTGTGCATCGTCACCACTATAATAGACTGTAGAAGTGTATGGGTGTAGATAATGCAATAAAGTAGTAAGTTGTGGTTTCAGTAGGTTCGGATTCCTGAGCCCATCACACTGAATCAACTAAACCTTATACTGTACATACAATTTCAAATTGCTGAGACTATTGTTGGATAAAGGTAACTGAACAAACTCAGTCTGTGTGTATAATTAAGTTAATCTCACAGTCAACAGAAGTCTGTAAATAATTCATATAAATTTAGCTGATAGCAGTTGTGATAATGGACTGAAACAAATGTAAAACTAAGCAGGTACCAGTTTCCCAAATGAGTGGATCTGCTTTTCTGCTGTTTTTGAATTGCCCAAGTCTAATAATATTCTATCATGAAAAGATTCCACACATGCAACCCCAGATGTATGTACATGCAGTATCTTTGTGTATCTACTAATGAAAAACGTGTTTTTCTAAAGATAAAAAAAAACCCTAACCCCCAGTTCAAAATTTCTACAGGAAAAATAAGTTTTCCCTAATTGAGTGTAAGTCAGGGTAGAGGTTGGACTTTTAAAGTCTTAAAGTTCTTTTCCTGTGTGAGTGTGTGTGTGTCCGTCTCGAATCTGTACTTTTAGATTTAGGTAAGTGTTGAAGGTCAGGGTCAGGGACGAGAGGGCCTTACAAGAAACGCACAAAGACAAATGTGTGACATTAAATTTAGCTAAATGTCACTAACAGATGTTTAGTCTTCAGTCACTGGAGTACAGAGAGTCTTCGGTCACTCTCCATCCTCTCTCACACACATACACACGATTAAGGAGACAGTTTAAGGAAATATACCACAGAAGAAAACATGTAAGCACATGCTCTTTTGCAAATCTACACATGCACACAAACACTTCAACATTCCCATGAAAAAACAACCACACTCCCAGATTAGGGAAGCAGATGGCAGGAATAAGTACTAGCGAGAGTAAACGAGGGAGCCAGAGGTAAACAGAGTCTGGATGTGTGGATTGTGGTGCAGTGCTGCTGCAGTGCACAGAGTATGAGGGGGGGAGCACATGTACATCAACGTGCACTAGCATCAATAACAAAACCTTCAGTCATGACAAAGGTTTCAGTCAGTCGCTCTACCGACAGCATGAACAAACTGAAAGACTGTCTACTATAGAAAAAACTGGACTGGAAGATTTAATCAGAGACTTTATTACTACAAAAACTGTAGCTAGGAATTTAACCAAAACCAGCAAATTTGAACAGTCTTGGCTTCTGTCCTTTGGTTCCCATTTAAGGTTAGATCAGACTTTGAGGACCTATAAAATCCTACTACAAAACAGAAAAAATATGCTAAATGTTTTTCCCGTAAACACTTTGCCATTTTAAAAGTTTAGGGGAAGGTTTTCAATCGTCATCAACCACAATGCATTCTGCTAAGATTTGGTTTTTAATTACCCTTTCTGCTGTGTGTTTTCATATGTGGGAAAAATAAAACTGTAAAAAGTGACACAAGTCAAAAAAACAGCTTCATTACATATGTGTTCAGTTAGGGTGAGGTGGGGGTGGCATAATGAATTAATAAATACATAACAATACACATTCAGGCTATTAACATTAACAGTATGTAGTGAGAATGCAGGTTTAGCCTCCTCCTGGTGAAAAATTGCTCAGGTCAGGTACAAAACGGAAACTGGTAAACCAACTCTGGGTTAACCAAACACAAAAAAAGGGTCCAGCCAATGTGAGCATAACCTTACCAAACATTAAATAAGTTATTTAAATAGAGAGGACTGTGCTGTGTGTTGCAGACAGTAATAACCCAGTCACGCTCGTGTTTATTTTTAGCCCAGCCGGCTAACAGGCTAGCTAGTTAGCGCTCTGGCTGCCCCACATATCTACAGTGCAATCAGCTTACACCCCAAGCAAGACAGCAACAGCTAGCTCACACTCAAAAAGAAAGATCCATCAGGGACCTCCTGCTTTCTGTAGCTCATTTTGCTTCTCTGGTTATCAGTAGATTTTTTCGCTACATTATATTTCTACAAGTTATTGTGGGATTAAGGCCATTTGCACCAAATTATTATTTGTTTGTAGGCTGCAGCTGACCACACACACAAACATACAGTGTTATTTTAATCCACTAGATTGGAGCCTGTCTAGACAGTCGGTGTCAACCTTGTGCCAAATCTCATAAATTGCATTTAGTTAAAATGCTGCGGCAAAAAGCTCTGTTTTTAAAAGTGGCAAGCTAATAAACGATTCTCTGTAAAAGCTGGCTTAACTCATGCACGTCTGAGCGTTTGAAGCGGGATACTAGGAGGTTTTGACAAGCAGCAGCCTTGGTCTGCTTGTCCAGAGTCACGTTGCCAGCTGTGTGTTTGCTACAACCTTCCCCCTTGCCCCCCCCCCCAACACACACACACACACACGCACACAGTAATTGTTCAGTACCCTCTCAGTTTACTGTACCCCCTACCAAACATCGTATTACTGCACCCCCCACCTACATCCTGTATCTCTTAAGGTAGGTTAAAGGAACTGCGTGTGTGTGCGTGCCTGTGTGTGCGCGCGTGTGTGTGACGGTACCTTCCCCTTACAGCCCCATGAAGCCTTTACCCACAAGAGAGCTACAAGCAGGAGAGTGTGCAGTGAAATACATTTACATTATGTAGCTCAGCACTCGCGAGCCGTATATTATCTTTACAGTCATCCGAGTGGCCAAGAACTGCCAGTCGCATTCTAACCAAAATAAAACTATACCCTAAACCTGCCTCTAGGTCAGTTCAGACCTCAGTGATGACGAACATAACTCCAGCTCACTACACAAGCCTATTTAAAAACAGCTAAACAGAGCACCAATAAAAGACAACGAGCCAAAACAACAACCTGCACAGACATGTCTAAGATCGCACAAGTCTCAAGATGATAAGTTTTAACCCCACCCACAAGTCTAATGGAATATTCCACTGCAGAGCAAAAATAAAACACACACACACACACACACACTCTTCCTCTTACCTATACACATGTTTGATGCTGACGTAGAACAACCGAAATCAACAGCAGGACTGACCAAAATCTTTTTTGAATGCAGGTTAAAATAAAATTCACCAAATGTGCAAAACGGCCATGTGTAATTCTTTCAAGCTCAACATGTAGCAGCAAAATAAGGTTTTAAAATATTACTAAAGCAACATTTAGGAACTGGTTTAATCACCCTGCTGCTCTTTAATTTCTCTGTTGGTAATGAAACTTGTGTGAACGATAGAACATTAGATGAAATCACTTTTACTTCCTGTTTCAGGTTCTGTCATAAGCAGCACAAGAACAAGAATTGGTATGCATTTTGTTTGCGTTGCTGTGCTATAATAGGGGCTTGAAATGAAGCTCCACAAAAACAAAAAAAACTAAAATACTGATTATGGATCTCTCGCAGACACATGATAAAACTTTGATGAGCGTAAACAAAAAGCAATGAGACGCAGATAAAAACATTCTGTGTGCATTCTGAGTCCACTATGTCATATTTTCCCACCCACTGTTCCACTATCTGCACATAATCACTTTGAAAACCTGTCACAGACTACGAGCTGAGTAAAGACATATAATATATGTAAAGGCCAGGTCAACCAGCTGGTTTGCCGTCGCCTCAGTGTCAGGTCATTTATTTGTGTGTCATCAACATGATGTTGTGATCATGTCTGGAACTAAGCGGGCAGTGGTGACTCGCATACACAATTTACAAAACAAAGATGAGCTTACACATTACAAAAACAATCCAGATATCAAATGACAGATTGATAACTGGGCCAAATGCATAGCTGACAAAACCTTTAGGAACTTTGCATTGTGTGCTCCACCTAAGAGTCAGTTTGAGAAAAGTAAAAGAACAAACGTTGCAAAAGCTGCCTCTTTGGACAAACAGCTGTCCGAGCATCGTGTTCTGGAGTAGAAGACTGCTGCTGAGAGGTTTAGCACGGATGTTAAGCTGCTTCTGCGAGAAACTACATTTTATTAATATAAAGGTGCAAAAGGACGCTACGTTGAGAACTCTTTCTTCTACTGTTGCAAGTCCATCCGCTCTAAAGTGAGCGTAGTGTGTGAGGGTGTCCATTACTCTGAGTGCAGTGTTACCAACGGTGTTAATGACATTACTGGCACACAGCCAGCTATCCTCGCTCAGCCCAGACACCTGACGACCAGTCTGCCTGTGCAGCCGCATTCAGACGGTGCAGCCTGCAGATGCTGAGCCGCACTGATCGGCCAGCGGATTAACTGGCTGTGCTCACTGATGAAAAGTACCAGAGTCGCTAGCCAGCCAGTTACCAGCTGTGCTAAAAATAAGAACAAGCGTGTATAGCTTATAGCTGCAGTCCGCCTCTATGTTAACAACGTAGATAATGTTTGATAAGGTTCTGCTCACATTGGTTGGATCTTTTTGGCACCTTCGATGTTTACCAAGAGTCACCGGCCCAGTCTAAGTGTTTGTACCTTGGTAGAATCGAATGCATGAAAACATGTTATTCTGACTCGAGAGAATTTGTGAAATATTACAAAATAAAAAAAACCTAAATGTGTTTTGTTATAGATTTATTAATCCACTATGCCGCCACCCCCACAGCTCACCCTGTCTGAACATATGAAGTGGACGGGAACTGGTTTGTTGACTTGTGAGGAGTATGAGAACACACAGCAGGAACAAGATAATTATCCATTTATGTAGAACGCATTGTGCTTAGTGGTTGTTGAAAAACCACGTCTAGATTTTAAATGCCAATTTTTGCATTAAAGAATGGATCTGGCAATATACACTTACTGAGGACCACGTTGCATTTATTGGAACATTTCCAAATAAATAAAAGAAAAAAGGATTCAGTTTGCCAGGAAAGGAACACGTTTGTAAAACTCTAAATGAAGATTAAAGATATCTGTTGTTTAGCGTCATGCTACAGAAAACAAGTGGCTTAAACATCAGTTTCCATCAGCATTAAAAGTTGAAGGTGACCTTTAACTGAAGCTGCAAACACTATAGGTTTGTGTGTGTGTGTGTGTGTGTGTGGGTGTGAGTGTGTGTGACTTGTCAAACAAGTCAATGAAGTTCTTTAGTTGATTCTTTTTTAAACACAGTGTTAAATTGTTGTTGTTACCTGCTAGTCCATAAAGAAAAATAAAAAACAAATCTCTCTGCCAGTCATCTCTGGCATGCAGTCAGTTCTCTGGTAATTTAATTTGAAGGCAGGACATCAGTTTGTCCTGGGATATTTTGTGCTCAGAATGAGTCGGTAAAAAAAAAAAAATGGGAACAGCGATTGGCGGAAACCCAAGACAATGCATTAAGAGCGAGGTTCCATTACCTGATTTAAAGTGGACACATCTAGAGCTAGACGAAATGACTAGGGACAAAACTGGAACGACACGCTCCAGTCTGTGTGCTGGAAGTTCGGCTCACGGACCAGAGGTTTCAGTGGAGCCAAATTGGTTCGCGCTTTTCAGGTTCTGCCTCCTCTCACCCTACCCTCAAGGAAATACCCGAGCTTCACCATAACCACTGGTGCAGGCTGCAGTTAAAGTTAGTTAGTGAAGCTGCTCCGTGAAGATCTACAGACACACCATGCGCACTGACGGATAAATAATACTCATGATATGATACGACAAGACGCAAAGGAACCGTGACTGCAGGTGACAGTGGGAAAGAGAAGGGGAATAAACAAAACGTAACAGTGTAGACCGTAGACCAAGAAGTAGGCAAACAGCTGTTCCCAGAGGACATTGTGTATCGAGACGGACGATCTGGCCATGTGTGTCCTCCCACTCAAAGCCGGGGCTAAATACAGTACAGCCACGTGAAATTGCCTTTGATAACAGCCCAGCGCTAGAAAATATTCAGTCGTGCAACCTGCTGACGTCGGTCAATACAGAGCGACGAAAGATGACTCAAACCATAATATTTACTTTACATTTCTCCTGGACAACAAACTCTAACTAGTCTTCTGTGATTACTCACTGTGTGGAGAGCTCAAATGAGGCAGATAAGCAGTTTTTACCCTCCTAGAAAGTAAACACCTGATCAAACTGAAAGCCGTGCCAGATCATTACACAAATTATATTTAAATTAAAGTATTCGAATAGGCTGGGACTGTCTGATGTTTTCCCCTCAGCTGCTACTGCGTGCTGCATGTGCAACAAGTCTGTGTGTGTGTGTAAGATCTGTTGGAGATAAGGGGATGTTGCTGATACAAGTGAAACAACACACACACTCATCCAAGATAGGAAACACACTTCTCTTTCCTTCGCTCCCCTTCTCATAGCTGTGTCCGAATGACACTTTTTTCGGCAAGTTGTGTCTGTTCCCACTGAGACACTCAAGCTTCTTCGTGTGGTGTGGAAGCCATCGAATAAATCATATTTCCACAGGGCCGTTCCGTTAGAAAAACGTCTGCGTGAATGTACATTAAAGTGTGTGGTCTCATATGACTGACTCCTCGTGACCACTTGCCTGACTGTGTGCATGTGCGGTCAGTAACTCAGCACTGACTCATCACCAGTTGACAGCCGGCAAGCGCTTCATCAGGAGGAAGTCGATTGCTTTCACTTCAGCTGAACTAGCTGATCTCCGGCGCGCACAATGTGAAACCTGACTCGCACCGCACTGCAGGTCCACAGAAAGACCCCGACACGTGAAAACACTGATTTTTGAGGAAGACATCACGTTGACGTCGACCCAAGCAGACACCGCGAACAGATCACGCCAAAACCAAAGCACATCTTTTCAATACCGTGTGGTGAGATGAGGTTTCAAGCTGAACAGAAACACGCGAGTGCTGGAAAACAATAGAGGAAACACATCTGTTGGCTGTTTGTGTGTCTGTCATTGGGGCATTTCTTGTGTTGTTGTGCAGAGTTACATGACTGAGACATTGAAATACAGTAACGGGCATAAGGAATATGTTAAAATATAATACATTTAGGATAAATAAATAAAAGGAAGATTCATGCCTTCTTCGGCTGTTGTGCGTGTCGAGTTTTAACTCACCAAAAGGCGAAAGCTTCATAAATGTTGTTGAGACGTCGTCGTTTGGTCCAGGCTGCGATACTACACCCTGCAGTCGTACTTGAAGACACACACACACACACACACACACACACACACAAGCAGGAGTAAATACACACAGTCAGCTTCAGCTTCAACAGAGAACATGTGCTTTTACAAATAAAATTATTTAAATAAAATAAATCAGTAGTTGCCAGTAGGCCAGGACGCAGACAAACACAAACAAAACACAGATCCTCACTCATCTCTCCTGTCACGCTTCCTTTGTGGCAGTAATCCGATCGCGCTGCAGCAGCCAAACACACATTTTGACACACATTTCTTTGTTTAAATGATTTTTGTTTTTATCTTGAGGACATTTACAGTTGGGTGACACATTTAATCAGGACTTCTGTAGAATAATAGAGTCATATAAAGTGAATAAAACAATATTCAACTGCTAACTGACATATCTCCTGTCATTTGCCAACACACCCCATATGGTTTAAATCTGGTCATTGTCACCTTTACAACAACAGTTGCACATGAAGGAAATTCTCTTCCTCTTCCAAGTGTCAGCAGCCTCCACTCCGCAGCTCTGGGCCTCCTGTTTCTAAACGCGCTCTACCTGCTTTGCTTTGCATGCTTTACATTTGCACAACAGCCAGGATCCGTCATCTTATCCTCTATCATCAGAGCGACCTAATTATGCAGCCTGCCATGTTCCGCACAGTCAACAACACCAGCCTCTCTTCTCTTTTTGTTTTTGACACAGGCCTACAGCAAACTACTGTCAATGCCTCCACCTCCACCTCCACCTCCTCCTCCTCCTCCTCTCTCTGCAGCAGCAACCTGAGATGCTGTGTATTACGCTTGGTGGAGCCGAATAACAGCAGCGTGAAACTGTCTAATATCCGTTCCCGGCCGACGCCGGCGCTGCGGCCGGACCCCGCGCTCACCTCTCCGGGTCGTGTCAGCCGCCGGCTCCGGGGGTTTCTCTCCGCTGAGCGCTCGGACAGTCGCTCGCTTCTGCAGCAGCCTTGTTGCATAGGTTGTCCGTTGCTCCTGCAACTGAAGGCAGGGCTTTAAATACGCCTTTAAAGGAATATCTGTCGGAAGAAGGGACGCAGCCTGGCTTCCGCCGACGACGCTGCTAATTTGCATAAGGGGAGGAGCCAGCCATTAAAGGGGAATGCCGACAGTTCTGGGGCTTAAATTAAATATTAGATTATTTTTTAGTATGATCTAATTTTTCTTACACTGCTTTTTAAAGGGATTCAATGGGGTTTTTTTCTTGTTGAGGCTGCTGCCTTATCCTCAGAATAAAATTTACTAACCTCATTGGATTGAACTGGGTAAGCAGTAGCAGTAACCAGCTGTTTGTTCTTTAACCAAAAAAAGGAAACGACATATAATATGAGACGTTTATATTAACGTCTTCATACACAGGGAAAGGGAACCAAAACCACAAATAAGAAAACACATGCCTTCCTTAAGAGGAGTGACTGTTCTGACAGTGCTGAGATTTTCAAAACAGATTTCAGGTTACAGCACACAAAGCAATTGTTTTTCTTTTAAATCCAGACCTTGCTCAGATTAGTGTAAAGTGATTAAGAGCTGCAGAAAAAACTTCCACTGCTGCCGAGGCATAAGTGACCCACAGAGCACGAGATTAATTTCATAACTGCTTTTGTTTTTATGTAACAAAACAGTGTACACAGACGCATGCATGCATTTGTACGGCTGCAGATCAGTGCACACACACCTGAAGCACAGGGAGAGTGTGTCAGTGTGGATTTGATGGTCTCTAAATGGAGGTCAGAGGTCGTGCACATGGCAGAACTACTGCAATCGCTTAGGGTGGTCCGATTTTGTTCCAGCTTTACATAACTGCGGAGTGAGAGGAGTTCAGTAGCTTCTCTATTTGCTCTGGAGTTAACATATAGCTGACACGACTTCTTTCAATTCAACTCAGTTTTATTCATATAGCACCAATTCACTAAAGGCACTTTACATTGTAAGGTTTAAGACCTTACAAAAATAGGTAAATACTAACAGTCCCACTTGAGCAGGCACTGAGGCGACAGTGGAGAGGAAAAACTCCTTTTAACGGAAGAAACCTCCAGAAGAACCAGGCTCAGGGTGGGCGGTCATCTGCCTCGACGGGTTGGGGTGGTTTCTATTACTTTCCTGGTCCAATCTCTTTAGGTTCAGGTTCAGGTTAACTTTATTGGGACAATAAAGTTTATATATCAAATAATTAATATAATATATTTGGGTTCCAAACTTCTGGAGAGATGATGATGATAGAATGGGTTTTTTGTTATGCACATTTTCAGTACTTCATCTAAACTGAAGGACACAATGTTTGACCTCCTGGGAAAATAATACACAAAATGGTAAATTAATCAATAGCGACCTCTTCTGGTCAACTCAAAAACGTGCACAATCATCAGTATGAAGCCACAAAAAGTGTTACCTTACAGGACTTAGTTCTGGTCTGGGAAAAAAATTAAGTTATTACTTTTTTTTTCATTAATTCAAAAATGTGAAAAATGTTAAATTGCGTATAGAACACAACATATTTTAGTTTTCTACCCTCATGTCTTGTCCCCCGACTTCTCTGTGACACAGCAGACAGAGTAACTTGTTAAAAATCAAAACAATCTCCAAACGTCTTTTAAAAAGTGCACAGATTTTATTTGCTGTTGGTTAAAACATCTTGTTAACAGTCTTATACAATATATAGATATATACAATGTATAATAAATAATATGCATTTAATCCTTCATTGAAACCACCATGACTTATTTTTTTATTTATTTTAAATGATTTCCATTAACCAAATTAATATCACTGGTTATTGTTTCCATATTTTGCAACGTTTTCTAAAAAGGCAGAGATGAAAGCTTAAAAAGTAAAGGTAATAAAACATGATGTGTAAAATCAATAACATTAGTCCTTCTGTTTCCTTAAAGGACTACAAATTATTATAAAAACTCATATAAATAAAAAAGAAACGACTACTACATATGTGGGAGATTTTGAACATAAACATCAACTCGTATGATGAAAAACAATGAGGTAAGTATTTGGCCTTATGGGGTTAGTTCTTACTTTGTGTTTCTAAATACTGGATATGCTGATATTACATCAGAGTGCACCTTTCACCATATTTCCCACAAGTCTCCGCCTTACTATCTATTAAAGCATAACTTCCATCAAAATACACCTTCATCTGAGCTTTCCCACAGCATCAATTAAATCTCCAGTCGCCGCTTTGTTTCCCTGGTAATTTGACTCATTTGAACTGTGGAGATTTGCGTCAAACTCACAGCTGGAGATGAGGCTCGGTCACACAATAACCCCGCGTAACACAAGCGCGGTCAAACGTATAACAAAGCAGGGTACGGTATTAAATAAGTCACGGTATGACTGCATGATAAATACTAAAAATGTATAAATCTTCAGTAAAGTGAAGCAGTGACTCTTCATGTCTCCTTCATTTACCCGAAAATAAAGTGTTTGTGTTGGATATCAGCGCCTCACAGCAGGAGGAGGAGCTGCTCAGTCTGGGACACTTTATGTAAACTTGTTGACTGACATGTGATTCCCTTACATCTGTGAGGCAGAGGCAGATTGGTTCTGTGATTTCAGATCTTTTCCCATAGATCCTCAACCTGTTCTAATGACTCACGTGACTGGGGTTAACTTCTGGTCAGCAAAAACCCTCTATTCCACCTTCCAGATAGCGATCTTTCCATCATGTTTACCCGCTCCACTGAGGACGTACCGATCCTCAGCAGAGCAGAGTGCCTTCACCTTGTCATTGTGGCCATGAAGCTCTTTCAGTACTTGGCGTGTGTCTGTGTCCAGAATGTAAATCTTCCCTTTGGTTGAGGTGCGCCCCACGCATCCAATCCACACCTGGAGGATGGGAAAAGAGACAGATGATGTGATTTTATCTCTCTGGGTGGGCGAGTGTCTGGGTGGCTGAGTGCTTTCTGTGTAATAACCTGATTTTTGACTTTAATCATGCAGTAACACCCGGTGCAGTCCTGCAGAGTCACACGATGGAGTGGTTTGGTGTCCTTCATTGGCCAAATATACACTTCTCCCGAGTCTGTGCCAACACTCCACAGCTCCTCCCTCTGAGACACACACAAGCAAAAAAAAAAGAGAAGAAAAGAAAAAGAAAACCAATAAAACAGTTTCATATGGTCGCAGATTAAAAAAACATACAACACAGAAAAAGAAACAACCGCATGTGTTGTACCTCAGGTAAGAGCAGTATAGAGCTGAACGTAGCTGCGGAGCCTTTTTGTTGCTCCGATAGTTTCAGACGATGTTTCAATGAGCCGCTCCTCCACACCTCCATTACACCATCTCTGGCGCCTGGAGAAAGATAGAGAATATTTGGAGTCTTCTCTCAACTCCCAGCGTCCCAGTTGGCCCTCCTGTAAATGTGAAACTTACAGCACCACAGTGTTCCACTACTGCAGTGAACGGACTGCAAACGGTCGCAGGCCAGGCGGAAGTGCTTCTTCACCTGAGTGGTTTGAGACACAAATGTTGACGGCTGTGAAAAATGAATCTACACATATTTGTGTGACGAGTTAAAGCACCTAAATCACTCAGCTATAAACATTTATGGCACTTTAACATTTCATAACTGTATTTAACACAATGTTTTGTTTAGTTCTTGACAATAAAATAAATTAAAAAAAAACTATTAAAAGACAGGTCAAAACTCACCTGCAGCGTTGATGCGTCCCACACCATCACGGTTCCCTCTGAGCTGCAGGAGTACGCCACCTTTTGGCTAAAGAGCAAAGTAATCATTTTAATCGGAACACTTAACATGACCCAGACATTTCTGTTGCTGGGACTGTAGCT
>JAUMTR010000003.1:6487910-6506784 GCA_032270685.1 Microctenopoma stevenorrisi
TGGCTAAAGAGCAAAGTAATCATTTTAATCGGAACACTTAACATGACCCAGACATTTCTGTTGCTGGGACTGTAGCTGCTTTTCAGTTCAGCTCAGTTAATTTCATTTTAACAGCACAAATGTTGACGTACTGTACAACACAATTACACACACCGACAGTGTGTTCTGTATATTTGTGTTACCTGTATTTGTCCGTGTCAAGTGCCAGTCCGGTGACCTCCGCCCTGTGTTCCGTCAACTGTCTGTTACAGACCAGGGCCACCATGCTGATGATGTAGATAACGGAGTCTGCAGATCCCATCCAGACCTGGTCATTGTTAACTCCCAGCATGCAGTTCTAAAAACAGAGAAACAAAAACACCTGACACCAGATATACAAACAAATCACGCACTTGTGTTAGAGCTGTGTAAAAAGAGCCACAGATGTGTTTTTAGCTACTAATCGTGATGGTTTTCTGCTTTTCTATGCATTACATGATAAGGAATTGATGTTTCGGTTACTGGTGAGACAAAGCAACACACTTATAGATGTCGCCATAGGATTTAGGAAAGAAATGAACTGGATTCCTGCAGGAAAAAGTTAAATGCTTCCTTTGTTTTGTTCAATTTTACATTGTAGAAAATTTAAATAAAAGTGTGAAAATCTTTTAAACATTCCTTACTAGTGAAAACATCTCCCTAAACTTATATGACTTGTGTCATGTGTTTCTTTGTACACTGCAGTGTTTCCTTACCAGCCTCACATTCCCAACCTGAAAGGTGTGTGTGAGGGACCAGCTGGAAGCATCGAACACCATCACCTTCCCACTGCCCAAAGACACCCACAACTGACCTGAAACACACACACACACACACACACTTATCAGTTGTTTCTCAACACCTTATCATCCTACAACCGCAAGTGTTTACTTTTTCAGAAGGCAAAGCAGAGATGGGAATATCACCACCAACTGAAAGCTACTCAAACATTTAATCACTTCGTGTGCAGTTGTGATAATCACAAACATCTCAGGACCTAAGTTTCCAACAGTGACGTTCCAGCGGTTTAAATGGAAACAGCCCGTCTCCACCCATGCTTCACCTAACGGTCTGATGTCCTCTAGCGTATTCGCTGCTATTTAAAAATACCACCAGTAGTAAAAAGGAAAGTAACATCCTGTATTTTATATGCAGAGAAACAGCGAGGGGACAGTGGGACATAGAGGGGGGGAAGGGGGGCTCAGAAAAAGTGTGACGTACAAAGTGGGAGAAACTGGGAAGGGTGGGGTGGGAGGAGTGTGCTGGCCATGTGCCAGGAATTCAATTCAGTGACCTATATTCAAACTAGAGAGCGAGTGAGAGTCAGAGGGAGTCGGGCAAAGAGGGTCTGAATGGACAGAGTTGTTCTTCTCAGCAACAAAAAACCCAGAGGGCTGTAGAATAACCAAGCAGCTGGTTCAGTTGTTTGATCCACGTCTGAAGCTCTGATCAACAAGCAAAGTGTATGTCTTGTGTTTCCAGTGTTTCTTCTACCATTATATTAGGAAGGCTTAAAGCGACTTTAAACCACCTCCTGCTTTTTCCTGACGAACGTCATCAATTCAATTCAATTCATCTTTATTTGTAAAGCGCCAAATCATAACAAAAGTTCGTTCTCCAAAGTCAGAGAACGAGAAGTCCGTGTTGAGAAACCGCTGAAAACAACACAGAAGCATCAACTCTGTCGCTCAAGGTACATTACACGTTTGATTCATTCAAGGACAGAAGATCTGGAAAGAGATCTTCTATTTGATCGCACTGACTCTGACTCTTAGCATTTATTTAACTAATGCTATCAACAGCTGTTTTTTCAAGAATGGGGACTAATCCAAATCTGGAGATAAACCCGTTTTTTCAAAGAATCTCCACACGCTGTGTTGGTGCGGCATAATACTGCAAGTTCAGTCAGTCAGTACAGCGATGTTTATTCTCCATAAATGAATAATGAAAAAGGTGCAACAGCTTGAAAATATCAGACATTCACGGTCACAATAATCAGTGTATTTCGCGTGTGTGTAATGTTTTCTCTGGCGTTATAATAGGAAATGAATGCTATTTCATTTCATTTTCATGTAGCATTTAAAGCAGCACGCGAAAATGTAACACCTCATGAATTGACTATTAATACCTTTCAATACTTTTTAATGGCGTTCTTTTTTGCTTATGTGATTTACTACCTTTTAATACTTTTTAAAACCCCGCGGACACCCTACGTGTGGATTCCAGCTCGTGAATGTGTGTGGTGGGGTCAGTCTGCCACCGGTCGAGCATCTAAGCGGCCCCAGATGGTCCGTCCACTGAAGGCCATGCCTTTGTAGTTTTTTTTTTAAGATGCCTCCTGACAACCTTCCTGCCACGCAATGCTCCAGTCTGTCTGCCCCCCACCCCTAATAAAATCAAAGCGAACAGTTAACAACTCGGGTGTTTGAAGGCCACATGTGGTGACTGGGATTTTTATACAGGTGGGGAAAAGACAACAAAGTGCCTCAGGCCACCAGCCTCAATCTGAGCGCTTCCTGATGAAGACGCAACATATCTGTAACACAGCGAGACTCGTGAGGGGTTTAAATGACGCTGATGGAAAAAGGCGGTCGCGTCCCAGCTGGACCGAGACCTAGTCATTGTGAAAACCATATGATTCACATTATTTACATACTTAACCAGACCTTTTGGGATTTCCATAATTTGTCATGAGTCTGTACAGTTACCATCATCAACAGGTGTTTCTAGTTACCAAACACATTTCTTAACTTTGCTTATTCGCGCACTTCATGAATCATCACAGTGATTTTCCAAACATTTTCTAAAGTACCTGTGTGCGTGTAATCTCTGCACATTGCCTGTTTTATTTAAAACACTTCTCCTAGTTCTGGTCCAACAGAGGATTCCTTTGCTGGTCCAAGGAAGGTGTTAAAATTACACAGCCAAACGTTTACTGTATCTTTAAACATAATCCCAGAGAGTGAATTTTCTATTGTCTTATATTAAATGGGAACTTCTCACATAACCTTTAACCTGGTTTCACGTTGTTTGACGAGAGGCTTCCCTGAAAATGTATCCCTTCGTACTGACATATAAAAGTGTTGTTGAAAATCTTCATGTGCTGCTTTATGACAGTCTGCCTTGTGTCTGTTTGTTTTTACAGTATGTCAGTGATTGTGAGTTGGTGAATCTCCAGATTAGGAAGTCAACCAAAATCGGTGAGTCTCACATGGACCATAGACAGCAAGAGAAAGAGAAACCTGATGCTTGTCACTGCAGCGATAATAAAACACAAAAGATATTCTTTGGTTACAGGACACCCTCTGAGCAACGAGTGTGTGTGTGTGTGTGTGTGTGTCTACCTGGTGTGTATAGGAGTACATCTACAGCCTGAGGAGCAGCAAGTTCCAGGGAAGGATTAATTTTGTGTTTCAGCGTCTCAGACGTCGTCTTAGGAACCATCATTGGGACTAGAAACAAAGGAGAAATATCTGACCTTTACCAGCTGCCCAACAACAACACAAACCCCACGAAGCAGCGAAACTATCCACACAACTCATGAGTCGTTAGTGGGAATAAAGACTAAAAATGTGTTTTAAATCAGATGAAAATGCAACATCAGCAAACAGAATGAACCTAAATGACTTTGAGTGACTACTATTACTACTACACTCTACAGTCCTAAAGCCAAAGCTGCTTAAATTCCTAACACCACCCAAACAAGCAGTAAATCCTTGGCAGCTTGAACCAGTCTCATATCTACATTGTATCTGTGGCTGGTTCCACTGGCTTGAGTTTCATCTGGATGCTGCAGTCCACTTGGTATTTACCAGTCGGACTATCATGCACTGAACCCTACAACACATACGCACAGGCCAACAGCAGATACTGGCAGGCACAACCTGACTTTAGATCTTTAGATCAGGTAAGACACTATTTCTGGTCCAACTTGCTTATTAGGTAAACTTACAGGTACTGTAAATGGCAATAAAGACAAGCTAGAAAAACATCGCGACTTTGTGTACCTTCCATCTTGATGCGGTCAAAGTGCGCCAGCTTAGAAGCAGCATAGATGGCCTTGCTGCTCTGGAGGCTGCCCACTACTGCGTCCATTAACAAAGCATTGGTCAGAGCCTGCTGCATGTACTGGGGGTCCTGGAGAGAAAGTACTATTTAGAGTAATAACACATTTTACCCCTTGCAAAATTAGATTCAGGATTCACAAAAACAGAGTCAACTAACATAATTTCAACTAATATAGTCAAAATATTGATTACCGACTTTCCAAATTACTCGTTTTGTGAGAAAAGTATTGTTAGACAATAGAAAATAATGTAATTTACATAGTTGGGAAGCTAAAAACAATCACATTTGATGCTTTTGCACAGAAATAAATCGAATGACTAACTGGCTGACTAAAAATAGTACCGTTAACAAACTAAAACACTAACAATTTCAACAACACAAACATTTTGAATAATCAATATTGCCAGTGCTGATGCATATCCATCTTGTCAGACAGTCTGTATATAAATGTTGAGTCATACTACGCTGTCTGAGAGGAATTGAGAGACCATAGGAAATGCAAATGAAATAAATGTGTAAGGGGAAAGAAACAGGCAACTGGTTTCACAAAGGAAGTGTTCAGAGTGTGAAACTATGATTTATGGTAACTTATGCTAATTCATGGCGTGCCTAATAAAATCTCAGCCACCCCCACACAGGTCACAAGAGTTCTCTGTCTCACTCCTTCTTAAACACAAACACACACACACACACACACACACAAACACAGACGCACTTCTTCTTCTCTCAATCTATCCCTTCATACTGACATACACTCACACTCCAGCTACCGCTTTACCTTGTGTCGGTCAGCCATGCTACGTCCAGCCCACATCTCCTTGACCATTAAGTTCCAGAGCTCAGTTTCTGTTTTCAGATTGGCCTCGAACGCCTCCTTCTTTCCGCGAACGCGGAGCTTCAGACTGGGGATTCGCAGGAGCAGGAAGGGAGCTGACGACACCTTCACCTCCTAAAGACAAAGAGTTAAACATCGGATCTAAATACGTGGAGCAGCAAAGCAGTAAAAACACACAAGAATGATCACCTGATTCGAAAGGCCAGACTGTAGAACCACTTGTCATCTTTCCCTTTCTCTCACCTCTAAATCACGGTACTGAGCCACCTCCACGTATCCCGGTCGTCCGTCGGTGAGCAGGAAGAGCCGCCGTTGAGTCATGGCGATCTTTCCCACACCCCGGCTCGTCTTAACCGAGGAAGACAGCTTGAAGACGCACTCGCTGGGTTCAATGTGCTCCAAGACAGACGCAGGCAGGCACACCTATGTCAAATCATATGAATCTCTGTCAGTAGTTACTTTACACCGATTGTCTGCTGTTGTGTCAAACCACTTTGACATGATGGCTTTAACCAGACTATTTAACTGTTCAAGGCAGATTTTTTCCTATGGATCATTATTGATTTGGAATATAGTGTCTTTACCTCAGCTATCCATCCATCATTATCTGCATACAGTGTACTCAATTATAAATACATATCTAGAAAAGTGCCTTTACAATATATCACAAGGAAAGAACATGTACAAACCTCTTGTGCCTCAGCCTCAGTGTCCTTCCAGATGGTGTAAAATACTCTGAACAAGTCTGGACCAACCTGCTTCTGATGACCTTCAGCAAACACAACACACAACCTTTCAGAATGGGATTTTTCTTTTTGGATATTAATGCATCAGCAGAGACAGAGGACTTTGGCTGACTGACTCCCAGCATCCCCAGAGAGAGTAGTTGGGGGTTGATGTTCTTACTGTATTACAACAATGACTAAGTACATTCTGTGCTCTCCCACATATCCAAGCTCCATCTTATCTCTCGTATAAACACAGCTGCTGTGTTAATGCCCCTGAGCAGAATAGTCACAATATTATATATATATATATATATACACATACACACACACACACACATATATATTTGTGGGTTTTGTATCAAACATATTTGCTTAATGTATTTCTTTTTTCACCAGGTGTACATAAAATTGTGGAAAATATGTACTTTTTGTATTCATTCTGTTCTATTAACGATAAAACTGTCCTTCCTCCAGGCGGAGTCAGAGGACAAAATAAAAACGTGCCCACTAACAAATCATAAAACTCTTATAATAAAACTCATAAAACTCTTTTTCAACAACAAAACACGAAGGGGAAGATAAGGACTCTCTTCTTCAAACGAGCTATCCTACTTGGCAGGAATGTTGTCAGGTCACTGTAGCTCTCACACTGACTTGGCACGTATTGCTGCTGGCTGCTTGTAATGTTTATCATGTGTAAACTGAAGCTGAAGAGTATTGAGCTGTGCTGTGTGTGCAGACATCGTCTACAGTGAAAGAACTGACAGAAAGGATGTTTCCAATACGTTAGAGACTCTGAGCTATTTTCTTTCTGATACAGTACTCAGAATTACCTGTAAGTGGCCACTGGAACTCTGGTTGCATAACACCAGACTCACTCTTTCTTCAAGAAGCAGCGAGGTAATGATTAACCTGAGGATTAAATGTTTGCCTAGCAAAAGGGGACGGAGGGGTGTAGCCGAATGTGCAGCTGAGCGTGCGGGTGCAGTGTAAACACAACACCTCTGTGAGAAAACCTCTGCAGGACAATCTGTTGGGAATGGGAGAAAGTCCGACCTGCTCTTATATGTCCACGTTTATAGTAGTTAGTTGACTGTATATTAGTGGTATGATGGACACGAACACGTGTACATGCTGTATGCAGCGGTACTTACCCAGTGTTAAAGCATCAAACAGTCTGTGTATGGTTCCTTGATCTTTTACAATGCCGGACTCCTGCACACATTTCACAAACTCCTCCAGCTGCATGTATTTTTTCGGCAGCTTGAAGCGCTTCACGGCGCCCTCTTCATTACTGTTGCTGTGGTGCGCAAGTTCGCGCTCCTGCTCCCTCTTGATGCGACTGACGAGCCTCTTAAGTTCTGGCCGTCTGTCCACCTGGGGACAGGTTTTTACAAGTATTTAGTCTGGTAGTTACAAAGTTAGAAGGAAGGGACCAGATCGTGGTCATTTAAAAGTAGCTTGACCAATGTACAGTGTTTCTAGGGCTCTATAATTTACTGCAGGCCACAGCATTTACAGGTCCATATCTCAAAGTTCAATTCAACACAGTGTTCTTATTCGTGACAACTCAAACTGACCTGTAACCGTTCAGCTTCTGGCAGGGAGTCAACCAAACCCTTCACCATGTGTGAGGGGAAAATATCGGAGTCTGTCTTATAAAGACTCTGGAAGTCCTCCAGTGCGTCCAGACGCCTGTTTGCCACAGTGTTTACCAAACCGCGCAGGTAGTGGTACCTGGGGAGAGGAGTTGGATAAGGCTCAAGCTTCCTAGAGACTTTGTGTAGGATAAGGTCATTTCTTTAAGCTCAATATCACACATACAAAAAGATATTGTTTATGTGAAATTAAATATGAGCACCTGGCCAACAGAGAGGATTCATCAGGTGGTGTGGCAGTAATGGCTCTGCCTAGTGAAGCCACCATGTCAGAATAATAGTTCTGGACATAATGATAGGCCAAAGGAGGGGGAAATTCCGGGAGACGGAAAACCTTCACCGCATCCTGAGGAAATTTCAACCCTGAAGGAAGATGAAAAGAATAAGCGTGTAAGCAAAATAAAGTGACTTTTAGAAGACTCTACCCAGCTGCTTGTCCTCCTCTGTTGTTACTGACCAATATCAGCAGTCATTTTTCGGAGAGACGCGGGTCTTTTGAGGCTGCTGGTGGACATAATGTCACCTGCAGGTTGCTCCAGGTTAGGCAGGCTGGCTCCGAGCCTCTTGCTCAGCCTGTCATCGGGGTTGGTGTAGCTGCGGTAGCCAGCTCTGTACAGATCAGACACAGGAGGTCGGCGTGGAGAGTCGGTCATTGCACGGCTCCTGCAGAACGAGGACAAAAGATGCAGATTCTGAGATTGAGGCAAATATTAAAAATGGGAAAAAAGACTTCTTACTGTTGGTTTAAAACATGATGCAAATCAATATTTATAGCGTGAACATTTTACTTCTGAGTGGCATACACAACAATAAACCTAATTAGTTTATGTTAAACTATTATCTTACTGCAGAGATGGGGGAAAGTTATGTATTCCAGTTATTCACAGTAATGGTGTGTGGGTTTTTTTTTAACTCTACCTGGTTTAACAAGAAAAACAACTTGAAGAAGCTACTGTAAGTGATGATTCATTTGTACACACATGCTGAGAAAGTGGACACTTGTTTTGTTATTGTTTACATGTGAAGTGTAAGGAACCTGAGTTTTTACGTGATGTGAGGTTTTGGTTATTAATATATTAATACATTCATTTAAACAATTATGCCATTATGTTACTGCTGTGCTTTGCCAACTGCTCACGCGACATTGTATGGGCTTCATACCTATATGCACTGTTACGCATGTTCTGCTCCATGCGGCTGAAGGAGTCCCATTTCCTGTTAAGCCTGTCTCGCAGGAATGAGTGGAAAATATAAGTCTCTAATACCTGGGAAGAACAGCAAAGAGAGGTGAGCAGCTCAGAAAGAACACTACACTACCCACCTATGCTACATGTGTGAATGTGTGAAGGTACCTTTTTGTAAAACGGCTGGTCTGCTGGCTCCCTGGTCCTCAGAAACTCCTCGCTGTTAAAAACTCTGTGTTCATGGCTTAAAAAGTCCTGAACGTCTCTAACACAGGGACAAGCAGGAAAACACAAGCAAGAGAAAGAGAAAACTCTTTGATTCTGACTCTGATGCATTTTAATACGTTATTCTTGTGTTATTTCCAAGTATCTTGAACAAGAACCCTAACCTGAAGAGGTTGACCACGAGTTCCAGAGAAATGTTGCGAATCTGCGCGTTCAGTCGTCTCTGCCAGTCCCTCCGTTGGCAACGCAGGGCATTGGCATCGGTGCCCATTCCAAGATGACACAGCTCCAAGTCATAATGAAGCTGAAGACACTCTGCCCTGCGCACACACACACACACACACACACACAGATTTAGGTCGCAGAATAAACTATTAAACAAAAAAAATCCAAAATGTATAATATATTCTGGATAATTTAAGTTTACAGAAAAGAAATCACCAACATTTACAGCCAACTCTCTACTTATACACTTTGGCATACGTGCATGTGTTACCTTGATATAAAACTCTCCGCTGCAGCCAGAGGAATAGGTGGCAGGTCAACCGTTTCAGACCATGATGACTGAATCATGCCATCGTCGATATTTACCAGGATTAGGTCGTCTGTTTCCTGTGCACAAACATAGACACACATGCACACAGAGGCCTTCACTTGAGATACAATGGGCACAAATCACACACTACACAGCACTTTACTGTCCCTGTTGGAATAACATTCATCTACTTTTCTCAAAAAGGTTTTATCCAAAGCATTTGGACTTGTTTGGTTTCTTGACGACGTTTCACCCGTTCTCAAGTCTTGAGAATAAAACCTTTTTGATATGACCATGATCTGGATCTACTTTTAAATATGCCAACTCATCTAATGTCTCAACTTGAATAAAGATATTATTGTTAAAATCTGAATTTGGCCATAATCAGAATGATTAGCCAATACATAACACAGCAGTGTTAAACTAATATTTGGTTATCTATTAGCAAGCTCCTGGTTCCTGCGTAAGACAGCAAACACGGCAAAGATGTAGGTGAAGGGAGGTGAGGTGGGGAGGGGTGGAAAGACTCTAGCCTAATTATCAGGACACATCTACTGCAGCCTCAAATAAGCAAGTGTTCCAAGCATAATCTGAGTTGATCAGCCTTAAAAGTTATACCGGGGTACTTACCGCAGCAACCTCTTGGTAATGACTGATGTGACAGCCCATCAGGAAGGCAGTAGGGGCCATGAGGAAATCCAACATTCCTCCAGCCAACACCGGAACATAGGGCTGCTGCCAGGACAGAGGCTGAAAAAGGAGTTAGCAGAGCAGGAGGTAAATAAAAAAGAGCCGACAAAGAGGGACACAGGTTCCCGTTTGTAACACCCGATGTTCCCTGCTCTAACCTGTAAGCACAGCAGCAGACTCTCTGCAACTAAAGTGAGTCTGGCCCAGTCAGACGAGAAGAAAACCATCCTCTGTTCTTGGAGGAGACAGGACAGCACCTACAGGTGGGAAAGACTCAAAAATCACAGAATATCTTCTTCATCCTGTCCTAAAACGCCGTTAATACCAGCCTCTGTTCTGCAGTACCTGAAGAAGTGTTCTGTGTGTGAAACAAAGGAAAGGTAGATGCAGATCGATGTCGATAACAGGGCTGTCCTGATCCTCCCTGGAAGGAAGAACCACTTGAAGAGGGCGAAGGCTGAAGGACTAAAATAACAAAAAAACACACAGTAAGGATCAAAGAGAACATGAGACAGAAGAAGCTTGACGATATCAGAAAACAGCAGGGTTTTCTTTACCACATGTAGCTGTCCAGGAGGTGGTAAGGGCACCAAAGACAACTTGGCTGAAAACTCCTTGATCGTGTCCTCAAAGTCAGCTTGTCTAGCAGGCCGTAACTGGACCAGGAGACTGAGAGTGTGCGGGTTAGGGTTTAGCGTTATAAAGAAGAGGTTCAATTTATTTGCACCTCAAAAGACATGGCTGGTTCATTAATCAGCCTATATATTGAAGGTTTTACCATGACAAACAGTCTCTCAGAGCACTGTAGTAAGGGAACTTGGAGATCACACACACAGCGAAGGGTGTGTAGAGACGGGACTTTGATGAGTTCCTCTTATGGCCATTCTGCACACCTTCCAGACAGGTCTGAGGGATCAGACAGTTAATAAGAATCAACATTCTGCATTCACCAGGTTGCGTTCAGGTGTGCGTGCTCGTACCTGTACGGCTCTGTAGTACTGCACAACGACTCCGTGAGATCGGTTCCCGAACAGGTCAGTAAAAACCAGGAAGTGATAACTGTCTTCTTTCTGCTCGTTGGCCAACTGAAGACCACCTATGAAAATCAAGAAGTCCGTCATGTGTCACGCGAGTCATGCTGAACATGGTACTATCTGGCTGGGTCAGTGAAAAAGTCAGAGAATAGCCAGGAGAACGGGTAGCCAGGCAAAAAAAACGATGTTATTAGAGAAACACTTGTTCTTCTCGACTGTCTAGCGTGTTATTCATATCAGAAAAGAAACACATTATACCAGGGAAACAAAGCTGAGGCAAAGCAATGAGGTCAAGATCCTTTGGAACACTGATGTCCTCTGTGGCGGAGGACACTTCAGCACCAATGGCTCCATTAGAGACGGCCTCTGTGGCACGATCTCGCCTTTTCTACAAACAAGTACAACAACAAATGTGTCATTTATTTCTGAAGCAGAAGGCACGCGGACTACTTCTCAATGTTTCCAAACCAATATCCATACTGAAGGTGATGGGATCACCAGTCACAAAACAGAAATAATAATAATCAGTTCGAATGACATTTTAAAATCATTTTCCAATCACTTTCTAGAGGTTCAGACAAGAAATGTATCTTTAGAATTTCAAACCTTCTTGATGAAGCTCTTCCTGCGTGGGACACGGCTGAAAGCTGGACCAATAGCGTTGTTCTCCTTGGAAACAAAAGGTGGAGCATGGACCTGCAGCACCTCTGCTTCCAGCTGGAGTTGGTCCTCTAACTTGTCCTGCTGATGAAGCTGCAAAGGAGTGCGGGGGTTGAAAGCTAAGCTGCATCATCATTAATGGTGCGTATTTCACTACAAAAGCTGTGAGGCTACTTAAAAGTTTGTTTGCTTGCCTGTAACACATCTCGCAGTTTATCACTGGGGGCTCCGACCACTACACATGCCTCCAGCAGTCCAGACGGGAGTTCTGCCATCGCACCCGAGCACACACAGCACTAGAAAAATCACACACACACTGTTATAAGAATTTTGTGTACGAGTGTATGTACTCACACTGACCACACGTTTTAAGAGAACTCTGTACCCAAAGCTCACGGTGTTATCAGCATTTCAGCTTAAATTAACCACATTGTGTAAGAAAACCCGTCCCCACTTCCTCCCACTGTCCTGAAAGAGGATTAAAAAGTCACTGCTCACAACAGCTAAGTGAACACTCCTTTGTAACATTCAGATGTGCCGTTACACTTTCTGAGATGTGCCGCTGTCTCAGATCTCCTCCTTCTTGTAATTGATGTTCTCAATTAGACATTCAGAGAATTATTTTAACACACACACACACACACACACAGTTTGCATTTAATTTTTAAATACATCGTATTATTATAGTGCAATAAGAATCAAGAATCAATAAGAACAACTGTTACACAGCATACCTGGATAAAAAGGATTTTTCTCTTACTGTGAATCCTGCATTTCCATCTAGTTATTTTATCTGGACAGTAACTCTTCTCAGTGATCCTGATACGACGACTGAGACGACTAGATGAAATTAGGATTACTATACATATTTTCACTGTGGTGAACGTGTCATCCCCCCGTGGGCCCTTTCCCGTGTCCCCATGTTTCCTCTATGACATAATGAGAGTTTGAGCAATCTACTGTGTCAACCATAGCACTGGCTGAATTAGGATCATGAGAATGTTTGTTCCCACTTACTGCAAGATATTACACACACACACACAACACCAACAAATCTATCCTACCGCAACTTCCTCCAGATGCACGTCAACATGCATACATTACACGCCTAATCGAACTCACATGCACGCACGCTGACACAAACACACACACACACACACACACATACTGGATATGACATAAACATTCAGCTCGCACGCAGCAGATGCCGGGCTTTGTTGAGGGGTGCAGCAAACCACTTTGGTTAACAGTGTGAAAACCACAGACAGGAAGCCCAAAAAGGCTAAAGTGACTACATAAATGTGAACAAAGAGGGAAATGCTAAAGCAACACTTGTTGAGCAAGTCCTTGAGACACATCACTTATGAGCGCCAACACCAAAAGTTGTTTTATATAACTTATATAATATTGGATGTTGTTAAGATATTGTTGTGCAATCATGTTCCGGCATTTTGATTTAGTTATACCTGAGCTGAATGCTGAATGAGCAGAATGCCACGTGCTTTCCATGCACACATACCCTTGATTGAGAATCATCAGCACAGAGTCCATAACAGTCAAATGACATATCTACCGGTTTATCTGTGGCAGAGAAATCAAAGCAAAATACATCCGAACTGCGTTAACCTCAACAACAAACTTCTTGTTTTCTCTATTTCTTTATTTTTTTTTGGAAGAGAAATAGATGTCTCATCACTGTTGGTAATAAAGATGTCTCAACTTTATTACCACTTATTCACCTACTCTGTTTTGTCATTTTCTCTTCTTTTTCCACCATTGACATGCTTGCTCGCTCGCTCTCTCTCTCTCTCTCTCTCTGTCTCCTGGCCATTCCGGTCTCTGACTAACCACCCTGCTGTGTCACGGAAACACACTAACTTAGGTCACTTATTCCTGAAAACCTCTAATTTTGTAAACCCTTTGTGTGTGTGTGTGTGTGTGTGTGTGTGTGTGTGTGTGTGTGTGTGTGTGTGTGTGTGTGTGTGGGGGACAGAAGCATTTAACAAAAGGCAGATGTCATGAACATAAGTTTTGAAGTTGTGTGCCTTTGAGAACAGCGTCCGTCCACCATGTAGCTTCACTACAAAAACACTGGTTGGGAAAACGCTGTGCACGGTGTGTGAAGTCTGTTAAATCTGTATGTTAAAACCACATTACACATCCCTGATGACACATCATCTTGATAGAGTTTCAAGTTTCATAAGTCTCAATTTGCCATGCCTAGCCCTTATAATTTCTTTCTTTTCTTTCTTTCACTGAGATGCAGACAAGTTCAAACAAGTCCAACAAAATTAAGAAATAACACTTATTCATTGCACTATACTTTATTCACCAATTTTTCTTTAGTAAAAACTGTTTTATGTAAATGAACAGATAAAAATTGTGTCAAACTAAATAATCGCATAATCTCTGGCAGTAAATGACTTTCTGAAGTCTTCAGAGAGTCTAATAGTTCAGTTTTAGTTCATGTTAAAAAGCTCCAACAACTGAATTTCACTAAATCTGCACACCTCTTCATTCATTTTGTTTCTTCCATCTGCACTAAATTCATCATTAAATGACGATGTGAACAAGTGACAGCAAAAGCACCACACACATAAAGTGATGCTTTTGATTGTGAGCTAAAGATCATGTTTAAATCACTTGTGCACTTACTATCGTTAATAAATGATTGCTTTTTAGTACGAGGAGTTTCCTCCTCATTTGCATGGTCATGTCTACAGACAGACAGCTGCACCTCTACCCTTAAATAACATTTGTAGTTATAAAAGGTTCTGTTATAGTTATATTATATAGTTACATAATATTGACAGTATCCACTATTTGAATAAGTGGAATTTGCTGAAACACGGAGCCTAAAGTACAAGAAATGTGTAACGGCCCAAATACCTTTGGTTTGAATTATACCTCATAACAACTGTCCCGCTGCCGGGGATCTTTAACAAACAAGCTTGGCTTCATATCTCTCAGAGAGGGTCCTGCTTTGATGTAGCTCACACAAGCAATTTCACCAAGCAGTTACTGTCAAGTGTGTGTGTGTGTGTGTGTGTGTGTGTGTGTGTGTGTATTAGGAAACTAAAGACAGATGGAAGAAGACTGCTTCTAAAACAAAACCTACTTACAAAATAATGATCATTTGCACACTGGAGTGCTGTAACACTCTTCTAAATATAGAAACACAATGAAATTATTGATGGCTTCAGCGACTGTTGACTTACTACCATTTCTTTGCTGGTTCTCTTTTTCAGAAAAAAACTTAAGGTTCTTGAATGACACCAGACTGTAAACACACAGAATCAGGCGTCTTCATTTCCAGCCTGTGATTTATATCTTGAATCACAGAATAAAGGGAGGAGCTGTGCATGAACCGTGTTGACTGAGCTGTTCTCAAAGTGAATTCTTAAAGCGGGTGTAATAAGTTATCAGACACTAATACTTGGCCCGTTTTGCGAGAAAACTAATCTTTAAAATGTTTTTTTTTCTTAGTTCGTTTGCCATCCTGTGCACTAAACGCTGTTTTAACGCTGAGACGACGTGTGATCTCACGAACTAGTGTCGTGAAATGTCTTTACTGTTTGTGTTGGTCTGTGTACTCTGGTTAAACACATGCAACGTGTGGCGGGGCGCGCGGAGGAACCGCGCATCCACACGTAAAAACAAAGTACGCTAATAAACACAACTCTATAGCTTTTTATCTTTACAACTGATAACTGACCTCTGCGTTGAAGTTTGTTAAACCACATGAGACCGTCTAGTTGAGACCAGTCGAGCCAGATTCTTGAAACAGGCAACGTTAAACTGAAAGACTGACCTTAAACTACTCCATCATTTCCAATGGCTGGCGGTGGAGTTGCGCTGACGACGGGCTTGCTAGCTCCAGCTCGCTGTGATAAATCTGCGAAACGGTCTGAACGAGACACTAAAGGCTCCAGTGCTGACTAACTCCGACGGTGTGCCGTGATTGAACGGTTACTGACACAACTTTACCGCTGGTTTCTGTCAAACACTGCACGCACTCGCTCACTCAAGTACACTTCCTGTGTGCGACATTTCAAAATAAAAGCACCTTTCCAGGCGCTCAGGGAGCTGCAGTAAAAGTCAACATGGCGCCATCTATCGTACACTTTCTGTACTGCATCCATTCGGTTTCATTTGTACAGTGCAGAACAAAATCATCTAGGGGCACTTTATATTGTGTCTGTACTATGATTTATTTCAAATACTGACTTTATGAAAACCTTAATATACTTGTTCCTGTGCAGGTGGTCACACAGCTGCTTTGGATTTTCAAAGGATCCTTTCCTTTAGAGCTAAATGATAAATTAAATCTAGACATATTTGAAAATTAAGGCTTAACTCCCTGAGTCAAGAGTAGGCTTTTTAGTAGGGGTTTAACTACAGCTGCCTTAAAGGCCAGTAGTAAATAACCTGAGTAGAGATAGATAGATCTGCTCTAATATGGACGTACTGATCAAGGGCAAGATATCCTTAAGCTGTTTAGTCGGGACGTGGTCTAAAAAGACAAATCTGTGGTTTTGCTGAATGAATAACTGAAATTTACTAAGTGCATGGTCTACATGATGCAAGTAGTCTAAGTAAGACTGTGGTTCCACAAAAAAATGTAGAACTGGTGGAGACGTTTTGTCCGGGCCACTTCCTGGGAGAATCTGATTAATTTTCTCCATAATTTATTTGTAAAGAACTCCATAAAGTCATTCCTGCTCGGGAATACTCAGGTTCAACAGAGCTATGTCAGATTGTCAGTCTGGCTACAGTGATAAAAAAGTAACCTGGGGTTGTTCTTATTCACCTCAATTAATGATGAATAATATGAATACAAACACATATGGGATTTATAAAATTACATAAATAATATGATGTTTTTTGAAGTAATTGTAGCAGACATTTAAAAACATTATGATCATAAAAGAGTTTGGTTGTTTGATTTAATATATGATTTATTTTTCCTGATAAGTCTGTCATTAGAAACACAATGTAATAATATTTAGAAATGAATATAGCAGTGAGTTTGGCTGCCATCTCCGCTCTACTATGGCAGCAGAAACAGTAGCAATAGTATTGTATGTGCATTGCATATTCTGAAAGGTTTATTCAATATCAGACAAAGGATAAAAACATCCCCAATCCTATTACAATAATCCTGTGTGAGTTTGTGATATAGTTTGAGCCTTCCTATTTGAAACTATAATCTTCTATAATCTGAAGCCTTCTCTTCTCTTCACACAGTCAAAGAATTATAACAAGCTCACCTATTTTAAATAACAGTCAGACAGAAAAAAAAAACCTAAGCTCCACAACACACGCTGATACGAAGTCAAATGACCGTGGGAAGCTACCACGCGTGCGCCAGACCAGTGGTCAGTTGTTCTGTGGTGCTGGTACACTATGCGACCATACGTTTGGCAATTACGTAACAGTCAGCAGCACCTGTCCTCCTTCTACAGGCCCCGGTACTCAGCCGTGATCGTATAGTGGTTAGTACTCTGCGTTGTGGCCGCAGCAACCCCGGTTCGAATCCGGGTCACGGCAAGTTGAGCGCAAATGCGGACGATTTATTATTTCAGCTACGCGCATGGGCTAATTTGTGGAAAACATGCAGAGAACATTACCTGAGTGATATGTTTATCTTATACTAATGGAAAGGTGCTCGTCCCTTCGATCGTGTAGTGTTTAGTACGGGTTTTGATCATTGGTTTACATAGTTGTTAGGCTCTATTAGCTTTACTACATCTACTTATAACAGAGTCTAAAACTAAATGTAACCTGGTTACACAGGTTATAGAGTACAAAAACGACTTTTCTGGAAACAAATAAATCAAGTCTAGTGGTTCGTACTCTGCGTTGTGGCCGCGGCAAGCCCGGTTCCGATCAGCTCCACCACATCCAGACCCTGTTGCCTGCGATCTACAGACATGAATACATTGCATTAATTTATCTCTAGAGGGAATAATTCCTATTTGTGTGCTGTGAAGCATCCATGCAGCAGTGTCAATCATCGCTGTTTCCCTTTACCACCTCTGCGGCCCCTGTGTGTGTAACGTCACGAAAAATGAGACTTTAAACACGTTTTAAATTACTATATAGACTCCCTGCCCACGATTCAAATAAATACTGAAAAGACCAAGACGCACTAAAAAACCTTGAAGACAAATGAAAACTCATGACCTCAGTCAACTGAAGTTTAGTGCAATGATTATGTGTGGCCGCTAGGTGTCATATGTGAGCCAGTACACAGAGAGGGGTGTAAATCTGTGTTCATTCAAAGAAAAGCAGCATACATGTCCAACTGTATAAAGGTGGCTGTATAAATTGAGCCGTGCAATAACAACATCATTATTGTCCCAGACAGATGAAAGCAACCAGTACACAACTCCTCTGAAATACCACTGTTCTTTGTTTTTATTCATCTCTATCCTTCAAAGCCTGCCGGAGGATAAATCAAATCTCATACATTTCGCCTGCACTGCCAGAACTGAAGCCCTCTGGGATGGTGGGTGAAATGTCTTCAAAGAACTTAAACAAGTCCAGTATTATTGAATAAAATGTTTTGGGGACAACCATGACCTGGATGTCTGAGCATCTTCACACGTATTATGTATAGGCTACTGTAATAATGGAGTTTAACCATTGATGCATTCAGGATTTTTAATTATCTTTAGAATTAAAGCTGTAAAATACATGGGTTGTGAATCAGTTGGGCCAACTTGAGACTGGAAATGAATTATTTATTGAGGGTAATGTTCCCTAAAAGGCCACATTCACACAGTTACACACAGGCTCTCTACAGGCTCTTTGGTATAACCACAGTGTGACGTGCTGGTCACTGATCACTTGCTCAAGGGAACAACGGTGATCTTTATGAGAGGGGGGCAAACACTGCTTCATGAGCCATCCATGGACAGAGTAGGAAGGAAAAATGACCCACGGTAACACACTGGTAAAAGTAATTTTGTCTCTAGTTGTACTTAGGTGAAGTACAAGTACTTCAAACGTATCCTTTACTTACTCACTGTTCACCTGTGGGGATAGATATGCACACATCCATTCATTCATGGGCTGCTGTCTGCCGTGCCTCGGGCAAGGCTTTCCTCGCAGGAAGTAGTTTGATCTCCCTCCCTCCCGCAGGCAGCAGCCATATTGGAATGCTGGATGTGGAGAGAGAGAGAGAGAGAGAGAGGAAGCAGGAACAGGCGACGAGAGAGAGAGAGAGAGAGGGAG
>JAUMTR010000003.1:6508471-6545814 GCA_032270685.1 Microctenopoma stevenorrisi
AATCCAGTTCTACTATGGCTGAATTCATTCAGCTCACCTAGGATTAATATTACACCCCATGAAAAGCTGTGTTTGATTGCAGATTTCTCGGGGCAGTGATCACCTTCTTTGATACTTTCTACAAACAAGCATGTTATAAATGATGATGGTGTTAATTGAACTTCTCATACATTATCATTATCATATCATTACCTTATGTGTGTAAAACGAGTAGAAAAAAGTTTTGTTTCACTCCTTGACTTTGGGAAATGCTTTATATTGGACAGTCTTGTACCTTTGTCTAAGTATGTCTCTGTAGTGCTTTAGACATGTTTGTTTAGTACGCTTTCATGCCAGTAAACTGCTTGGAGGGAACGAATATGCTTCAGAGAGCAGAGAAAATATCTACACCTTTCTGACTCCACGCTTCCTGTGGCTGGTCTACAGCAGGCTAATAAAGGAGTGTGTGTGTGTGTATAAATTGCAGAGCAGTGCAGGAGGCCTGTATTTATAGAAACACTTGACTACACTCAGAGATCTTACAGGAGCAGTCCACTACATTGCGCATTGCAACTATTTGTATTCAGTTTTTTGTCTTTCTCTTACCAACACAGTTGTGTTCTCTGTTTAGTTTGATTTGTTAATTTCTTTACTTTTCTCTCTCTTGTTTTTGGTCGTATTTTTTGAAGATGGAGACAAACTCCATAAAGAGAAGAAGGTAATCGTGTGTGAGCAAATTGCTGTATTCTGTGACTCATAATGACTCTTAACTTGTGATAATCAATATAGACCCATACTGCTTGTGTGGAGGAATGTCGAGCTCCTGAATGAGTGAGGGAGTGTGTGTGTGTGTCATGAGGAATTCATGATACCAAATGAAGTAATTTGTCAGGGTTTAGGGTAGTTCTGCTTGCGTCTTCTGTTTCAGCATTTTTTAAATAATATTTTTTGTGTTTTCCTGGCAAACGTTGTTTTTCTATTCAATTTCCAATTTGTATATCTAGTGCAAATATTTGCATGTGTGATTAGGTTTGAGTTGTTTTCTCATGTCCTGCACAAACGTATGCCGTTTGTGTATGTGCGTACGCTAGTGCCGTCATGTGCTATTAGCCAACTCAACTCAGAAAGGAAAAACCCATGAATAAGCAGTTGAACTGACCAACTGGGATTCTTTGTTTTGCATTAGTAACGTACTTTGTGTGTACGATTACCATAGAGTATGTATTTGTGAGTGTTTGGGCTGGCATTAATGTTAACGATTGTGCTCTGAATTTGTAAATTAAGATAAATCTTCCATTGAACTAATTCCCCTGTATCCTCTCACATGTGGTTTTAGCTGTGAAGGAAAGGTGTGTGTGTTTGCTGACAGGAGGCTGAATGAAGGTCTATTCCCTTTAGCTTGTGGGTTGGATGCATTCAGGAAGCAGCCCCCCCACACTCCCACTCACAGACACACACACACACACACACACAGTGCAGTTACTGTACATCCTAAAACATGCTGTGTCCCTCAGGAGCTCAAAGGAAAACGCCCTCTTCCTCTCTGCAGCAGCAATGCTACTCAGACCTCTCTCAGGGTGTGTGTTTGTGCATGCTTGTCTGTGTGCTGGTGGGCTGCACTAATGACCCAAGAAAACTTGAAAACATCGTCTTGGTAATGTCTGTTGAAAACATATTTTCACTTCTTAAAAGTAGATTTTAGCAATATGTGCATTTTTCTTAATTTACAAACTTCCTTGTGCATACATGAACCAGTCATTTCTCACATTACCTTTCTGCAAAAGGTTGCATATCAGCTTTCGTTTCTCCAGTTAAACTAGACTATGCAAACATATTATATGTAATTATTATGACGAATATGTCATTGGACTGGTAATTTGTACACCAGTCTATCCAAGCCGGTGTCTGCTTTCTTTAGTGTCCTGTTTCCTCTGTGATCAAAAATAAACATCTTTAATAGATAATCTTAGCAGGTTTTCTCACCTTGACTTATTAGAGCTGATTTGATTTTTGTAGAGGGAACATGGTACAGCATAGTGTTTTTGCTGTGTGTACCAAAACGTGCTACAATGGCAGGAAATTACATCATAGTTAATGACTTATGCCTCCTTAGAGTATGTACACACACACACACACACACACACACTTGTAGTAAGACACTCGGTCATGCAGGTCACTGGTGCAGCCTGTCAGATAGTGATGAATAGATCTGGGACACAGTGATTCCCACTGGTGTATATATATACTGTATATGTAAGTCTAACTCTAGCTCGACTGGGCAAAGTAATGACTGATGTCATCTCTTCATTATTCTCTGAGCAAAGTCAAAAGTCTAAACTATAACAACATATATTATAATTAAGAAATACGCATTCACTCTTCCCCTGTGTGTTGTGTTTGAGAGGACAGTCAGCCTAATAACATTGCAGTGAGTCAGAGAGGGAGAGAGAGAAAGAAGTAATTGTTGGGCTTTGTCATGTAGAGAGAGAGAGAAAAGAGATGGGAGAAGGAGAAAGCTGGGTGGCAAAAAGAGAGACAAAAAAGAAATGGAAAGATGAGTCAAGAAGATGGAGAGAGAAGGAAAAATCCCCATGAGATTTATTATAGCCCTAAAATTTCAAACGCACGAAAACATTGTCTGTTGGCTTTTGCGTATAGATAATGTGTCATTACTCACTGAACACGAGTCAAGTTTTCTCCTTATAACTTTTAGGCAGGATGTCTCATTTTCACACAGAAAAACGTTGATGGGCTTGTTTTACCCCCTTCTGTGCTTGTCCCTTTGTTTGGCTGTTTGGGAGTTATGTTCAGTTGGTAAAGGTACATCAGAATATCTGATCAGAGTAACAGTTACTTTAGTCAATTGCCTAAACTTGTTGACTTTATATTTACCACGTAGACATGAGAATGTTTTATCTTCTACCTTAGTCCCTCTGACTGTTGGTTGGTTGTTCTTATTTTTGAGCTGTTCGTGGAAATGCCTGATCACATGATGCTTATTATATAAATCTGGTAATTGTGTCTTCATTATCACAACAGATGCAAACAGAGAATGTGTATATTTCTAAACATTTAATCAAATGTTTAATTAGATACTAAACAATGACACATAACGTATGCACTATTTAAAGACAACAGAGATGTTGAGCGATCAGTGGTTGTGGGCAGTACAGTGACTGGTTTCGTGGTTAAAAGTGAATACAGAGCCTTTTGTAAATGACTGGGCTTTGTGGGGAGAGAGAGAGAGAGAGAGAGAGAGAGAGACAGAACGAGACCTAGGCAGACGTCAGTGTCTGCTTGGCCAATCATATGACCTCATCTCTTCTGTAAGTTCATGCACAGCCACACACAGAGAGACGGGGAGATTAAAAATGAAACACCTGGATACAAGCCACAGGTATGACATCACACACATTACACAGGTGTGCTACCATAAGTTAGAGTTGCTGAGGTCAGGTGAGGGTATAATGCCACATGCAATGTGTGTCTGTCTGTGATTAGTCACTAGCAGGCGTACTCATTCAGAAAGGGTTCATCGAAGAACAGTCTGTCTTTGTCCGTTTTTTAAGTTTTAATAAATTTCTGCAAATATTTTGTTAGGAATAGAATAATTACAAACATCAGGGAAGAAGAGGATAAAATAAACCACATGGTTGTCAAAAATAGCCGCATTTAGATTTTGTAACATTACAGAGAAGTAGGGTAACATGGAGCGTTCATGGTGTAACTGTGTTTAGTGGTTTTGCAGCTTTTATTATTCATAGTGACTGAGTTGTGACTGATAAAGTTTTTGTCTGACAACAGCTGGGTGGACATTATGATTTAACTTGAAAATGCATAACCACTAGAGGGTGATGTTACCACACCGGCTCATCAAGCGTGAACAAAATAAGAGAGAGGCAGAGAGCAAGACAGAGCTTAGATTCATTTCCTAAATGAAATCAGAGTGTGTAGAGTTGTGTGTGTGCATGTGTGTGCTTGTGTGTGTGTGTGTGTGTGAAATCTTGGCCTACTAATCCACTGGCCCATTAATCTGTTTAACTCCTGCAACTCTCGTCTTGTACATCTGCTTGTGTGCTTGTGTGTAAGCATGTGTTTCTGTGCATCTCCATGTATGCGTGTATTTTTCACAGCAGGACACACAGTGAGATAAACAGAAAACAGTGTCAAGTATGGACAATATGCTGTGACAGGCTGAATTTTATAACTACCATCACTGACAGTGAGACGGCACACTGATTATATGACACTTTGGGAATATTTTGTGGTTCATGCTTCATGGCACAAATAGTGGAAAAGGTCATGTGGATAGCTTTGCTTCAGCAAGCAGATTGTTGCCATCAGGACAGGGAAGATCATATCCTTACATGTCTTCAGTGATTTTGTGTTAGTAATTTAAACAGATATATACTACATTTCATGTGAAACAAAGAAACAAACAAAAAGTCAAAGCAGACAGAACTAATATAAACGAAAAGTGTCGGTGCCAATTATAATCAACTACCATATGCATGCATACCTATACACTGCAGCATATATACTTCAGCATATACACATAGTTTTTATACATGCATATATATACTACAGCAGTTTTCCTAAAATTATAAAAACAAGAAGAGAAATACATTGGTTACAGTATTTTTATGCATTTAATGTAATAAATTGCCAGATTCTTGCCATTGTTCGGCCCTGTTCTTTTGTAATCTGCCATGATTTAGGCCCATAATGTGAGTACACAGTGCTGTCTAAAAATAAAACAATGTGCAAAATGGGTTGAGGCGGGTTTACCCTCCTTTATACCTCTACGTGTCATTTGATTACACTCTAACTAGATTAAATGTGCATACATTATGAAACAGTCAGACTAGTTTTCCTGTGGCCCCATTTACTTTCTTCTTTTTTGTTGTTTGGAGGTTAGATGATTTCTGTTGGATGGTGCTGAGTTGAGATCAGTGCATCATGACTAATTGAGTAGCTCCTCAGGGATGCATTTGTGTTAGGGAGGCTGAAGGCATCACACACACAACCTGTCCCTCTCATGTTATGTCATTTTCAGCACGTTTTTTCCTTCCCTTCCCTGTCCCTAAACTTTTTCCTCTTCACTTTATCTGCTGTTTTTCTATCTTGGGTCTCTTTTTACTCCTATTTCCTCCACTTTTCTCATTTCTGTTCTTGCCGATTCATCTTTTTTTCTCTTCTATATCTTACCATGTATTTCCCCCCTCACGTGCTTTCCTAACCGCCTCTTGTACATCTGGCTCCCTCTCTCCCCCTCCATCCCTCTCATGGGAGACAAAGACACCCTCCCCCTCCTTCTTCCTTTTCTCTCTTTCGCCTCCCTCTCAATTTCACAGTCATAGGCTGCCTACTGCTCCTCTCTCTCCCTCCTTTTCCTCCGCCTGTACCCCGTGCTGCTGTATATCCATATCTGTCTATTAGCAGTCTAGTTGTAGTAGTAGTAGTAGTAGTAGTAGTAGAGTAAGGAGGAGCAGCAGGCAGGAGTGTAAGCTTAAGCTGACATTAGCCTTCATTACTGAGGTAGCTGACTAACATGTCAGTAAGCTAACCTAAAGACCACAGAAGCTCAGGATTTTAGCTTCTCCCAATTTAGCTGTCTGTCAGGATTAAAGTCTTCTCTTCTCTTCTCTTTTCTCTTCTCTTCATGGACGGACTATATCATGGTAAGACTTGATTTTATTGGTGCTGGTTGCAAGCTTGTGAAATTATTTCATACACTTATATTTTGGCATCTTTATTTGTTATGTGCAATTAAGTCATATCTGTGCGCTGACTTGCTATGTGCATTGCAAAAGTTGTCAACTGTTATCAATTGCTGCAGCTGGAAAGTATACATAAAGTGTTGTTGATGAATGCATCAGGACCAGAAGTTGGTACTACATTTATAGCTCCACTATTCTGTTTGATATCATTATAGTTTGTTGCCTTCTTTTGCCTCTGGAAAAAGAAGATGTACGTGTTGGCGTTGCTCTACTGTATGTAGGAGGCTTCAGCTTGAAATGTGCATGTACAGTGATGGAGAGCTTGGCACTGCTTGTGTAAGTGTGTGTGTGAGTTTGTGTGTGTGTGGGAGGGTGTATGAAGGAGAGATGCTTTGTTTATCAAACTGGGGAGTTGTGTTTGTCTACAAGTGTGGGTCATGTGGTGTGTAGGTAATAATGTGTTTTTTTTATTGTTTAGCTGGCAAAACTTCACATGTGATACAGGTCCATTATTAGCCCTCTAACAAAATCAAAGCATTTAAATACAATTTGATTTTCAACATTTTTAGTGGACAAACAAGTGTAATACATTCCGTTGATTTTTATTAATCTAATATCAAGTGTTTTGCTCTATTAAGGGACCATTTAGAAACATTTCCGAGCTTAAGCTATCTCACCAGGGCATTTACCTTCAATCTGTTTTGTTAAAATTATACATTGTATAGCTGGTCTTAGTATGATACATTAACATGCGTGCTGCTCCAGTAAGCCGGTTGTCCTTATATCGCTGCACCTGAACTATACACAGTTGAGTGAACAAATGTGTCACAGTGTGCGTGCTTTTGCAGATAAATGTGTACGAGCACTCATGCGTTGATATGACCTTATTATGTTCCATTAATGTAGGACTTATCTGCGGTATGCATCATGTGTGTGTGTGTGTTTGTGTGTGTGTCTGTGTGCAATGCATTATATTGTCTATTAGTGTCAGGTTTTGAATAATCCCTTGATGTTTATCTGAAATAAATTATGATGTGTGGCAGGTGTGATTGGTGCCCCAGGCGTTATGCTGTTGCATCGTAAGACTGCACGCCCTTAAGCACCCCATTGTCCAGAGTGTGAGTGTGAGCCAGCTCAGCCCGAATTTTAACCATTAGGCACAGACCCGCTCCCCTCTGGTTAATTCAGTTGATTCTTACAGGAGCTTGTTTTATTTATTCTAGGAAAAGAACATCTGCCTCCGTTTCTCCTCAGCCAGTTGACCCCATCACTGTTGCACTGTGCTTCACTGCTTTAACTTCTGTAGACAGCATGACAGTTGCTTCAGCCTTTCCGTCTTAGAAGCATGTAAATCCAAAGCACCATAATCTGGTTTTGCTGTACTGTAGGCACTTTCAAATGAAGGGGTTCTAGACACACAATATAGAAGCTGTCTCTCGAAAATGGAAGAAAAACACCTGGTTGTAATGTTAAAACGTGGTATTTTTCTCTGATAACAGGGATTTTCATTTTGATGATGGGATGGCCTTCTGAACTAAACTTAAAAACATATTTTATATAACTTCTTAGTTTAGAAATATTTAGATTTTCATTTGTAATTGCCCCCATCAATGACCCCACTGACATCTTTCAGTCTATGATTTTCTGTAAACTACTGATCTGAACCCAGCAGTTTTAACATCGCCACATTGCAGACACTCTCTTCATTGTTTTGTCTAATTACTGTTACTCCAAAACCTCTGGTTAGCATCCAATTATACACAGCGTGCAGACATTTAGACTGAGAGCTGTGTGTATGTGGATACATCTGTATGTAAAGGTGTGTGTGTGTGTGTGTTTGTTAGCGAGTACAGTAATAATGGTAAGTCATGACGTCACTTTAGAAATGAATAAAATAAGTGGTCTGTATGTGTGTGTATATGATTTGGTAAGACCACCATGCAGCAGCAGCAAAGTGGATATAACTCGCTCAGATTGTGGTGTAAAGACATTTAGCTAAGTTGTTTATTTGTTCTTTTATGCTGGGTTTTGTGCTGGGAGCTATTATTCTGAGGGCAACTGTGTTTAGGCATGAGACTCGCAGTTATTGAGCTGCCTGAGCTCTTGTCTTTATTGTACTTGTACTCCTCCACAATAGACTGTGCAGGTCATAAACCCACAGTAGGGAGCTGGTGGAGTTAGCGAGACAGCATTGTGCATTGGATTCCTTTTGAACATTCCGTATGATCAGTTATGAAATTGGCTGCTCATAATAAATAATTATTTGGACAGACAACTGAATTTAAAAAAAAAAATCCCTGACATGAATCCATGCTCCTCTTCTCGTCCTGTGTCTTGACAACAGCTTGAGGAGCAGGTGTTTTGGGCTGACTACCAAGTGCATTTGTGTGTGTGTTTGTGGGACCCATTGCGCTCTTTGTTATATGTGCAGTGGAGCCCGGTAAACAGATTGGTATGTAGTTGGCACCTGCAGGATATTCCGTGAAGACAAACATACTACCATAATATGCTAAATACATTTTTTCTAGGTTTTTTTTTTTCATTTTTGCACACATATATGAGCATTTTCCTGTTTTGTGGAGCCAGTGCTTGAATGGTCCTTTTGAAATGTGCGCTTGAAATGACGTTCTCTGTGGTCTGTTGAAGCAGTGCCATGAAGGTGGGAGAGACAACCAGGCTGAATAATCTGATCAGGAGGGCCGGCTCTGTTCTGGGTATGGAGCTGGCCCCCTATACATTTTGTAAACCCCTGTCAATCCTCCCACTACACCGTGTCCTGGCTGGACAGAGAAGCACATTCAGCCGGAGACTGATCAATGTCAAGTGCTCCACGGAGCACCACAGGAGACGCCTTCTGCCAGTGGCCATCAAACTGTAAACTTCACTAACTGTGAATTTTGCATTCTGTCATGTTTATGGTCTCACAATTTTGTTAATATAGCTATTAATATATTGGTGATTGCAGACGCACACACAGTGACTGTAAGGTCCTGTTTTTTATTACAGTGATTGTCAATAATACACACACACCATGAGTCATCTTGTTGGCATTTCCTTCTGGTGTGTGGGTTCTTGACTTGTATATCATCACACACAGTATGTTGACACCCCTGCTGTCATTTTACCCCTGAAAAGACAGCAGGGGGTGGTGTGTGTGTTCCTTCCTAATCAGTATTTATGTGTACATGAGCACTTAGGCTCTCATCTTCCTCCTACACACACCCCTATCACTGTTCTAACTGGGTGTCAAGTTCCCAAAAGGCCTCTCTTGGGCTTCCTGTGGGAGTTTGGGATCTGCATTAAGGATGATGTAAAGTGTACCAGACCACTCATAGGAAAAGAAGACATTATCTTTTGGTTCCAGGTAACATGAGCAAATATATTTTATATATGTTGTCAGTTTGCTTCCCATCATCTGGTGCTTGTAGATCCCCTCGGGGGCTACAGACTAAATCCTGTCCAGTTGTCTTTCTTCTGCAAAATATAGAATAAATAATGTAAATAACCAGCTTGTCTTCTTAGGGATGAAATTATGCTTACCTGATGATAATTGCGAGTCTCTTGAGGATCTACACAGACACGAATGTTATGGGTTAATGTACTGCAGGTCTCAGAGGACCCAGTTCGAGCACCTCCATAGTCTCATATGCGGATGTGAGTGTCAAGCTGCTGTATTAGTTCATCCATCTCCTGTCAGAAATCTGCTTGGACACATTCAAAATGAGCCTAATATGAAAAACACAAAAATGTAACAGAAAACAGTTAACAGAGCATGTGAACCTCGGCATCCTTTAAGAGTACAACCACATTTTAAACTGTAGTTGGTCCATGCAAAAAAGAAGGTGAACTGAACTTATTTCGCCATTTAACCCATGGATAATAGCCATAGCATTTCACAGTTGTCTCTTTACACCAGCAAAGCTTTGACGTATTAGGGAAGAAGGTCAAGAGAATATTGATTTACCTTCATTTAATTTGTTATTTATTGTGGAGAAGCACAATAAATAACAAGCACCTTCTTTGTGTGCACCTGCTGAGGAACTTTAATTTAGTCATCGCTATATTCTTACACAAGGATTTCAGTATTTGGTTCTATTTACAGTTCAGTTAAACAAACAAGTTAACTATGGTACTTCTCTGTTTTTCTTACAGATATTTCCAGGATTGCCTACTACACAGGTAAGCAGCTGATCTAAAACACCTGCTTTAGCATATGAGATCCTTCTTCTGATCCATTGATTTATAGACTCGGTTGTAGCTGCAAGTCAAGTGGGAGTATGTGACCACAGGGGGCCCCCCAGCAGGAAGTAGATAATAATGTCAAAGCTCATTCATGAGGTCTGAAAAAAGTGTGAAATGTATAAATGTAAATGTGTGGTGAGAACATGTCAATGGGTCTGGGTGTGGCAAGTGGTTAATCATTCATTCGTGGTTTAATATAGAAATACTCACTGCCACTCTTTAGGAAGCATTTGAAACAGATGATGTTTCAAAGGGAGCTGAGAAGTGTTTGAATGATAAATGGTAAAACAATATTAAAGAGAATATTTATGGTAGATAAGGAAAATTACTGGCTGGAAAAGAAGAGTGTTAGAGTTTGTAGGTTACACCAAAAAAGCTTTCACCGTTCAGGAGTTTACCTGCACCTTCAAAATGGTTTTGCATTTAGTATGTTGTGTTTTGCTGCCCTGTTAAAATAATTATGTCTTCACAAACACACAGCAAGATGGAAATAGAGAGAGAGACACGTTGGCTTGGTCCCAAAAGAGCTCTTTCCATTCATGACGACATCCGGCCATCTGACAAAAGACTTTCAATAGTCACGCTCCCTACCAAAACCCCCCTGCTCCCACCAGATTTTTATAACAATGCCTGAGATGGAGCACAAATTAAATGAGACACACACATGCACACAAAACACACACTGTTCCGCGAGCTTTTGCGAACAAACAACAATAAGATTTCAATTGCTCGTTGGTGACTCTGCCGTGCATGTTTGTGACGTGTTCAGGACGTGTTCAGCCATATAAAAGTCTGTTTGATTAATGGTGGCTGGCATCTGGTTAGCAGTAACACTCACAGCGATAGGTGCCACTTAACTTGAGGGGTAAATTTACACGTTACCTCGGTGACAAGCCCTCAAGGCACTACGTCAGCAACTCTGTAAGGGACCAAAGAAAATGGTATGGCCCCAGTGCAGGGGCGCCATACCATTAACCCTAACTTAATGTTTGGAAGTGGATTTATTGGCACGAGTTTACAATCTAGTTTCTTTATTTATAAATATGCTTATTTCTTCTCATTGAATTGCCTACAAATAAGTTACTATATTGTACTAAATAGTTACTATAGCTATAAGTTGCATCTATGAATTATTCCTTCATTTACCACTTATTTGTTGAATTCATTTTTTGGTTTGCAAAACGAAGGAAAAAGAAAAATACTGAATAACATTCCTAAAAGCCTGAGATCATAAATGGAGATGGCTTGTTGTATTTGACCAATTGTCCAGAGCTTCAATTTCATAGGTAACAAAGAGGCATTACATCCTGAGGAAATGGGAATTAAAAGGCTTGCAGATGAATTTCTTTTCAATCCATCACTGTTCTGTTAAGTTGCACTTAAAGTAGCATTTGGATTGTTGGGTCAACTTGCTTTAGATTTAAATAGGTTAATTCGGGAGATATTTAGCTGGACCTTCTGGAGAAGTAAATTGGAAGGTGATGGAGATCTACTTTAGTTTTTCTGCTGAAAAAAAAAGTTATTTGAAGTTATAGGTAATATTGTCTTCTTGTTTTCTTTTACCTTTACGTTACATTGTTCATATGAGTTCAGCACATGTGCTGCTCTGAGATCAGCTTTATGTAAGTGGGAGGAGTTTTCAATGAATGGAAGGAACATGATTAGCATATTAATAGTTTCTAGCGCCTTCTGTCCTTCCACAGCCCTCTCTCTTGATCTCTCTCATTCCCAACTCAACTTTTTTTGGATTGTGTTGCTCTGTCCTCCTTTTCCTCTCATTCATCTTGAAACAATTGCTGCATTTCTCTGTCTCTGCTTCCCTTGTTATTTTGGCTCCCTCTGTTCTCTCACTTTCTGTTTCCAAGAGGAGAAGATCACTTTTTGCATTTGTTTCTCACTGAGGACAGTGATTGCCTCTCCTTCTCTGTGACCACTAACCGACTGGATATCCATTTAAATCAGTACTGTACAAGTTGGATTTGCTTTTAAACTTTTGCTTGGAGGAGCAGTCGTCTCATCATTACAAGGACGCCACTGAGCCAAAAAGACCCAAATTCTCTCCTGAGCGACAGTCATTTGACACTTCCACGGCAACTGTGTAACTATGGAGTGCAGGCATGGGGCAGAAATAAGGCAAAGAACAAACACTGTGTTTTGGTCAGGGGCTGCTGAGGACTAAGGCAGAAGTGAGCAGAAGCGTTGGAGGAAAGAAGTTTGTGGATGAAAGGAGGCTTTTTTGATTTGTGGATAACACAAAACACTAAGAAGACAAGGGTTAAGAAAGAAGAAACTCTTTAATGGATGAGAACATTTATTGTTGAAGCCTTTTCTGTAGCATTTTTTCTCTTCATACAAAGTGTTGACAGACCTAAAATCAGCCTTTTTGAGCATTTCTGCCTCTGGAAGTAACTGTGGGCTAACGAAGCTGTTGACAAAAGTTGGAGACAAAGTTTCCTGGAGATTGCGTGTGTGTGTTTTATCTGAGTTATTTTTGACTGTTCGTGCAGTGTCGCCACCTTAGTGTTTATTTGTGTAACCTCTCCAAACAAGAAGCGCACGTATTGTACATGATGCGTGGCTGTGAAGCTGCAAGCTGTCTATCTGTCCTCAGTGGAGACAGACACGGGGAGGGACAGACAGGTGTTTCCATGGCGACAAGTGGGTGTAGCCCTTTCCACATGTGTTGGGACAGAGGTAGGAATGACATTTCCGCTGCACATACACACAGGTCATATAGAGCCCCTCCACAAAGTGACATCTGACTCCATGGGAACCGACTTGGTGTAAAGCCGAAGCTACCGTTGCTCTGCTGAAGTGTCTCTGTGTGTGCGTGAGTAGGAGAGAGTGAGAAAGAGGCAGGTGTGGAATGTTGGTGCAGCAATTTGTTGACACAAAAGTAATTAGCATTTGAATTTGGCAGAGTAATGTTGGGGGAATATTTTTATCTTATTGTCATATGTCTCTCAACAACTTTATAGCCTTTAATTCAGTCAGTGTTTCTCAGTGTCTCTCTCTCAGGTGTAATTACCTACTAGAACATATCAATTTCCACTTAATGGAGGAGAAATAAAGAAAAAAGGAGAAGCAAAAAATAGAGAGTGAAAGAGATCTCGGGTCTCTACACGGTGTCATATTTATAAAAGCTCACACTCAAAAATACATATGCCATGCTCACTGACATACAGAAGGTAGTTTTGTTAGGCATTCCCAGCTAATGTTACCCTGAAATTCCAGGAAGTGTGTCAGTCAGGACTTCTTTATCAGGAAAAACGTCAGCCTGAGGTGCATTGTCTTCTTTGTGCTCACACATGGAACCTTGACCTGGAGCACTCTATCTTTGTACTTCTCACTCTGGTATCCCATTGTTTGCTGTATGTTATTAGGCCGAATAAAGTCACAAGAGCAACAGACATTTGCTGTACAAAGTTTATTATAGGAGGACAGAGCAACATAGTTTCCACCTCACAAAATAGACCTGGAAGTTTTTAACTTTAGTGATTGACCAAGCATGTTCAGTTAAGCTGTAGATTTACATTTGTTCTGATTTAACTGTTTATTGTTTGTCAACACCCCCACCCCCCAATCCCCCATCTCCAGAATATGACAGACACCTAGCATCAGCAGTATCAGCAGGGAAAACCATGGCAATGGCCTACCTGGACCCAAACCTTAACCATGCCCTACTGGAAGGGGCCAAGTCACAGCTTAGTGCAGGTGGATCGGACCGAACCATGGCTGCTGGCTCCGTAGACAGAGTTCTGAAAGTCTTCCATTACTTTGAGAGCAACACTGAACATAGCTGCTGGTCGTCCAATATCCGATATGGAGATGCAACTGATGTCAGGGTAAGAAAAGACACGTTTTTCACGATTGAAACTCTACAACCATGTTCACCATAACGTAGGAGTGTGTTATTATTGTGACAGTGCACAGAGAAAATGAATCCTTTTGGTTGCATAAACAATGCTGGTTTTATGTTTTTATTTTTGGTTAAATTGTATTAGAAAAAAGATCATACCCACAAAAGAAACATGGTACTAACACAAACATTACTACAGAATTTATTTTGTCAGCTTTGCAGAGCTGTTTTACTCTTTTGATGGGAGTTGTCAGAAGAATACAGACTGTTGTTAACAGTATTGTAAATGAATTGGATTTCACATAGATGTGACTTTTAGCTGTTAGACCTTTGACATGGTCCTAGTTTTCTGCTCTGATAAAAGAAATTCAGCACAATGGGAATATTTTGCTTACAAATACAAGTAACCTCAGGGCGCCATCTGTGTGTGTGTGTGTTTACCAGTGTAGGTTTACTTAGCTGTATGCTTTTAGATTCATCCTTTGATGTAGAAACAACTACGCACTGCTCAAACGTCAGGGGTCATACAGGATGTGTCACTGCAAATAGTCCTCTCCTCCCCTTTCCTTTAGTATCTAGGTCAACCCCCTGTAGCATCGTACATGGCAACACACATGGTTCCGTGAACATCGTTGTGCATTTGTGTATGATGTCTGTCAGCTTGTTTGGGTGGGAACGTCATGTTAAATTGCTTGAAGTCACCTACACACAAGCACACATGTGTAGGCCGATGCCCTCGTTCACCCGATGCCAGACATAAACGTAAGCACAGTTGGCACAATGGGGAATGACTGACTTCTTAATAGGATTGCTAAATGTTTTTGTCCACTGGGCATCTCTGCTTTATTTATTAGTTGCCATACTGATATACATATGTTGGGTCACCACAACTAGGACAGTACCGCTGTGGATAAATATAATACTGTAACTGCAGTATGTTCTAAAATCACATTTGTCTTGCTTTTATTCATTCACAATGAAAATACTTTACGCCTTGTCTGCAGGGAATCATTCAGAAGATTTTAGACAGTCACAAAGTGCGTTGGACATCTTGCTTTGGCCTGCGTCTCGGCAACAGTCAGTCGAGAGACCAGGTGCACTGGCTCCACCCTGACATGGGCGTTTCCCACGTCAGAGAGAAATATGAGCAAGCACGGCCAAACGAGGAGTGGAGGTAAAAGATGCGTTCATGTGTGAGCTTTTAGCAAACACTCAGTTACCTGTCTCTGGATTAAGTTGTTAATCTGACTGTAAACCAACACGAAAAGATTATATACAATTGAGGGCGTGTTATCAACTATAAAACTGTACTGAACACTCACCCTCACTTTCTTCTTCTGTTCTGTAGGTATGAGTTAAGGATTCGATATCTTCCAAAGGGATTTATGCAGCAGTTTGTAGAAGACAAACCTACACTCAACTTCTTCTACCACCAGGTATACACACATTAATAGACATATACACACACACATAGCTACTGTGACCTTGGATAATCTAGGTCGCTACGATCACATGCGTGTGTTTATGTGTGAGATAACCATGCATTTTGTGGTGTGTTCGTGTCATTCAGGTGCAGAATGACTACATGACAGAGGTCGGGAATCAGGTGGAGCAAGATGTGGCTCTCAAACTGGGCTGTCTAGAAATTAGGTAAGAACGAGTCCTGATCCGTGGGTCAAGTTTAGTGCTTTTGTTGACAACGCACTGTTTCTTAGGTTATAGATTGTGGACAAATGTGATGTTGTGTGAAGGTGCAGTGTCTCACAGATATCTGGTTAGATGAATGTGCAGGTGATTTAACGTAATAAACGATCCCTGGCAGGACGATTGACCAAGCTTAACATTCATCATATAATTGTCTCCTCTATTGTAGAAATATATAGTGCTTCAACACACAGAATTTATTACCTGTGTTTACTTTTGTAACATCTGCCCTTTAAATATTCTGAATAAAATCTTGAGTTATTTTAGTGAAGGGACCTTTTAAAGAGTGTGTTATTTCAAGGGAATGGAGCTGACCATGGTCTATGTCTGTGTGTCCTACTGATTTTTAATCCAGGAGGTTCTTCAAGGAGATGAGAGGAAACGCCCTGGACAAGAAATCCAACTACGAACTACTGGAGTGAGTATTTTCTTCTTGAAGGAAGTCCTGCAGCTGCACATGTTAATGTAGCTTCTCAGTTGTAGTTAGTGCACAACCTTGCTGTCACGACAGCCGTAACTCTGAACTAATTAAAGTGTTGCTCAGTTTTTTGTATGGTGTTATATATCTGGATACCTAGAAAGGTAAAAAAAAATTATGAAACTACATAAAAAAATCTTAATTGTGAACCTTTTTAATGTTTAATGACGCATACGAAGTCTACAGTATAGCTACAAATATAATTTTCAGCAATGCTTAAACCCTAACTTTGCTATTCGACTTTACTCTGCCAAGTAAAGTAAAGTAAAGTACTTACACGATCACCTATGATCAACACCCATTCATGCTGCTGTTGATTTATATGAGATTGGCTGCTTTGTCTCTGTCTGCTGTCTTGTTTTCTTCATGTGTTGTCCATTAAATATGAGCCTACTCCCTCCTTGATGGATGTTGGTGAGGAACAGTAACAAACTCTGGCCCTAACGAGGCTCAGCTCTAACACATTCTGATTCTAATGAGCTGCCCTCTTCCAGTGATGTCTTCTTTTGGTCCTTCAACCTAACGACCTCTCTAATTAACGGAGAAGAATGCCTGTTCTTTCACACTGATATCTCTTTGTCTCTGTTTTTCATCCTCTCAGTTGTCCCGTGCTTCTCTCTCTGTCGGTCTACTCTATGTGCTCATCCTTTTTTCTTTTCCTCTCTTTGTTGTATCTCTATTGCTCCCTCGCCACTTCTCTCTCTTAATTGGTAAAAGATGTGTTGTGTTGTGCATATTCTAAACCTATGAACAAGGCAGAGGGATAGAGCTGCTCGCCTTTTGATATACACCAAGCCGCGAGGAGGCTGTCAGAAGCTGCCGGACAGTTATTGGGCATTTCTGGGCAGAAATGATCCTGATGAGATCTTTTGTATGTTTAGTGCAAATTAAGTAGACAATAACATAATTTAAAGAAACACTCTTACTTAAATTAAAACTAAAAAAATCCAGTGTTTTTTTTATATTAGCTTTAGCTAGATTAGTTTTTGCATTTGCACGTTGTAAGTTATGTTGTGAGTTAATTTGAACTAATTCATAGGTTTAGTTTATTTCTTCATGTAATTAGGGTCAAATTACACACAAACGTTGTACATATTATTCAAACAATTCAGAGAAGCAGCAGGAAAAGCTCACTGTGCCAAGTGCATTTTTTACCAGTTTCTTGTATCGTAAGATAGTTTCAACAGATTCACAAACACATATGTTATAAATGACGGACTAGTGGTGTTTTCCCTGCATTTCCAACGCTGGGTTAGTTTAAATACACAGTAGTTATTTTCTCCCATTGGAGATCAGCTGGCTGTAGTTGGCAACGGTCCTTGTGGTTTGTGAGTTAATGTTTCATGTTCAAGCACTGGGCCTTTGTCAGTGCTTGCTCTCCGAGGTCTCTGATGTGTCATCATTCAGAGTCTGTAATTTATTTGTTTGTGCTCGTCGTTCCTCATGCAATGGATATAGGTTTAATTTGAAGTCAAAGAGCTGTTTTAGGGATGACAGAAGAGGTTAAGTTATTTAATCTCCATATGTTTTTAACATATAGCACAACCAGAGGTCAACGTCTAAATGTCTATTCATCGCATTTTTCTGTCGAAACGTAATTAGTACCATCTGAACCACTGTTAAACCAGATATATGAAATGCTGAAATAATTATTATTTATTGGGACTGATATTTGATCTGTCTTGGAGACTGATTAATGTAAGCACTCAGCCTTTTTCTCTATTCTCCAGAAGCGTTAGCGCCAGCTAGCTTCCTGTTTTAGCTCTCTTTAGGTCTTTCTGCTGTCCCCTGTGCCTCTCCCTGTATCTTTTATTCTCTTCCTCTGTTTTTTCTTAGTACCTTCTCTTAGGAAAAGATGAGTAGTGCTCTGTAGTCAGCACTTAGTCATAGCTTTCTGTTTCTGTTTTCTGACCCTTGCCTTGAGCCGCCCATCTGTCTGATTGTTTCTGTCTGTTGTAGAAGGGAGAAAGAAATAGGCTCAGATAAAGATCAGATAAAGACCAAAGTCGATTAACATTCCTCAGCATATTTGCAGCATTTTAAACATGCTTCCTTATCTGTCTGCGTTTCCCTCCACAGGAAAGACGTTGGCTTGAGACGTTTTTTCCCAAAAGATCTGTTGGATTCAGTCAAGGTGAGAAATTAGTTTTGAACTTCATGCCCTAATACATATGTGTGGGAGAAAAAAATGGTATGTCATCAAAACTCTGGGGCAAATAAATCCCCTCACAATCAGCTGTTGCGGCTGTAGCGTCCCATCTGCTTCGCTGGAGTTGCCCAGTCCCAAATAAAAAACTGTAGCCTGTGGTTTCATGAGCAGCTCTCTGGAGTCAGTAAAGACTCTTGTGAGCCAATTTTTTTAAGGTGTTACTTGATGTGTTGTGAGGCGGGTCTGGCTGACTTGGCAAGAGTGAGATGAAATCTTGTCTGACAAAACAACGAAGAGAAGATAAAAAACACACTTCTGTCGGGAAAAACTACATACGCACTTTTTTACATGTTGACCACTTGTTTTGAGTTGAGTTGGTTCTATCATGTTTTGGTTGTGAGTTGGCTTTTGTCGCATAATAACGAACGTGTGTGTCATTGATAAATTTACAGCACGTGTTTATGATAGGGGTCTTTGTGTGTGTGTGTGTGGGTGTGTGTGTGTTTTAGAGACACAGTGACCCGAAAAGGTCCTGATGTCAGCAGGCGGGGAGACAGATGCTCTGCCCAGGAAAAGAAAAGGTGTGTGTTGTGCGCGTGTGACCCTCAGGTCATGTTTAAACCCACTTTCTCTCTCAACAATGAGGAGGGAGGGGGAGTCCACAATACTTGTCTCCTTCTGGGGACCCCATCCACGCCTGTGACTGTCAATTCTGCGTGACCCACCTCCCTCCCTCCCTCGCACCCCAGTCAGCTGCTCAACCTCTCCTGCTGCTGTCCTCTGTATTTACTGCTTCTTTGGTAGACGTGACAGCGTTTCCTATCCCGAGGCCTTTTATAAACCATGAAGATGCAAACATGTGCAGTCAAACATGTATAAAGTGACACATTTACTTGTACATATTTGGACTGATGGTCTAATTTCCGTATTAGAAATAATTTAAATATGCAATACATGACCAACACTAAACAAATGAGAATAAAAGAGCATGAGTTAGAGTATCAGATATTTATATTTACTAGTCAACAACATATTTACATCTATTTTGTAATAGACAGAAAGTGCCAGGTGTTCCTTGGTTCCAGCTTTTTGAATTGCATCGTTTAGGTGAAATAGCAAATTTATATTTTTGGAATTACATTTATATTAAACTTTTCTGTAAGTAATTATCTGCACATTTCTATTTTGCTCTTCCTGCATTCTTCTCTTAACAAATGCAATCATCACTGGTTATTTTTGTGTCCAATAAAATGTGTTTGATCTGATTAATTTAAGTGTGACAAATATGCAAATACTTTTTCGCAGCGCTCCGTTCAGTTCATTAAAATAATCAACAGATTAAACAAAGCTGTTGCTGATGAAAATGATCATTAGTTGCAGCTCTAGTAGAATGTTTTCAAAAGGCAGTTGTGATGGTGATTAGCAAATCATATGTTTGACACATCTGCTGCTTTTTCTGTGGCAAAGAAACATAGATTTCTGTTAGAGGGAGCGCGCTCAGCTGTCGTTCACGTTTCTGTTGTTCACTCTGGTGAAAGAGAATGGTAGTCATTTAATGAGATTATTCCCCCTCAATGGACTCTACTTCCACACACACACACACACACACACACACACACACCCCACAGCAGATGGCTGTGGTAGTAAACATTGACTGATAGTAGATGTTATAAAGAGCAGAGTCTGTTCATTCATATTGAGAGACTGGGCAGCAGGTTTAGTCATGCTGACCTTTGGTGGCTGCATAGATCAAAGTTAGATCAGTCAGCTTCCATTTGAGCTGATATTAATTGATGATCAGTCAGGTAATTCTGCAGAAATCCGCCTTACTGACTTAATGTAATTACGTAATACTGTCAGGACCCAACATATAATTAGATGTATCACACTATTTCAGTCAATGGGAAACTACAGCTATTATTTCTGACCCTCCTTCGAACTAAAATGTCAGAGTCACAATAAGCTGTTAATATGACTCCTATACCGCCTAATACCAGACTGCTTTTGAAATAAAACAGTTCTAACATTTTAAGCCACTGTGACATAATTGTATGCTGGATTGTTGTGCAGCTCAGTCATAAAAGCACTGAAATCCCACATTACCTCTAGCTACAACTGGAACAAACCATGGCCAGAGTGACATAACTGTTGCTATATCGACAGTCAGCATGATGATGAGGGAATGATAGCCACTCATTGTACTTCCTCTCAGGAAGGGTGGAGACTTCAGACTGACAATATCTCTGTGCATTTGTGTGTGTGCAGGAATTCCAGGAACTAAAACAATGATCCTTTCAAGAGTTTCAAGAAAAAACCCGAGCACGCACATTTTATCCTGCAATAATATGTTTCCAATGACTTTGAAATCACACACACACACACACACAGCTTAACACACGCCAACTTGCTGCTTAATGACAAAACAGCTGGCAGCAGGAGTGTGTAATGCTTATTTACAATCAAGTTCATGAACAAAATTATTAATAGAAAGAACTTTGTTCAAAGAAGAACGGCCCTCCTTATCTGCATTAGTCTACTGTAATTCTGTATGTTTAAAGTCCTGTTCGGAACTGCACTAAATCTCCTCTAATCTTTATCCTAATCTGTATATATTTTCAGAGCAATTTATAGCTCTGGAGTGTCCATACAGGATGTGTAGTATGTATTTGTAGTACACAGCATGTACTAACTGTTTATCTATATATGTTGTAATATTCCTTAAACTGCATATTTGTGTTAAAGCTCTTGATAATATGAGTGCGGAGAGGGAAAATGTCCATAGTTACAGTTGTTAAAGATATTAGGTCTGTGTGGCAAACTGTGCTCACGTGTGTTTGCAGCTTTATGTCTAGAGTGGCGACATTACAGAGATAATTGTAAATAGCAGAAATATTGTCCTAGATGAATTTTTTCCCCATCTGTCTCTCCGTGGTGACATAACTGACCTAAAAACATCAGGTTTGAAAGTGTCACTGTAATGTCACCAGGGAATATGCAACGATCTCTCTGAACATCTGTAATCTTTGTGTGTACTGTATTATAAGATGTATTCTCCAAAGTTTAGTACAGATGAATGAGCACACGCTCTGATGGTTAGTTGAGAGGCAAGTAACAGTATGAGTGTGTGTTAAGATATTGATCTGAACTGAGAGCAGCTCTGGAATGAGATGGTGCCGTCATGACTCTTTCACGTCCTTCTCCCGTTTGCAGATTCATGGACATTGTAATCAGAAGTCAGTTTTTGATCTTCATTTCTTTTTCTCACCCTAGGCTAAAACTCTGCGTAAGTTGATCCAGCAGACATTTAAACAGGTAGCTAATCTCAACGACGAGCAGTGCATCCTGAAGTTCTTGGAGATTCTTGCACCTCTCTACCGCTATGACAAGGAGTTCTTCAAATGTGCCCTGGGGGTAGGTGCTTTTATTCTTCCTTCCACTTTACTGTCCCACTGAGCTCTGGTTTATTGTGTTACGTTGACCCCTTTTGGTGACAATAGGTTTTGCATATTTGTAGGACACAATGTCTTATTTCTAACTTTTTAACGAATAAGTGAACAGCTGTTTCTTATACTTTTCTCAATTGATTCTCACCTGCTCACCCACCCACCCACCCACCTTTTTAAACTTTGTCTGTTTTTCTTTCTTAACAGTCCAGCTGGGTGATCCAGGTGGAGTTAGCTATCGGGCCAGAGGAAGGGATCAGCTACCTCACAGACAAGGGATCCACAGTGAGTTTCATAACACAGACACAGTCGGTGTATCCAAAAACATGACTGCTGAGAGTGTTCTGCATTGAACGATTTAAAAAAAAGATTTAAGCCAGATGTTTCACATGTTTTGTAAAAGTTAGGATTAACTTCTTAGGATTAAAGATAGAGGTGGAGACAACCTGTTTATTTGAGAATATTAAATAGTTATTGTTATGTTGTTTCAATTTAACTTCTTCTGCGTTTCTCTTTTTGCCCCCAGCCTACCCATCTAGCTAACTTTAACCAAGTTCAGTCCATCCAGTACTCCTCTATGGAGGAGAAGGACAGAAAAGGCATGCTGCAGCTTAATGTAGCAGGAGCTGCTGAGGTACCACCAGCATGTCTATATGTCTGTCTGTCTTTTCTTTTTTTACTGTATCCACATATCATACAGTATGCTGCGATAACAGACGATTGCCTGTTGCTTAATTTGGCGTAGTGCCCTGTTGGTAGATATTGAGATTCTGTGATGTTTAGTATGATGTAATATTTACGTTGGTGGTGGCTTTTCCAGTGCTATGACTGGAAATACAGAATAAACTTTGTATCGATATTTATTAGTCATGCTGACCATTCTGGCCACTAGTGGAAGAACAACCCTATACTGTGGCCATCATAGTGCATCGGTCCATTACTTCTGTGTGTGATGGAGAGGGACACAGAGATTAGCTGATATAGTTTTCCATATATAGATTTCTGCTCACAGAGGAAGAATTTCCCTCTGCTGTATGTGTAGAGTCTGTTTTATTGACATTTATTAGAGTTGTATTTACAACTTACACACAAGCTCATTATGACATGAGGAGAAGCTGGAAATCCCCACTGAACTGTGATGTGTATGAGTCCTTTGTAACAGGCCTGTGTGTGTGTGTGTGTGTGCGTGTGTGTGTGTGTGTGTGTGTTTGTGTGCGCGCACGCAGCCTCTCACAGTTACAACAGCATCGCTGACCATGGCGGAGAACTTAGCTGACTTGATTGACGGCTACTGTCGGCTCGTCTCCATGGAAACTCACTCCTTTATTGTCAGAGCTCAGAAAGGTATGAATCTGCAGTTCCCACCTTGATTGTTGGATTGTTGTGCTCAAAAGTGAATTTGTGATTTTTGATTTCTAAAGAACTATGTTTCGGTTGACAGAATTTAATTATTATTACAGTGTGATGTGAATCCTTTCAGTATTTAAATTTATTACATTTAAAAATGTAGACAGGCACTAAATTAAGTCTCTGAAAATGTAACTTATCGTGACAGAGTAATATATATAGTATATATAACATCCTGGTAATCTGATGTTTCATATTTCTTTCCTCTAGAGGGAGAGAGAGCGCTGCCTTCCATCCCAAAGTAAGTCCCTGTCTCATGTTTGCAGTGTTTACAGTGAAGTGTGTGAAGCGATAGTTAAGGGGTTTCAATCTTTTCTGTTTCACAACCTAAAAGTGACATTTAGCCAGCAATCTGTTTTTTTTTTGTCCTATTTTATTTTATCTAAATGTTGTAAAACACATGAATTAATTATTTAAATAATTATTACTTATGTGTGTAAGTAAACACAACACATTAATTAATGAATGTGTTTTATGTCTAAGTTGGTAAAAGTCTTTGTATGGATCCATATTTTCCTAAACATTTTCTGGGAATAAATAATTTTATTCTTTGATCCATATATAACTGTAGAATGTCCCACAACTACCAATTGACTTTCTACTCAGAATTTAATCTAAGTCTATTACAAACTAATGTGAATGTTTAATCAGAAAATCTAAACGGGCAGAACTAAATATATTCAGTGTTTCTTTTCCAAATGAGCCTCCTCGTAGTGTTTTTGGCTCTGAAAAGGTTTTTAGAGGAAACATTGTGACTTGTGCATAGAGCTCATTGTGTTTGTTTATCTGTGGCTGCAGTGGCCTGGACGCTGGAGTGTCCACATTTCGCTACAGCTCAGTTTTTTAGGTTTAAACGCTTACTCACTTTTGGTCATTTCAACCCAGATTTCTCTCTCTCTTTTTCTTCCTTTCTCTGTCTGCCTCTGGTCAAATAAGGAGATGCGTTTAGGAGCCAAATATTTTCCACTTAGGGTTTTCAAACACTCTGGTAGTCTCCACCTCTTTCTCTCGATCTCTCACTCGAAGTCTCTCCTCGCTCTCCGCTCTCTTTTTCTCTCTGCCTGTTGTGGTCTGTGATGTAAAGACACCAGTGGAGCTCAGCTGACGCAGACAGGGGGAGACCACGGCAAAGGCAAAGACATAGTTCAGTACGGATTAGTTTACAGTTGATGCTGGTTCCTTTCTGGAGAGCTGCATGTGAAGAATCTCACTATAAAAATCGCTGTGATAGTGTGTATAGGTATTTTAATCTTCTTTTTCTTTGACACATTTTTGTCTAATTCACTGTCTCTCTTTTTTCCCTTTAGACTGTCTAATAATGAGAAAAAGTTAGAAGCAGTCAGAAGTGGAGTAAGAGCAATTTCTGTCTCAGGTAAGATACAGAATCTTACACATCCACACACTCACAAATCAGCTGATTTAGGCTGAAGAGACCACAGTGTGACGACTTCCTGGCCTACAGCGGCAGTACTCTCCTTCCTTTTCCGCTCTCTTACTCTCGCCCTGTCTTATTTTGTTGACCTCCTTCCCCCTTTTGGGATGAGATGTGGATTTCTCACATCTCCACTCTGCACTCACCTTTCATCCATTCACTCTGTTTTATTTCTCTCTCACTCTGACCCTCTTTCCCTGCCTCATTGGCTGAAGACCTAGTGACATCGGCACCCCCTAAGCCAACCAAGGCGCGGCGTTTCCTCCTCCCCTTTGTCTTCTGTTCCGATTCGCCACCCAACGGTATTCTCCGCTCTCATTGGACAGTTGGTAGAGAAGCGTATCCACAAAATCATGTTGTGGTGGAATAAACTGCCTAATTTGATAATGACGGTTGTTACTTTATAGACACGCACTTGATGACGAGACAACCTTCACAGGAAGCAGCATCATGATGAAATACAATTGCACATTAAACACATAAATGTGGGGGCTCTTCAAAGTATTACTTTGGGTTCCTTCATTAATTAAAAGCACTCGTTTTATCCTGACTGACTTTAAAAATAACGCCCACTCAAAATATTGGCACTTCTTTACATTTTTATGTGACATTTCAATGATTTCATGGATTGTTGACATTGATATTAACAGGGATGCTCTCTTCTCCTAAACTCTGTTCTGCTCGTTGCTTTGACTAATTCAGCCTTTCACAAACAGTTCAACCACAATAACTGGCTCTGTTTTTCCTGCACACAAGTCAGTGTTTACTAAAAGGACTCAACTGTTGTTGATGCCCTAACTATAGTTTTTATTGAATATACATTCTGATAAATGCTAATATTATATTAAAGAGCTTAATTCTTATTCCATTAGAAGATATCTGACACCACCGGGATCTGCACAGCAACAAACGATCCAAAGTTTTTCTGCTCGCGCAGGCATGGTACTAAACTAAAGCTCCTGAGCTTTATTTGTGTTGTGCATATGTTTATGTTGCACATTAGTCTTATTTTCCTGTATTTAGTTTAAACATTGTGATTTGATTTAAATCAAATGTCACTTAACAGCTAGTTTCAGTATGTTGACTTGAAAAAATGAATTTCACCTCTTAATCTTTGTGCAATTGTAAAAGTTTCAGAAAGTATCCTGAGACAGGCCTATGACTGGAAATCTTCTGATTAAAGACACTAGTGTTCCTCCTGGTTTGGGTTAAAATTCTTCAAACCATTAGAGTAATCCAAAGCAAGCACTTTTAGGAAACTTTTCTGGACATGTGAGGACCTTTTATTAGACACAAATCCGCGTGTTGGTGATCTTACCCTGTTTACTGTTTACATCACACCACTGAAACTCATGTAAAACTAATTTAAATCCTGTTTTCTAATAAGACTCCCATATAATTACAGTTTGACGCATGACATATTTAATTGAAACTAAACTGGTGTTTCAACACTGCCTTGCATACTGCTGTTGTTTTCATGTGCTTACTCTATTGATTCATCTGCCATGTATCTGCTCAGCATGTTGAGGAGCTCTCGGCTCAGCTTTTTCTTGCAGATATTTTGGATCTTAACTGCTCGCTGAGTGTTTGGCTTTGCAGATCCTACAAAATCGTCCATGTTGTTTCCAGGCTTTCCATGCTCTAACCTCTCTTCTCTTCTCTCTCCTCGCCTCGTTCTTTCTGCCCCCTGCTTTCATGTCTCTCTCCTCTGGTGTCCCGTTTTCTGCATGCTCTCCTGGACCCTGCAGAAGATCTTAGTGGGGATGGTAAAGTTATGCTGTTGTTTATCAATGTTTCTTGTCCTCCTCGCTCCACCAACCCACTGCACTCTCCTGGGATAGGGTAGCATGTGTGTGGGTTGATGTTGATACATGTCATCCTTCTTCTTAAACAATAGCTCGCTGTGTGCTCCACTTGTGTAGACGTAGTGATTTTATGTGATTTTGAATGATTTAGAATACATCATTCCTCATGTTTCATTGATTAGAAATTTGAAAAGAGCAGCACTAGATTTAGTGACTGTGATATGTTGGTATTTAGGGTTGCTTGCTACTTTAGTACTGTGTCTTATGTTTGTGTCTATGTGTATTTGTGGTTATTTAAAAGTGGTTTACCGCTAAATGTGAAATATATCGACTTTTAACCACACCAATGTAGGGAAAGTAGAATTTGTAAATTTAGCTGTATTTCTCTTCAAGGGGAACTCTTCCAAACCTCCCTCTCTCTCTCTCTCTCTCTCACTGTCCTCATCCACACACACAGAGCCACACGTACACACTACACACAGTTGGGAGAGGTTTGCTGAATTCAAGAGCGGGTGCATTCCTGGCTATAATGGGCTAGCTAGACCTTACACATGCACCGCACACACACACACACACACACACACATACACACACACAACTTTTCTCTCCACTGAAAGCAGAAAGAAACAGAGTTAGACCAGAATCTTAGAAATGTTTGATTCTTTAAAACATCTGGACTTCAGAGTATAAACGTTACAAAATAAAGATAAGAGAAAAAAATAAGATATCTCATTTTTATTCATCAAATTAAGATGCAGATCTAGATTAGAATTAGATGCACATGTGTGAATATGGATGATTAGATGGCAGTAGTTCAGAGAAAGTCGTGTATGTCTGATTTTCTACTCTTACTGTAGCTGTGGTACATACCAAGTGTAAATTAGCTTAACACTTCTTTTTTAGAGCATTTCATTTACATGAGCGTTTGGGGGGCAGCCTAAGTTGCAGCCAGTTATTTTAGCTTATTTTCTCTTAAAGAAATGAAAGCGTCTGTCTGATGGGAAGCCTGACACAACGTGCAGCTTTAGAGAGAACCTGTGGGAACTGCTGGGCAGCTGTTTTCCCCTCTTTAAGCTAAGCTTGAAGCGATTTACTCGCCCTCCTTCACTTAAGCAGTCAGTAGGAGTATGTCAAGCTGTAGAGAGGTTTCTTAAAAATGTCAGCAACAAGCTTAAGAAAAATTAGGGACACGTTCCCACAGAGCTTGAATCCCGAGCAGAGCTGCAAGGGACAGCAGATGTTTGACTCCTGTTTCCAACAGCTGAGTGTGCACACTGATTTTATTTTAAACACCGCCATCTGGTTAGGATAGACTCTGCCCATCTTTTTCTCTCTTTTCCTGATCGCCCCTAACCCGCTTCTCTTTATCTATCTCCCTGATACTGCACAGATGTTCTCCTAAACACTACCATGTGCTTACATGAGAGCCAGACACATCATTTCTTCTTCTCTGCCGTGTGTTCCTCTTCCTCTTGTGTCTTTCTCTAGTATCCTGATTTCTCTTTCCCGCTCAGTGTTGAGTTTTACTGCTTTTCTCTCTCAAACTCTCTCCTTTCTTTGTCTCTTCCACCACCGCAGCTACTTTGTGCTGCCCAGCTGCTCTTACACAGACAGATATGCACAACACATGTTCAGCTGACACTGTCCACCAAGTGTGTGTGTGTGTGTGAGAGAGAGAGAGGAGCAACAGGGCTGTTTGCACAAGAGTAATTTAAACTGAGTTGGTTTTAACAGTTAGCAGTTTCATTTGAACATTTTCTTCTCTTTTATTGATGAACTTATTTACCTGAAGTATGTTTATCAGGTAAACGGGCTGTAAATTCAGCAACATGTGCATAATTGCTTTGTTTGTCTGTTTCGTCTTAGTGTGTTTGCTTTATTGTTCCCATGTATGTTTGATTGACACTGATGGTGTGTGTTACGTTACAGAGACCGATGACTATGCTGAGATAGTTGATGAAGAGGACACATACACCATGCCCTCCAGTAAGTAACCTATTCCATTTTCTATTTCTACTTCATCTACCAACTAAAATATTTGCACTAAATCAACGAGCTTCTGTTGCTCTGTAACGCAACTGTTCCACTTTTTTTTTTCTCAACTCATTCTTTGGTCAAGTGCTTCGCTTTGTCAAGCCAACGTAAATTTCCTCCTGCTATCCAGCGAGCGTGAATCTTTTTTTCACACATGAACCATAGAAGTTGCATTAGACTGCTTTTGGTTAGGTAACTAAATTCGGCCCCGTGTCTTATATAAACATTAGAGACACCGTAGGCCAGAGGGGCTACAGCTCCGACCTATACATGTGGTTCGTGGATACACATCTGTTAAATTCATATGTCAGTCAAAGCTGTAGTCATGTAAATAATGGCAGCTTTATTCTTCTGTTACAGTTTTGTTTTTAGTGGACGTTTTGGCATGTAAGGAGTACTTTCTAAATGGACTGTGTGCATGTTTCCTCCCACAGTCTTTTTCTAGCTTTTGCTGTCCTTTTTTATTTCTCTTTTGCTTAATTTTTTTTTTGGTCTCCTGCAAAACAGACTTTGTGCAGACATATGACATATTTTTCTACCCCGCGTGTGAGTCTACATGTGTGTTCAGATCACACCTTCTTTAAGTAAAACCCCAAAAACGATAAAAAAAAGGCACTGACTCATCAGTTCACTTTTTCAATCATAACATATTTGTTACCTTAACGTTAGCTGAAACGTGAAACAGTCTTTTCTGTGTGTGTGTGTGTGTTTTATCTGAGCTATTTTCAGTCTGAAAGCTGCTGCTGGGCTCTCCCTCTCTCTTCATCTCTTTTTCTTCCTCTCTCCCCCCCATTGCAATCACAGTGAGCTATGGAGTAGTTGAAGGTAAAAGTGACTGCTTCTCTCTCTCTCGCTCTCATTCTGTCCATTGAGCTTTCTTGTGTTTTTCTTTGCCAGACACTCGACCTAATAATAGGAACAGATTTGCTTCAATATGTGACCAAAAGCTTAATATCTACAAGTTGTTTTGTTAATTTAATACAATCTAAACGTTTCTAATTGATTTATGACTAACAGTATCAGCAATGTGGCTTTACGATCATCGACAATCAGTAAACAACGTTGTATGTCACTATCACTATGTCCTGACAAAGATAAAATACAAAGATGGAAGGTACTTTTTGTTCAGGTTGTTTTTTGCTTGCAGTTGTTTGTGTTGTTTGTAGACTGCAGTTCATTCGGGTCCGGAATTGGAAATAAAAGGGAGAGCCAATCCATAAACAATGCAAGATGTTACCTAATTAATTTGGGAACAGTGCATCTCCAGGCATCTGGAATAAACAATCTCACAGTTATTTGCATTGTTTATTGGCTTGGTTCTCATTCCGCCATTCTATTAGTCGTGACATTTTTACTTCTCTGTATTTTGATTTATTGTGTTTTGTTTAAGTTCGCTGTGGGTTCCTCTCAGTTTAAGCAATTATTCATGGCCTGGAAGTGTATTTCAGTGTAGATTAATTGTAGTAAATCTCTGTGTGATGGAATGTGTTGTGGTTTTGCTGTTAATATTTGTGATTTGAATAAGCAAAAAAGCCGACATCTGTTTAGCTCAACGCTCACTTGAACAGGATTAAAGTTCCTGATGGTCAGTGTCCTGCATAAAACTCATAAAAATCTTTTTTTATCAGCAGCTGGTCAGCAGCAGTAGAAATGTCTCATGGCATTTTCCAATGAGGCAAAAATATTGATAAAACATGTCTGTTGCAAAAACAAAGGGTTTTGTTCAAATTCTTTTGGACATGCTCACCGAGTATTAAAAGGTTACTGCCAAGACACTTCAGAACCAGGACTACGTCCTCCTCAGAACACCTAAGGGCTTTATCTAAATTACCTTTTTTTGTTAATTAATTTTCTGCCATGCCTTTTTTTCTACATGGCAGGAACCAGAAATGATAATGAGACTCTCGCGTGGAGCCAACCACAATGTGTGCATGAACATTACGATTGGCCTTTTCTACTGTATGTCGGTGTATTCGATAGTTTGTGTTGCAGTGTGCATGTCCTGTCAAGGTTTGTGTAGTTAGAAGGGAAGAGATCACAATGTTTGTACATTTTGTAGCGTGTACAATGAAACAAACGCTTGTTTTCTTCTCTCCTCCTCTCTCAGCGCGGGACTATGAGATCCAGAGGGACAGGATAGAATTAGGTCGCTGCATAGGAGAGGGCCAATTTGGAGATGTACACCAGGGTGTCTACAACAGCCCGGTATGTAGAAACACACACAGTACAGCACACACAGTACATCATAAAAATAAAGGACAGTAACATATTATAGTGAATTATTTAAATCTTTAAATCACTGTTACACTGTGAAATCTATCTGATTTGCATGCTGTGTAATCTGCAGGACAAACCACCTCTGGCTGTTGCCATTAAGACCTGTAAGAACTGTACATCAGACAGCGTCAGAGAAAAGTTTCTCCAAGAAGCATGTAAGGCGGCAGTCTGCTTCTGTGTGTGAATAACTGTCACTTATTTCAACTGGAATGTGTGCGTTACTGTTAATGTGTTTTCCACGCAGTGACAATGCGGCAGTTTGACCACCCTCACATTGTTAAACTGATCGGCGTGATCACAGAGAACCCGGTGTGGATCATCATGGAGCTCTGTACTCTTGGAGAGGTATGCTTCTGATTTTTGTGTGTTTTTTATTTCTTGTAGGATTTCTGTTGATTTTTATGCCTTAAACCTAAAAAAACTGTGACTGTATCACATCATCCTGTGCCTCTCTTGTTCTATTTTTCCACAGTTGCGTTCATTCCTGCAAGTGAGGAAGTACAGCCTTGACTTGGCCACACTCATTCTGTTTGCCTACCAGCTCAGTACAGCTCTGGCCTATCTGGAGAGCAAACGCTTTGTACACAGGTGAAGATCCGCGCACACACAAATAGACTGCTGATTAGTAGGACGGTGTAAATCAAACGATGATCATGCAGCTGGACGGGAGAAAGAAAGTGATTATATGACTGCATGCACTGAATTCTCTGTATTATCTTATCACACATAAAGAATTTAGTAATTAGACAAATTCCAGAGTAATCCCAATATCAGCAATGAGGTAATAATGTGGTATGAGGATTATTTCCACCCCCATTATTCACTATCTAGTGAAAAACCTTCCCCATCTGTTCCCATTTTAAAATACTTTAAAATGTATACATTTAAATTATGTTAGAATTTTATAAATAGTAAATGCAGTGAATGTATTTCATACTAAATTTCTCAGGCACTTTAAAAGATATTTAGCAATAAAAAATATAAAACCGTTATGATTTGACCCTAACCAAAGTGAGTTGTCTTGATTTGATTTCATCTTGTAGAGATATAGCAGCGCGCAACGTGTTGGTCGCTTCAGTCGACTGCGTGATGCTTGGAGACTTCGGTCTGTCGCGGTACATGGAGGACAGCTCTTACTACAAAGGTAGAAAGCCTACACGGACAGACAGTACACAGCTTTGTTATGGCACAGTGGCACAACGTTGATTCATTCATATTTGTACTGAAGACTGAAGTGTTTCATGTCCTTCTTCCACTCTGTGAGATGCCAGTAACACCATTGCCCATATTTGCCTTTTGCTCGTACTTTACTGCCATCTAGTGTTGAGATAAGGCTACTGCAGTTTGCCTTGACAAGTCATCAAATAAACATGTTTAAGTTATTTAATTTAAATTATAGATTCCTTCTTCTCATCTCTGCGTATTTATACATGTGTCAAATTAAGACACATATTTAACGCACTGTTAAATAACTCTTTGCGTGTCTGCGTCCTGTTTCAGCTTCCAAAGGTAAACTTCCTATTAAATGGATGGCTCCTGAATCAATCAACTTCAGAAGATTCACCTCTGCCAGTGACGTCTGGATGTTTGGTGAGTTTTGATCATTTCGCTGTATGTAAGATGATCCCAGAAATAGTTCTCTACTGCTCTAGTTTCCCTCCGAACTGCTAATCTATTCTGTTTTTTGGGGTTTTATATCTGTTAATGTTTGCATTAGAGATGGTGTTATTAGTGTATTTTGAATATTATCTGGTTCTAAAGAGACCTGTTTGTTTCAACGTCTCTCTGGAGGTGTGTGTATGTGGGAGATCCTGATGTACGGCATAAAGCCCTTCCAGGGGGTGAAGAACAACGACGTCATTGGCAGGATAGAGAACGGTGAGCGACTGGCTATGCCTCCTCAGTGCCCCCCCACCCTCTACAGTTTGATGACCAAATGTTGGTCGTACGACCCCAGCAAGCGGCCGCGATTCACCGAACTCAAAACACAACTCAGGTTAGTGTGTGTGCATATTTTACATAAAGTTAAATGAGATGCACAGTTCATCATATAATTAATTTTAATTCATGATTATGAGTTGTGATGACATGTTTGGATCACTGATGACAGGAGAAGCATTGAAATAGTCCTGGTAACAATTCAGTGAGTAGAATTAGATTGTTTGTCAATAAAACGTAAATATAAACTGTCAGTGCTGGTGCTGTGTGTCATTTTTTGTAGCACCATTCTGGAGGAAGAGAAGCTTCAACAAGAGGAGAGGCTTCGAATGGAGATGAGGAGACAAGTCACAGTGTCCTGGGACTCGGGAGGGCCTGATGAAGCACCACCTAAAGTAAAACTAATTTCTTACTGGTGTTTTTTCTCTCACACACGTTCACATTTACACACCTAATAAACAAAAACCTTTTCTTTTATTTCTGTCTGCAGCCCAGTCGACCGGGTTACCCGAGTCCTCGCTCCAGTGAAGGTTACTTCAGCCCCCAACACAACCACTTTCAAGTAAGGCAAACACGAACCCACCTGAAAAACTCAAAAGAAACTGTGCTCTGACGTTTAGAGATTTTAGAAACAAACAAAGTTTTCTTGGTCTCTTAAATCACACTTGAGCAAAGGAAGAGAATAGACGGTGTAGAAAAGCAGCGAGCGTTTCCTTTTTTGTGTTAACGTCAGAGAGAGAAAATGACACGGACTCTCAGTGCAGTTATTTCTCTCCCCATAAACCGAGTAGACAGAAGGCATTTCCTGTAGTGCTAAAAGCCACATACACGCACACAAATCAAAACCACTCTTCAGCTCTCATGGCATTAAGCTGCTCACTCACCCGCTGTCCTTATAAGGAATGTCAAACGTTTTGTGCTATTTAAATAAACCTACATCACATCATAAGTTAGAATAACGTCTAGAGTTGGGAAGTGCAGCACGAGGAGTTCAAAGATTAACAGACCATAGCTGGTTCTTATCAGTCTTATCTTTGTGTCATTTGCAACGCGATGTGTTCTGCTGGATGATTTCTTAATGATGCTTTATCTAACAAATTCTTTAAGTATAACCATTAGCAAAGAAGATGATTACAACCTGCCAATCAAAAATGTCACATTTCCGCCTTTTACTTAAGAAAACCAAATAAATATAAAACAGCAGAAATCATAAATAAATCAATGGCTGTAAATTCCTAATAAAATAAAAAAGCTAAAAAAAAAACAGAAGTACGTTTTAAGATTATTAATTAATTTGTCTGTTGTCTCTATCTGTTCACCTCCAGCCATCAGCCCATGGTGGTGGAGGAGGAGTAGGAGGCAGCTACCCTCCCACTGATTCATGGAATCAACACAGACCTGAACACACCACACTCTGGAGCCCAAACATGGAGGTACACACACATTGATCACACATTTATAAAGTAGTCATTTGACAAGAAGCACCCTTTAAATTACATTAAGCATAACTTCCAATGAGGAGGAGAGAGAAGGGGTTTAAATATTTTCTGCCCCAGCCATTCCTAATTTGTTATTAGACCATATGTGCCACAAATGTGCTGTATCTTCCTGCTGAGTTTTATATTTAAAACCTAATATCAAAGCTCCATGATGCACATCTTCACATAGAGAACACACGGCACTTAAAGCATGCTCATTGAATACGATTATTAAGGCTGCTTTGTAGTAGTGATGTGCTGGAACAGGAACTGTATGAAGGTGTATTTTCCACCAGATCACAGAGGGCTTTGTGCAAAGGAATGAATGAAATAATTTCCGTATTTAAGACCAAATTCCATCAAGATGAAGAAAGTGATCACGTTGCTGAACCTATTTATTATGTGTTATATTGTCTGAATCCATTAAATCTAAGGAGTCATTTCTTCCAACAGGACAGTGGGTGTGTTGGCCAGGCTATAATGGAGGAGAGGCTGATGATGCAGCAACAACAGATGGAGGACGACCAGCGGTGGCTGGAGCAGGAGGAGAGCTTTATGGTAGTTCGTATACACACATGCAAGCACAGAAAAAGTCATACACAAGCAGTTCTTTACAGATTTCGCCTGTGGACAGGAGAAGAAAACTCTTTGTTTACGTGTGGGCGCATGTGTGGAGATGAGAGATGCCAGAGAAGGTGGCAACGGTCAAAATCCCAGAAATAGCTGAAAGAGGTGCATTTTGCTCTTTGTAAAGCCTCTCGCCGTGTAGCTCTATGACCACAGGAGCTGAAGAATATCTTTCAGATCTTTGAAATGGCGCAGCTGTACGTGATTTATCTCATCAGACACTGAAACATCCCCCAAAAGAGCCAAATCACCGCATTAGCGAAAACACGTCTGTTTTTCTTCTCTCTTCAGGTCAGGTTGTTTTTCCTCTTGCTTTGATGGCTGTTTTCATTTCTGAGCCAGGAATAAAAGAGTGAGAGACGCACAGAGAGAGAAAAACACTGCCTTTCCCCTCTGCTATATCTGGTCTGTTTGCTGCGTTCATAACACAAATTATTTGCTTTACTGATCGTTGTGGTACAACTCATTTACTCAATTCCTCGGTAGTTCATCCTCAACTGCTCAGCTTATTTAACCACGGTGATTGTGAGTGGGTTATTTCAAAGCGTGATTTATAAACTTGTCGCTGCTCAGAACATACATTTGATGAGTCGTGTCATAGTAGGTGGCAAGAAAACCTGAAGTAAGAGAACTAGAACACTTGTGATAAACTGAGGAAGAATCCAACAGCAGGGCGTGAATATAAAGGCAAATAGAAAAGGAAAGTAGGGCCTCAAAGGAAAGAGATGGAGGTTTGAGAGGAGGAACAAGTGGAGGACAGAAGGAGGGAGAGAGGAAGTGGGATTGGCTGAAGCAGTGGAGAGGGAGGAAGGAGCGAGCAGTTGCACATCAGAGAGAGAGAGGGAAAAAAAGAGGAAACCGGAGAGAGATGGAAATAGTGGGAGGGAGAAACGGTTGGATCTTTTTTCTTCTTGAGGATTTAGACTCTGTGGCTCAGTGGAGCTTTTCCTGCTCTGGAAAAACTTTCTCTCTTTGTCCCTCTGTCTTGACCTCTCCCTCCATTCTGTGTTGACTCACTTTTTCTCTTTCCTCAGTCTCTGCAGACAGTCCTCTCAGTTTTCTCTCTGTACCAGTTCATCTGGTGTCTTCCTCCATCAGAACTTTCAGTCTCTCCTCCTCTCCATGACTTAATTCTTCCCTTAATTCCATCTCCGTCTGCCTCTCACACACTTTCTGTCCCTACCTCTGTCCCTTTTTCGATGGCCCCCGCTCCTTGTGTTCCTCCTCTTGTCTTCTTCAGGCACTATTCTCCCAGGATGCATCTCTTCAAGGCATGCTTCACCAAAACGGTACTGAAACAGGCAAAGATGGAAGGAGGAGAGGTAGCAGTCAGGTTTACAGCGTTGATTCTCTCTCTGCAGGGGTTAATAGTGTGAACTGACCACAGGCGTGACTCTGTGTGTGATTCAGGTTGTGCTGTTCTTCCTGACTTTTTGCTGGATGGATGCGGATGCTGAATGATAATTAGTTGTTTAAGTTGATGGAAAAATGAGGAGCTACAGCTAATGTTGTAATCGCTGGTGGAATGTAAATGCTGCTAAATGTCACTTGTCAAATTTTGTGGTTTTGGATTAGGAAAGAAACTCCTGGTATGTTTGCTGCTTTGAATAGATTGTCTTTCTATAACCTGCAGGTAACTGGTAAACGTTTTACTACTTGTGTTTGGTTTTCCAAATGTTCTTTTTTATTAGTGCTTCTTTAACAGAAGTCTTAGAAACTTTAATGTTTTAAAACCCTACATGGTATCAGAATAAAAGCTGCTGTGAGACTTCCTCTTGTCTTTTCCTTGCAGAAGACAGAGTCGAGAAACAGCAGAGGAAGCATCGACAGAGAGGACGGCTCTCTACAAGCACCGGTCAGTGTGTGAACGTTTTTTTTAATACCAACATTTAAAGTAGGTTCATTGGTGAGTTAGTTTTATTGACTAGCAGGAAAGATGAGTCAACTTTCTAATCTGAAAAAAATACAGATATTGATGGGGCTTTGACAAATGCTGGCAGTGCTAGTTTAGTGAGAATACAAGAAAGGTATCAGAGGAAAATGCTACTGCAAAAGGCCACGAGAAAAGCGTTCAGCCCAACTGACAGACTAAGGGAAGAATTACAGAGGCTGGAGAAGTAGAGAAAGTATTTCTGACCATGTGCCAAGGAGGGTACTGCCTACACACCAACCACATGACCGCAGAGGGCTCATGGGAACTTTAAACCCAGAAGCATTGCAGCATATTATCTCACTGTAAATGACGGTTAGAATAACCTCACGCTAAAGCAAAGTCTCAGCATTACAGTGATCATCTTCTCATCTGTAGCTGAACGATGACGGGGCTAAAGGGATGTCGCAGCACACAGCAGCAACTGGCTGCTGCTTAAATTCAGAATGTGAAATGACATTTGAACTATTCACTCCTGTCTCTTTAGTTTTTCCATGAAGAAATGACATAACGATAAAGGCTGCTGTGTTTTGCAGGGTGGAAGCCATCATATCTACCAGCCGGTAGGGAAGCCAGGTGAGAACCCACACACAACACAAACATACAAGCTACTGACACATTAAATGCATAAAAACGTAGTTAGTCCTGTACGTTCTGCCACTGCATAGCAGAAAAAGTACTTGACCAGTGCAGACCATTGATACTACTGCTATAAACAACTGACTGCTGCTGCTACATGGACGCAAAGTGCACTAAACTCAGCACACTGCGCACACACACACACACACACACACACACACACACACACACACACACACACACACACACACACACACACACA
>JAUMTR010000003.1:6560475-6679992 GCA_032270685.1 Microctenopoma stevenorrisi
ACACACACACACACACACACACACACACACACACACACACACACACACACACACACACACACACACACACACAGCTGGGCAGAAGCATACTGCAGCATTTACTGACCTGTAGTTTTGGATTCCCTGCCAAGAAGGGCGTGATACAGTTTTCACCTTTGGGGTTGTCGCAGGGTTTGGTGTACACTATCCCGTACATCACCCAGCAGGTGTGGAGAACATACACCACAAACACCCCCACGATCAGGGTGGTAAATGATGTTTTCAGAAACATGACTCTTCTGTTTTGTCGTTGTCTCCCTCACCTAGAGCAGGGCCATATGTCTGCAAATGAGGAGTCATAGAATAATACTATTAATATGTCATATTGTGTTTAATGTTATTTTACAGTCTGACTGAAACAAAAAGAGTTTGACAGACAGGGGCATTAATAAGTAGGGAGGATTGATAAAAATATTTACATCATGGGAGATTCCAAAACATTTTTTGGGAAACTCAACCTACACTAAGAACTAAATGTCAAGTAACAGGTGCTCTGCTGCATCAATTTTGCCAGCAAAAAAAATAAATCACAAGTTACCCAGAGAACTAAGGAATGCCACAGTTTCAGTTTCTCACCTGAGAAGTTAAACTACATTGCTGAATTATAAGACTGTCGACACATAAACGTTACGCTCTTCTGATTTTTAAGCAACTCCTTCTATCTTTATGAACACTAATATTTTTGAAATAACAGCCAGACCTTCGTCCTTGCCTGATAATAGATAGATAAACAGATTTTAGTCATTTTTTGAGCAAAAGACTTTCATTAAATATATTATACCAGTCCGATTACACAAAAACACCACATCTTCCTATTTTTGGTATGTTTTTGTTATAACACAGAGCAAAAAGGAAAGCTGAATAGCAGCAGGGCCTATAGTCTGGCAGAAGAGTACAGGCCTGACATATAAATATTGTTTTCGAAGAGACGTTTTCAGGTTTTCCTTCAAAACATGATGAATTTTCAACCTTGAACATCACATATTTGTTTGTTTGCGCGAAGTTACGGTAATTCTTCAGTGCTGACAGCAGTTACTTGCCTCCATCTGATGGACTGTAGGTAAACTAAGGGCAGTGTAAAGCACTTTATCTTACTTAAACCCACAAGTGTTAATTTAACCACACCGTTTATAATCTGTGGTTTCGCTAATCCCGACCCAAAGCTTCGTGCTTTCTGTTTTGATCGGCTGTGTCTAGCTAGCCTGGCCACGTGGAAGGAATGCAGTTTTTACATGTTTTCACACTGCGGCACACAATAAAAATACATTTCACACGTTAACGTTAAACCTACCGGTGTTTGATCTGACAGCCGTCAGTGACAGGACACTCTCCGCCGGATCATTGGCTGGTTACTCGTCCATCCACTTTACCGCCTCTGCCAGGTAGCTAAACGCGACGACATCGCCTCTTTGAACCGTGCACCGTTTCTAGCTGAAGACTCTTGCTCCCTACTCGACTGACCTGTCCATTCAGGAAAAACAGGTATGCCCAAACCGTGACGGACCCGAAAGCGTGAGGTGGGTCTATATTTCCGCAATTCGCTTCCTGGTTTGGTTTGACGGGATTTGGGAGGAAAAGCCGCGAGACTTCACGTAAACGGAAGGGACTGTGTCTAAAGATACTCTGGTGGAAATGAGTATATGTACTTAGAAAAAGCCAGTTAAGCTGCAACAAAAAGTCATAGTCCTGTGGATGTTCATCCATAAGCAATCATCATAGGGGAATATTTTTGAATGTCCCCATTTTGCAGAATGTTGAGATCCTGGTTGATGAGTCTATACAGACACCTTTCAGTCAAAACTCTTTGTTCCACTTGTTAAATGCTGGAGTAGTCCAACATACACAGGTTTTTCTAGTATCATATTAGAGCTGAGTCGTTTTTCTAGTTCCTATTCATCTATGAATGAATTTATAATAAAATACATGGAGTCTATTTTTGTGATTAAATGTGATTAAATCTTAAAGGAGGTTGTGAAATAAGCAGCCTATATTGTAGTCGAGTACAACTGCAACACCCACTAAACCTTAGTAGCTTAAAAAATATAAAGTACAATCATCACCTTAACAGTGCTCTACATGCCTCTCAGTATCTTAGAAACACTTATGCTGTTAACCTAAGTTTATACAGCTTTGATTGATCTTCTTGTCTAAATGGTGTGAAAACGAGGAAAGAAGACAGCTTCACACATGTCCTCCACAGTGTTTTTCACCCAGTACCCCCAGTCCGAACACACACACACACACACAGAGCCAGGACCTGTTTAGTAAAAGAGTGTGGCTCCACTGCCGTGCAGAAATCATTTTCACTTTTAAAATGTTGAAAATCGTTTCCTGAATTTGTATTCATTAAAACGCTGGTTATGAAAGAACAATTCTTTTAACTGCATTTTCCACATGCAGGAGTTTTATAGAGGTTATGCGTTAAACAGAGAGTGAGAATGATAATCTTGTCAATTCGCACTCATGGAGGGTTGCCTGGGGGTAAAATGACTTAACAGCTAAAACCAATTTCTCGCACATAACCTTAGGGCAGGAAAACTGTAACAGATATAAAAGCACACAAGTGATTTTTTTATGAATTCTCTCTTTTATGCCTGTGAAATATTCTCAGTGCTATGAAGCAGCCATTCACTTGTATTTGTCAAAATCAAACAGTCACGGTGACACATAACCAGTTACTGTGTCCCTGCATGGCATCCTTACCTACTTTATCTCAAATAATGAATCATTGCTGTCTCGAAGAAAGCCAAGCTCACCTGCCATTTAGCTCGGGCATGTGGCACTGACCTCAGTTTTAATGAAGTCCTTGCAGCTCTTTGTGTTTCTCTGTATCTTATCAAACATGTAACACAACCTCACTCCTTGACCCTTTGAGGAGTCAAGGAGTGAGTCAACATGAGCCTGTATAATTTGCCTGAAGATGCCTGTGACCTTAGTGACTCTGCCATCCGGATATTCTATGTAAAATATACAGTAGCTGTGAATTGAGCGCCATCATCCTCAAAGTGCTCTGTGGGCAAATTTCCCAGCTGAACATTGCTTCATAAATCTGCTGGTGGATATTATTAGATTTTCTGTACCAGCCATGACCCCGACTGTCTTTGTGGTATCACAGAGAGAGATGTGCACATGCTCCCCCGCACCTATAACTGAACCCCTTGTTTTCTGCCATGATGCATCAACAACATAACTACAATAAATTAAACAATTCAATTACAGTACAAGAGTTATGTTTACTTTCATGTTTAAAGTATTTTTCCACCACTCTTTAATCATGAGTGGCTTTCAGTCATACACTTATACTATGGTGTTTCATACGTTTTATTTTGAGGAGCTTTATTCATTATTGTAATCAATAAAACTGCACCCAAAAAGGGGGGTGTACGTGTTTCAATCGTGTTTCTGAGCCTTATGGCAGAACAGTGCGTTAGGAGTGGCGCAGAAGAGAGAAATGTAAAGAAAAAAATGGCCTCATTTTAAATATATGACCAAGAGGAGGGAAGAACGTTCCCCTGATGCATTCCACCCACATTTACTTGTCAGAAGTGATTAAAAGGCTTCCGTGTATCTCATACTTGTGATGTACTTTTCCCTACCCTCAGGAAACGTGAACCACATACATTAGCTAAATGGTCTCCTGTGAGCCAGAGAGCCGACAGAGATCCTCAGGCTTGAGATTAGAGGTGAACGGACATTTGCTGTCAGGGCGACCCAACTCTGAGGCACTCGATCTGGGAATTTTCCACCTGCAGGTTTAGTGTTTTAAATCATCTCACTTTCAGTCAGAAAACATCATTTCCTTTGTGCTTGAGCTTTTCTTTTTCTTTAATACAGTGGTGGAATCTAACATAGCACATCTACTCAGACAGCCAACCCTTCCTTTCTTTATACTTTGATATTTCTTCTGTTTTACATACTGCATTTGTTTGACAGCTGTAATTCAATTCACATAAGAGTGTACATACAAAACACGTGATTAAAAGAACAAATTGGCTCTAAATCAATCAGCTGCATTAATATAAAGCATCTTACACATTAAATAATAAAATCCAAAGATGTATAATGTATGAGGTATTTGAACAGTGTATTTAGTGGTAACGTGTTTCACTTATAATAAACATAGTAAACAATGTAAATACATCTACTCGTTTTTCAGGTATGCTATTCAGTTTTACAAGTACAGATTTGGCAGTTCCGTCTCTGCTGAAGTGTAACGTTGATCTTGAACGTTTAGTCTGAACAACTTGGTGGCAGTAGTTAACCGTTTCACCACTCAGTGGCGCACCACATCCACGTACATGAAAAGAGACAGAGTTAGTTCTGTCATGGACTACGCTGAATCTACAATCGTCTCTCTCTTTCTCAGTTTCCGCGTGTCTGTCCCCGTCCTTCTGATCCATAATTGCCACTCTGTGTGTCTCCATCAACATCCATCACTCTTTATGGAGTTTCGCAGTCAGGGGCGCAGAACAAAAAGATTGAGAGAGAGAGAGGAAAAGACAGCCTTCCAGTCAGGGGCAGGAAGAAGGCTACTCAGCACTCTATTTCCAAATGACCTCCTAGCAAGAAAGAATGTGTCCCTGTCCACACATTTTCAATTGCCAGTTTCAGGGTGTTAACCAGACACCTTTAGCTTACCATCTGGGAGAGCCCCACTGATCTTTTCACTTTATTAGAATAAACTGGCCTTTTACGAACACAGTGAACACGGTTTGAGAAATATATTGTATCTTAATACCTGCTTTCTAGATAATATTTAGTTTAATGTATTTATTCTTGAGAAACAGATTTGATAATGTCCATAAACACAGCTGTTGCAACACTATAGGAAAAGTATTAAGTTCCCCAGGATTCTATTAAACTTGCATCTGCATTAGGGAATATTCAAAATGATTATAGCTCAAACAAATCTGTATGCGTCATAAGTAAACACCATAAAATGAAAATTAAACTAAAGCTCCAGCCAGCAGCTTGGACGTTATAACTGGTCTATGTTTGTGGCACTTGACCACAGAGGCTCAATGTGTGCCTGCAGAACCTTGATTAAAGCTCAGGAGGTGGAGAACACTGACCCAGGTGATAACAAATGTGACCTTGTTGTAATATGCTTGAGAAAGCTACTATGATGAATATAGCAACATGAGCTCAGGGGTACTCTGAGAAACTGCTGTCTCTTAACACACTTGACATGCCCCCAAACATGCAACCTGAAACTTTTGCAAATAGGAAGTCATACAGTAGTACACTGCCCAGTTCACTGGGCACAAATTTACAGATCAGATGGACCAAAAGACAGCGGAAGTAAAGACAAAAGATCATCCAGACCGTTAACCGTGAAAGGTACAAAAGCCAGTCTTTGATTATTTTATTATTTGATACTTTCCAGAATAAAATGTGTAATTAAAAGGAAAACTGATGTTACACAGCGTTAAACGTGCCTCTGTCCAAACATCAAACTTTATATCTGATTATATCACATATACTTTTGTAGATAAGTAAATGATTTATCAAATCCCACATTTTAATTTGATCACATTTTAGAAAAAGTCACAACTTTTCTCCTTTTCTGGAAGTGAAGTTTGATAAAGGCTTTAATCTGAATAAACTTTAAATAGTACTTTGTTTCGAAGGTATCATTATTAGAAGTTAAACTTTGGGGGGAAATGCTGCCTTCTTGCTGCTTTTTAATACAGGATTGGATCATTGTGGCCAGGATCTTGGGAACAGAGGCTTCCTGCAAAATACAGAAAGTCCTGCCAAGTGTACAGGTGCATTAAAGAATCTCTCTGTAACAAGCAGACTCCAGAGATAAGGCTGAAAATCGTTGGAGTAGTCCTTACGGCAAGACAGCTTGTATCAGTCGGGCTGTTCGGAGCCAAGCATTGGAGGCTGTGGTCGCAGGCCACTGAGCAGCAGCTCTCAAGTGTGAGTGAGTCTTGCTTTGTGAGTTTGATGCAGCGGTGTCCTGAAAAAAAAAAGGCAAGCATGTTCACTCAACCTTTTCTGGGTCAATAACACTAAAAAAGCCACCAGTTACCCTCCTCTCATCTCAATCAAAACTACTGCATTAGTTATTTAGAGCGGGCATAAAAGGAAAATAACTTGCCTCATTTAAATGCTAATTTGTCTTCAGCTGAAGATTCAGTACAACAGCAACAGGTTGGCGAAATGTGGAAAACATTGTGTGAGAGCTCGTACATCAGAAACAATGACAGTTTTCCAACCACGTCCCCTCATAAAAATCTTTCTTTATGAGGGGAAATTTTTTCATGCATCTTCTGTGGCCCAGCATTGCTGCATAAATACACAGGAACCAGTGGTCCGCACTGCTGCAATGACTGAAAATCATTACTGATGCTTCAGTTTTCCATCACATCTTCCCTGTCTGTGGTGATACTGTTTGTGTTTTAGAGATCCATCACACGCGAGGCTCTGTTCTGGCAGGTCATACCTGTGTTTGAAAATGAAACCACTCAAAAACAGCGTTTGTCACAGGTAGACACAGTAATGATGAAAATGCAAATCTATTTAAACGAAATGGGCCGAGTTTTAATCTTAGTCAGTGAAACTGATAAAATGTTTTTTATAATTAAGTTTCCAATAGAGTTTGTATGTATTTCTACGCCTAATGTTTTCTGTAGCCCCTCTGTTTGGAGTTGCTGTACTTCTGATTGAGGTTTTATTGCATACTGCATCTATAACCTCCAAGATGTTTCATCGTCAGTGGATTTCCTTCCTAACTTTGTTTTGTCCATCACTCAACTGTTTGGTTACGTTCTTCCTTTCTCTTTTTTATTGCTCCAAAATATTTTTTGCAATAAAATGTTTTATCCCTGCTGCCTTCCCACCTTCTCTTTTAACTTGAACAAAATGTCCCCAGTATAATAGTATCTGAACAAAATCTGTCCACATAAGGTAACACACACACACACACACACACACACACACACACAGAGTAAGGATTTCTCACTAACTCGGCCACTCTTCCAGTTCCCACACGTTTCTTTTTAATTTCTCCCATCTCTCCCTCTTTGTCTGACTCTCGCACCGTCTATCTGAATCTTTAACCTCTTTCAATCTGTCTCCCTGTGTCATCCTCTGTCTCTGTCACCGCTTCTCTTTCTCTGTCACTCTCCGTCTGTCTTGCTCCATCTTTTTCATTCTCTCTGTCGGTTTGCAGCCACCCTCGCTCTGTCTCTGTGTGATTGAGCGAGTTGAGAAGTTAGTTGAATACCCTTCTTCTATTCTCCAAGGTCAACCACGCACGCGGTGGCCTTTCGGTGTACACCACCTCATATATGACTTTCTGCCATTTGACATGCTTGACTTCAGCATCTATTTTCCCTTTTCACCTTTTGTGTGTGGTTGTGCAGATGTGTTTACATGTTTGCATGTGTATGTGTGTGAGCATGCGTGGCTGACTGTATGAATTTCCATTATGCAGGGTTGACAAGACAATGGCCCAATTTTTAATTGGTAGGGATTCACCTGTGACACAAGGTCACCTGCTGGTTCTATGTCATGTATCTGTCACACAGACGAGAGCGTAGTGGAGAAAGAGAAAGATGATTGACATAGGTTCATTTGACTTGTCCGCCATCTAACCCAGGAGTGATCCCAGAGAACAAACCCCACGTAGGGCAAAGTCACCTCGAGGCTCAGCAGGTTTTCAATGCACCAGTAAACTCTCTTATTTATTTACTCCTTCTCTCTCCATTTGTCCATAAGTACAGCCAGGTTAAGAAGGTCGTGTAAAATTTTAAGGAGACCAGACCGGAGACTATTAGGAGGTGTATTTCAATAATAGTAAATTCATGACTTCTTGTTAACATCACTATAATTATGTGTTTTTTGGCCTTTTTTGTATTTATCTCTTCAATATTACAAAAAAACATTTTAAAGTTACAGTAACTTTTAAACCAAGATTTCAAAGATGACCTTTGGCTTCTTGTCTGCCTTGCAGTGAGACGGTGAAGGACACAGCTGACAAAACTAGCGTTGTTCACAAGAATATTGACATCTGTTGGGCACGATGTTATTGTAGCTGAACACCTTGAATCTTAATCTTGGACTTTTTGTCTTTCACTTGTGGTTTTCTTGTGACTGATACCTTCAACGAGAGCACGGCTGTTAAGCTCATTATATATATTAAACACATTTTCAATGTACTCTGTATAATGACAATAAAGCTGATTCTATTCTACATAATGCAGATAGGACCTTCTCGAGCTTCACAATATTACCTATTTCAGGTAAACCTGTATATTTTAAACGTGTAGCTAAAACTTAGCTGATTCATTTGAAAAAAGCTCGTCTGTGACATTCACGTGCCGCAGCCATGCGTCTTGAACAAAAAACTCTTTTCTAAATGTCTCTTTCTAAATAAAACAAGGGAGCACAGTACAGTGTTGCAACACGGGGCGGCGCATTGCCAAGGGTTCAATGAAAGTAGCTAATAATTCTTACACTCACAGACGTGTTTGGTGGCTTAATCTCAAGGCTGGAAAACTGTCATTTTCTCTATTTTTTGTCTGTAACTGTCTTCCTCTTCAGCAGTAAATTGTCTCATCCCGCCGACCAATTGACTCAGTTTGAGTGTAAGCTAATGCATCATCTGTCCAGAGGAGGCGAGATGAAAAAGAGATTTGAAGATGGTTACATCCAGGTCACTGTCATCACATTGTCCTCCGCTCTTTGGCCGTTCCTTATTTGAGTGAAAAGAGGGAGAGAAAATGTCCACATGTCAAGCAGTAATGGTCCTGTTGACTGAAGACTGGCAGCGTGTGACTGTAGGTGGCAGCAAAACATCAGCACTGCACTTTCCATCCATAAGAAAAAGATGAATAACCAGGTGATGCTGTCAAACACACTGCATATGTGGCATTAGCGTTTCTGTGGCAATTCAAAATGTGTTTTGAAACATAAAAATTATTTAGATTGTTCTTCACCTTTTTTTTTTGATGCTGCTGCTCTTGTGCTTTGTTGCTCAGGTCGCTCACCGCTCAGGTGTGACTTGTGCGCTTTCATAGGCTTCAGGCCTTCAAACTGTTTGTGTGTTTGGATTATTTCTATCTTCTTGCCCTCCTGTTCTACCCTTCACCTTCTCCCTCCTCGTCCCACCTGCCTCACCCTGTTTCCTGTTACTCTTTCACTTATCACCTAATTTCTCACCCTACATTATCTCCTTCCCCTGCTTTCCCCTCTCTCCTCCTTCTCTCGCTCCATCTGTTCATCTCCAAATGTTTATCAATTTGGATGCAGCGCCTCTAGTCGCCGTGGCAATGCTGAGACGACTCATGGAGGGATGGCGCGATGAAGGGCCGAGGGGACAGATGCACCGAGCAAGAAATATCGGAAGAGAGATGAAGAGACATCTGATGTTCTCTTGCTGGGGCAGCCATGAGTGTAGTTACAATCTGTAAACACACACGCACACATACACATGCACAGTTGGGAAATGAACACAAGGGAAATCTGTACCCTCTCAAACAGAGAAAATTAACACAACAGGAGATTGGTTCCTGCTTCTGCGCAAATGTGACAGTATATCCCTTGATAAATGATATATAAATGATATGTGTAATTTACAAAGAAAGATGGAGGGAGGAGAGGTGTGATGGAGGATGAGTCTGACAGTCTTACAAGAAAAAACAGACCTTTTGAGAAATGTGCAAATGCACTTTCTTGTCAAGCGCTGGATGAGAAGATCAATACCGGTCTCAGATCTGTGCTTTAGAAGGATAGTCCAAAACGTATTATATTATTTCACTTATTTTATTTTGGAGAGGTGCTCAAACCTGCAGAACAGCCTTGCGGCAACGTTGTGTTATATGCATGAAGTTGTTTGAGCCAGGCTGTGCCCCCTGTCCAATCATGGCATTTTTTAAAATAATTTCTGCTTCATATATACTGATACAGTGACAGATGGTAACAGACTATTCCTTTAAACTCTAACAAGTAACTTACACACACACACTCATCTTTTTGTTTTAATTTTCCTCCTCCACTCTTGTATGGCTCTGACAGACTCTTCAGGCAACCGTGCCAACCGAGAGATCAAACGCCATGGCAACGAGGGTCCTCTGCGATCACTGCGGATACTTTAAGACAGCCGACCACTTTGTAGCACTCGTGCGCATGTAGACTACACTGCACGTGTGTGTGTTGGTGGGAGCGTAGCTACCAGGTAATTTTAACTGCACAGGAATCTCAGGAAAATATAAAGTGAGTGTGTGTGTGTTTGTGTTTTTCGCGTGTCCACGTGTGTGAACGCCTGCGATCGAGTGTCTCCTCGGGCCCTTTTCTGATAGACCACTACTGGGTGTTGTGGAGATGAAAGGGATGCTGGGAACTCATCTCATGCTATGAATCCTGGGTAAGTAGCGTGTGATGTGAGTACATCCTCATCACTCGGAGAAAGAAGGCTTTCATCCCTTGTCTGTTCCCTCTATCAGCATCCCCTCTTTCTGTCTCCTCTCCTCGTCCTCTCTCCGTTGCTTTCTTCTCTCCCTCGTCTCTCTTCTGTTCTTCTGTTCTGTTTGCTTCTGTGGTGTTTTCCAATTCTCATTTCATTTCCTCATTTCAGTCTTATTTACTCCTCTCTTTTATTCAGCTCTCCTTTCATTTCCTTTGTTGTTTTGCTTTGCATTACACGCAAATGTATTAATTCTACTTCCTTCTTCTCTATTTTCTTTTCTTCTCCTTTCCTTTTCTCCTTAAATGACCCCTTTCTTTTGTCTTGTCTTTTTGTTTCCTTCAATTTCTCCTTCTCATTCCTTCTCTGCCCTTTTCTTTATTATACTTTTACATATCCGTCTTTCTATTCCCATTTCTCTTTTAGTTCCTCCCATCTACTCTTTTCCTCTCCACTTACTTTATCCAATCTTTTCTTCTCTCAGCGTATTCCTCTTTCTGTCCTTCCCTCTCCCTTGCTTTTCTGTCCTTTCCCCCCTCTAGCTCTTCTGTCCTCTTCTTCAGTTTCTTTCTTTCATTTCCTCCACATTTTGCCTCCTGTTCTCCTCCTGTCCTTTCCTTTTATTTCCACATGACTCTTTCACATTCTTCTCCTGTGAACATAAAATGATCAAAGTGCCCATTCTGGCCATGACAGTTTAATTTTACCAGGGCACACACGTCTACTCTCACACACTTTTCAAGCTCTACGTTTGGCCAGTGAGTCTAGATGAATGTAAGACTTTCCTTTTTGTCTTCCTCTGCTAAGATAAGTTGGATCAAGTTTCAAATCTCCAACTTATATGATTATTCTTATAAAGATAAACTTGACTTTGACCTTTTTCAGACTCAAATTTGAAGGATTACAGACAAAACCTAGATGAAAACCTTATTCATAAAATAGCCTCCAAGTTACTCCCTTGATTCTTTCTCTCGGTCTACTGCAGTTCTGCTGGGGGGGAGATGGTTATGCAACAGATGATTTATGATTACTGACAAAACATGGAGAAGTTTTAGTAGAAACAGTCGTGAAAGTAATTAGTTGTTGATAAAACACAGTTTAGACATTGGCATGAACCGTCACTTACCAGTCTTTATTTCAAGGTGTCAATGTTAGATTTAATCAAGACAGACAAGCTTCAGTGGTTGCTGACACCTGTGAGACTGAATTAGGTCCAACTAAAGGTTTTTTGTGTTATTATGTATATTGTTTTCTCAACTAATTGATTAAACTTTGTGGCTAAAAAATATGAGCATGTGAAAAACTCCCAATACAACTGAATGCATCAGAAGTTTAAAACCTAAATATCTAAAATACAATCGTAACAATCGTCCAAATCCGTAAATGGAAGCAGCAAATTGCTGCCATTTGTCCTTGAAAATAAAATTTCCAAAATAATTTTCTGTTGATCAGCCATGTTAATCTGAAATGATGATTTACTCAAATATTTATGCTCAAAACTGAACTGAGTAGGGGCCAAGATGTACAATTTTTGTAATGGAGACAAAGTATGTGGGCAGAATGATAATCTGGCAGTTTCTCTACAAGAGCCATTAGAATTGACAGTCAGCAGCAAACTCAATGATGCAGGATGAGCCATGTAATCGACAGTGTCACTTCAGAAGCCCATGAAAGGTAGATTTCTCTTACAAAGATTAAAGCCCTTTCTTCATCATATATTGTATTTGTACTGCATTGGCTTGTCCAGTTTTCTGGACACTACACACTATGTTTCTCTCTGTAATGGCAGGTTTTATTTTAACACACGGATCTAGAAAGATTACACATTCGTTTAAATTCATTTATTCCCAGAATATGCTTTTACTTTTTCTATGAACTGCCGTTATCACATACAAAATGGACCCAGAGGAATATGCCAAAAAGGCAGGCCTATATTAGGCCTATATAATTATGGGTATCTGTATTATTATTATTTACGCTTGGTAATTTTTGTCTGCTTTTTTTGTATTTTTTGTTGCATTATAAATTATACAGACCTGCTTTTCCTGGATCATTGTGAGAACCATACCTGGCTAAAAATGGGGAAAAACAAGCCCTGGTAACTGCAGGACTTGCCTCACAATCATTATTTCAGCATCTTGCTAACTGTCAGTACATTCAGTGGTACACGGCATATAACTGGGAACTGCAATTTGAGGTAATTTATTAACTTTCCAAAATATAAACAAGCTATTAGAAGTGGCCTCAAAGTGTATCCATGGCAACATAATAGGATAGTATTAGTATAGTACATAATAGGTCATTTTTAGCTCTGTTTGTGTAGCTGTACTTTTAACATTTAATGCAACACAATTCAACGTGCTTTGTAGAGAAAAACAAAAAAACTTAGAAACTAAAAAACAAAAACGGAACTTTTAAAGACGACTGGTTGAAACTTATAGGAATGATTGGACTATAGATCCTCAATCAAATCTGGCAACCTGCCGGTGTGAAGCCAGGTGGAGTTAGCGTCGCTTGATTAGCTAAAGAAAAGAAAAGAAGGGTAATAAAACCAAGTTGCAAACAGAAAAAAAGGACAAAAAGAGGACGAATGGACTTAAGTGAGCGAGCGAGAGAAATACCACAGAAGGAGAATGATGTCTTGTTATCAGTATGTAGAACAAACAAATGATCACGCTAACTAGTGGGTCTGTAGGTTATACTCATGTCTGTGCATCATGACGCAGGCGCACACACACACACACACACACACACACACACACACACACACAGGGCCCGCTTGCTGGTGCTTGCTTTTAGCCTAAGTCAAATATGAGTAACACATAAAATGTAATGCCTGACTGAATGAATGAAAAGCCTCATTATGTGTTAGGTCGTGGGCCTTTTTGTAGTATGTGCATTGTTTCATTTTGATTTAATGTATCGACCACCCTGGAGCTGCAAGAATAGGCTAAATCCAGTGTTCCAGTACTCTACATAGCCTGTGTAATTATACCATGTTTGGGCCTATAAATAATTAAATACATTGATAAATAAAACGTATTACGCTGGAATTTTACCCATGGCAATGTGGGGATGCTTTGAAACAAACATTTAGATCGTTTTTATGTTGAATAAATTAAATTTACATCATAATTAAACAGCTAACAGTGAAGTATTAAAATAAAGCTTAACAAATGCTTCGATTTACTACTTTACTGCTTCGTTCATTTTGTTTTAATGGTTAAATGCTATTCACTTTGCCTTACTGCCCATGGTAAACATAGATTGAACACATATTTAGCATGTTTGTTATAACAGTCTCAGCCATAATGAAGATTCAATGTGCTGGTTGTGTTGTGGATTGCTCTAGGTCAAACCCCGTGCTACTTTTATGTCCTTGTTTAAAACGTTTGCAACGAGAAAAGAGAATACTTTCTTTGTGTTGTCCCTTTATCCATCAAGTTCAAAAACACTTGCACATCCTCGTATCTTTTCCAGGTTGTCATACCGAATGAGCCAAGCAGGTTTTGTGCACTTACTCGTCGTCCGTCCAGCCGATGTGTAACACGCTTATTTTGTATTATGATCAGTTTCCCAACAGCACTTTAACTTTAGCACTTTAGCAAGCATGCATATTTTCTTAAGATAATGTGGCTTGTCCAGATTGTGTTTTTCTTTCCTCATCTGTCTTTCCTCCTCTGTGTGCGCACTCACTTCTCTCTCTCTCTCTCTCTCTCTCTCTCTCTCTGTCTTTGTCTCAACCTGCCATCCTCATCTTCTTCCTCTGTTCCTCTGCGCCACTCTCTCACTCACTGATATGTGATGAAATGAAACAAAACGTGACAGTCAACTTTTTCCGCTTACTTTAGTCTCCCCAGACAAATCCCTTCCCTTCTTGTTCCTCTCTCTTCTACATATTTTCATTCTGTTTTTTACTCCTTCCCTTCGATCTTGTTTCTTCCTCATCTCTCTTCTTCTGGCTGCCTCTCTTCCTCTCGCTCCTCCCTTCCCTCTCCAGAGTGCTCTTCCTTCCGTCTGTTTCATTAACAAGATTTATCTTCTCTAGTAATTACAGTACACACAGACGCGCTCGTACAGCTGCCCGCACACACACCCCCACACACTCACTGTACGTACGAACATTCATGGCTGTGGGGGCTGCAGTACCACTTCTCCACCAGTCAGGGGCACTGTGACACTGTGACAGAGCAATTTAGAGGAGAGAAAGACCGAGTGAGACACTTCCATATGCATGTGTTTCCATGATTCTGCTAGACTGCAAACTGACATCAAGGAGGCACCTTGATATGATCACACTAATATAATTTGAAATATACTCCATCCGCTGGTAGCCTCTTCCTTTATTTACCAATTAATTTATGTTTGAATCCATAATGCACTCTCATGCTGCTGTAATGCCTCCCTGAAAGCCACGACTCCGTGTGTGTGTGTGTGTGTGTTTTGTATACGTGTGTGGGTAGAAGCCATCGAGCGTGGTGATATTCTTGTACTTTAAATTCAGAAACAACAGGCTTTATGACTGCAAATATTTGCATAGTTAGATGAGCTGGATGAGTCGTTAATAGAGGCACTTTTCAAAAGTTCAACATTTATTTGTCTCCCGAGCTGTTGGCCCATAGGCCTATGATCTCTGATATCATAATCCCTCTAAAGTAATGGGCCCGAGTGCTGACAGAGCCTGATTGATGCTGGTTTTCCCCTCATGCGGAGCTAGCTAGCTGACATTGACAAAATGACTGATAGAGTATTTGACAGTGACAAAAGCCGAGTAACTGGTGTTTGTCATTGCAATGTTTCTGACACAAAGACTTGGTTAGAATTAGTGGGTGTTATAAACTTAGAACAAACAGAAAAAACAGCAAATCCACAGATGTTAATAATAGTAGTAGTCAGCATAGTAGTCAGCTATGCTGTCGAAACTAGGGTGTGCCAAGAAAAATTGCCATAAATGCTCTGAATTCTCATAATTGTATTGGAGCTCTTGCACGTGCATAGTTCACTGTCTTTGGGGCAATATTTATTAACCATTTTGCCCTTTTTCTTTAAGAGATTGTTTTTACTTCTAAAGTACATTTAATGAATAAATTGTATGGATTGAAGTTGTAATTTCAGTTCTTTAAAGAGGAATCATCACTGCACATTTTTCCTCTTTGCTGTTTCTTTGTTTGTACTAAAGTACAAGTTTATCAGAATGTCTCGATTCTGAATGGAATAGTGTAAAATGATGAGCTATTTTCATACCAGCATGTGCACACTTCCTGCTGCATGCATCATGCAGACGGATGGATTATCTGAGATCAGAACAGAGCTGTGTGTCTGTGGGTCACAGAGATGTAGATAGCAAGTTGTACATAAATAACAAGTAACTTTTCACTGCGGTTTCACAGTGTAACACAGTCTCTGTCAGTGAGTTGATCTGTTTATGTCAGCTCAGGCTTTCTTTTACCAAGTGGACTGGAAATTTATCACGGTTTTCACTATTTTCTGTCCTGTATTTTCATACAGTTTCATAAAAACAAACCAAACTGCTCAGTGCACTGGTATTACATAAAATACTAAATAATACAAATAATGAAATACAGTTTCAGAGGTTTATTGATTTGGTTCAAGTAATGTCTGAACAGAGATGAAATAAATATGACATAAGAGATATTGCCCAAGCCAATCCTTAGTGTTGACGTTTAATACCCAGCGTGAATTCTGTAGACACGCACTAAAGCGCGCCCGTGCGCAAATGTTTTAAAGTATGGCGTGAAAAAACACACACACTGAGCAAGAGACGGTCACACACATTTATATATGCTCAGTGGAAAAGCTGTGATAATGACAAGCTCTAAATAGGCATGTAAATGTTATTCTAGTTCGCCCTGTGTGTGCTCAAGTTGTGTGTGTGTGAGTGTGTGTGTTTCTTAAGTGTTTCTGAGTGTGCAATGATGTGTGGCGTGTACTCTAGCCAGGAGTGTATTGTTGTCACCTCAGGCCCCCTAACATCATTTATACGGTTTACACACTAACACACACACACACACACACGCACACACACACACACACACACACACCCACACCAACACACACACACACATGCACACACACATTTGTAGCAGGTGTCTACCTTGTCTAACTGCCTCTGTGGATCTGTGTGCATGTGTGTCAGTGGTGTGTTTGTGGTTGTGCACAGGTGTGTCGGTTGATAAAGTTTATCAGCTCGGGGCACGTTGCTGTCGGCAACCAGTGTTGTGAAGGGAAAAGGCCATGCAGACAAAGTGGGACTGTGTTTGTCTGTCTTGAGGGAGGAGGACGGCAAACCTAAACACTACTGATGACCCTGTCATCATCTCAGAAAGACACACACACGCATCACACAACAAAGATCTGAATCCAGTTTGAAGACGAAAGGCTATCAGCATATTTATAAGTTGATATTTGAAAAACACCAGTGACTGCAGCATCCAAAACAATCCCTTTTTTGTTGGTGAATGCATTGAAATAATCTCCTTGAAGAGGCTGAGCTGATCAATCTTTACAAACAACATCAGGATGCACACTTACAGTACATACTGCTCCTAGATCCCTGTCTCAGACATATTTTTAATATGTTGTCACTGAAATCTTATCAAATCTTACTGATATTAAATGGTCTGCGAAAAGATGTATATTGTGTTTTATGCACATAGATAAAGTAGTTACAAAAAGCATGTGTTACTTGAATAGAATGGACCTCAGCATTTCACTTGCTAGTCAGCATTCAACAGTCTGATGAACAGTGGAGTCCACAGTGGCTGAAACCTTGGGTTGTGCTTGTAAAATTTGTGAGTGAACAACACTGTTTGCCCTCCAACTGCTACTGAAGTGCCTCTAGGCCATGCACTTGACCTTAAAGTGTTGAAGCTGCTCAGCGGCTAAAAGAGCCTGACTAGACTGGGCAACTGAGAGTCACAATAAAACTCTAAACTGCTCACATGCTAAGAAAGATGTTGTTGCTCACCTAACTTGGGTTGTAAATCGGATTATTTAACAAACCTAGTACAGAAAATATATACATGTATCTACACAATCAAACTAATTCTGGAGGCAAAAAGCATTAAATAGCTTTTTTGCACCAGCATAATGACGTTACATTTTTAGACTTAACACAACACAGGGACAGGGGTTTAAACATTAACAACTGACTGATTTCTGTGGAAGTCGTGTGGTTGTTGGATGCTTTTAACATGAGCAAAGCATAACTTATCCCTGTTTTGAGCACTTTTTCACACTTTCTGTTCATTGAGGTAGGATTATGGTTTATTTTTTCTGCCACGCTTAGCTGAATAAAAGGTATGAAACTGGGATGGCAGTGGTGAGGGCATTGTTGACCCTGGATAATGCTGACGGTGGAAGTGGTAAAATTGTTGTACCTGTGCTGGCTCCCGTAAAATAGGAGATATGGCTTGGGGAGGAAAGCGTGTGATGTTTTGATATTTCTGCAACCTGCCTCCGTGGCTTTAAGTCTTTAAGCCACGCTTGCAGCTAACTGCGGTATGCTTTGCATTGTAGACTTGCGTGTTTTATGTCAAGCTGCACATCAAGTTAAACGTTATGCCTTTTAATATCGGGATGCAGCTCTAAAAAAACAACGAAACAAAAACATTCTGTCAGATTTGTTTCCCTTTCCCAGCTGTAAATAAGAAAAACAATCATAATCAAAGATACCAGGATTTTTGTCTAATAGTTCATATGATTCACAACAAATTTTATTGTTAGACAAAGATAACTGGAGTAAAGAGAACATTGTGTTTAAATTATCATTTCATTCATGACCCTATGTGAAAAGATCATTCCCATCCCACTCCTCATGAACAAATTGTGATTAACCACACATCTACTAAAGCTGAGTTGAATTTCACTTACCCCACTAAGACCTGATTACTGCCAGATCTGTTGCATCAGATCACTTAAATAGAAGCTGTCTGACAACGTGCAGCTCGCTAAAAGATCTGCAAAAGCCACACATCATGTCACGGTGTGAAGAAAATCAAGAACTGGTGAGAAACAAAGTAGTTGACATGTATCAGTCTGGAAATGGTCACAAAGCCATTTGTAAAGCTTTGGGGCTCCTTCAATCCACGGTGAGAGCCATTATCCACAAATGGAAAAAAGACGAGCAGTGATGAAACTTGCCAGGAGTGGCCGGCCTACCAAATTACTCCAAAGGCCAAATGATGACTCATCCAGGAGGTCATGTAAGAATCCAGAGCAACATCTGAAGAACTGCAGACATCACTTGCCTCATTTAAGTTCAGTGTTCATGATTCAACAATAAGGAGAGACTGGGCTAAAATGGCATCCATGGGAGAATTTTAAGGCGAAAACCGCTGCTGACCACAGTTGCCAAAAAAGCTTTTTGTTGTTGTTTTGTTGAGTACGTCATAAAAAGAACATCATACCAAAAGTCAAAACATTGAGGGTGTGGGAGCGCTTTAAATCTTCAGGAGGTGGACGATTCATTCAGAGTGAGACAGGCTTGAGCAGGTTTTTTTTTTTAACTTATATGAAATAATTTAAAAACAGCATGTTGTATTTATTCCGGTTATCTCTGTGTAAGATAAAAAATGTGTATAATGATCTCAATCATTTAGGTGTGAGAAATAAGAAAAACAATCTGAAAGGAGGAACGTACTACTTTACTGTTGTCCAGCTTTGCAGTTCTGATACCTGATTGATAGAGTGAACTGAGTGGCCGATCCACAGAGTTTCTCAATTAATGTCATTATAAAATTAATTAATTACATTTATACCACAAACACACAAACCACACCTTCTTTTGATTGGGAATATTATGAAAGCGTTACAGTGATTTTAAAATGATTCATAGGGTTGAGGGGAGTGTAATGGGTATTTTTTACTGTCTTCCCGTGACTGGTTAAGACAATGGATGGATGGATGTCTTCTGTCTTCATAGCAGCCTTTCAGTAAAGTAATTGAGAAAATTGTCAGTAAATGAATCCCTAATGAAAGTTGAACCCCTACGTTAATTGTCTCATCCTTCCTTCCTCCCTTTGCATACATCTCCCATCAGACCACCCTTCTTCAAGTAACATCTGGGTGTTTTTTAATTCAATTCCCTTAAGCTTCCTAATGAGCAACATACACAAAATCATCAACAAGAATTACATGAATCTTTATAATGCCTCTGATATTCTGAACTCATGTTATAGATTTTTTTTTTATCCAACACAGACTAGATTTACCACTCTGGGGCTAAAAGGGTTTTATGTCATAAATTTACACAGACTGTGAATATTCATGCACTAATAGCAAAGCAGACAGCCGACTGCAAAGTGTCCCGTGTTTGAGCATCCTCGAATGCATCACAAAGTCCAGTTGATAAACAGTCTCTGCTCACAGCTGCAGTGCCTCGCAACGATAATGTATCATTGATAAAAAATAAGGCTGATTAAATGTCGCTGTGATGGATTACCCATCTTAAGCAAATTTCACGTATCTGCAGATTCATCTACATAGCAGAAAATGCAAACTTTCTTCCTTTTAGTGAGCCAGAAAAAAAATCTACAACAAAGTTTGAATGTGACTCATGATGTTTATCACGTGTGATCTAAGTTGTATGTCTCCGCTGTGTAACACAATGGAGACAACTTTAGTACTAACAGCATTTGTATGTGCACTAGATGGCACTGTTGTCATACCTCACCACACACACACACACACACACACGCACGCACGAACGGACGCACGCACGCACACACAATCACAAACGAGTAGAGATTGGCAAACACAACAATACCTAAGGCTCAAGAGATGGAGGGGCGCTTTCTGTCTGTCTTTCTCTCTCTTTCTGTCTGTCTGTCTGACACACATACATAAGCTCTCTTTCTCAGTCTGCTATTTTCTCTCTCACACACACAAACTCTGTCTATGCATTCACTGTACTGTATAGTTGTTAACAAAACAGACAGCCCAGAATATGAAAACCCATTATTACAGCAGCAATGGCAAAATATTTACAGTAGGTATGTGCAGAATTGTGTGATTCACAAAATTATGAAATGGTGTAGCATGCAATCACAAGGTGCTGCAGTAGAGACAGATGGGCTGCAAACCCGGCCTCACGGTTACATTAGCTCACACCTACAAGCTTCATAAAACTGTGGGCGTCCACTGTCAGCTCCGTTGGATTTCTTTTTTTGTGAAGTGCCTTGCTAGAGAGTACTTCAGGACTTCAGAGAAGTGGACTGCCTCTCAGTCACCACTTGCACAGGTTTTTCTGTCTGTGGGAATTTAAAGTGTTGTAGGCCTGATCACCAGATCACCCCTGTTGTTTGGAGATGGCCTCCAGCCCAGAGAAGTCAAAATCAGAAATGGGCAGTTTGTTTGAATTGGTAATCATCATCACGGTGTCACTGAATGCATTCATCCAATCCCTCCAAAGTGTGTGTGTGTGTGTGTGTTTGTGTGTTTGTCTCCTATGGCCATAGTTGTGAGATACTGAGTTTTATATTTTGGGAGTGTGGACATTCGAGGTCTTCACCACTTGTTGTCATTTGCATGTTTAATTTTAAATGTATATTGTTACAAATACACCACACAAATCACTCGGCTACCGCTTAATTAGGTTCATCTACCTGTAGCTAAAACCAATTCCCCCATTTATATAAATGCAGGTAAACATCACTCAGTTTAATGCAGCACCCTAAATGGTTTTACATAAACTGATCATTATAACAGTGATTAATGTAGGACTTATTACATGACTGTTGCATTAGACTGCATTAGCTTCATCTGCTGATATATAACTTGAGAGGGACACTACGATGACAGCTAATCTTAAGACACTAAGGCATATAATCACCATTTACAGACAGGCCACTATTCATCAAGGAAGTCTTTAGGTTTGACCTCCGTTGATCTTCACCGAGCCAGACACAAACTACTGAAACTCTACAACAGAACAAATTTGCTCTTGGCAATCAACAAAATTTGCTCCTGACAAATTTGCATTAGTGCTGACAGTTAAAACAATGAGATGCTTGCCAAGAAACCCAGATCAATAAAAACGCAGAAGCAAATCACAAACTCATAAGCACACTCTACCAAACTCTGCAAATTAACCGAAGCGCAGTTGGCTCTGCGTGAGGTCATTATAGTGAAGTGAGTGAAAACAGCCTAAGTACGGAACAAACCGAGACGAAATGTAGGACGACAGGACAGACCGCATCAAAAGAATCACGGGGCGCAATAACTCATACAGTAGTTTCATGCAATGTGGCCTACGTAGAAATGTACGTTCATAGATAAGAGCAACAGAGGTCGCATACATTCTCGTTACCTCATCGTGTTGTGTAGGTTTAGTTAGACAGACAAGAGGCTAAGCTTTGTCAGTGTTAGCAGCATCGTTGGTGACACAGTCGTAAGACTTTCCAGAGGCTTTCCGAGGAGTTCGGTGGATCCTCCCAATACTTTCCCCGCAGTGCTATGTATGGATTTCGTCAGTCCTTAAAAGAACTTACAGTTTGTGTCTACATGCCCGTAAAGTACACAGAAGTTTTTCCAGCTCTCCTATAGTCTTAATAAGCATTAATAAGCAGTTTGTGGAATTATTAAGAAAAAAGAATCATTTCCATCAATCCTTCCAGGTATTAGTCATCATTATCTGAAAATGTACAGCTCGTAGCTGTAAATGTATTTATTCTAAATGTGCTGCATTAACGTTGATAAATGGCACATTTTCTCTCCCTTAATATGGGATGTAAAAAGTACTGCTCGAAGCCCTGTCAAATTACAGCTGCCTATAACTAGGTTAAAGGTTTTCATTACAGCTCACACTGCAACACATCTGTGACAACCCAGTAACTCGGTAGCATTTTAATTCCACAGTAATTATCTGAGACTAACTGTGGCCTTTGGGTCGGCTAATGACTGCTTTTATGTTGACACTTACTGGTAAAAATGCGGCACTGGTATTACCATATTTACTTTGTTAAATATCAGAAATCTCTCCAACCCCTCAAAACTTTCTTCTTCAGTTTTCAGGATGTCAACAGTAACAGCCACAGTAACCTGCTGTTTGGCCATCTGCAGTATTGCAAGGAAGGATTCTTCAGCTCTTCAAGCTGAGACCCACAGTATTTTCTCCTCCTTTCCTCTTCAGGACACAGAGGAGCTTCTTTTACTCCAGCCCAGCGCCAGACCTTACTTATAGCCAAGGCCTAAAAACAGAACATTTGTCATGCTGTCTCTAGCAAGTGATTCAATGTCACCTCCCGCATAGAGATCAAACAGTTAAATGACCTTGAATTATATCAGAAAATATGATATAAGGTGTGCTGGTGCCCACAGAGCCTCTAGGTGAGTCAAACTAGGCTGGTTGCCAATATTTAACATTTCATCACAGCAAGATATTCTGTGAATAGAGAGCCCTTCTTAATTTTCTAAACTAAATATCGGCTGCTGTATTTCGGGTTCAGAACTGAATTCAGGCAAAGGATGGTAAGATCTCTATTCAGTGCGTGTGGATGCTACTGAAGTATTCAGTATCAATAACGTACACTATACCTTCCTCAAAGACATAGCATTCTTCATTTACAGACCCACATTTATATATAGATAAATACTGTATCATTCCATGAGGTTGAAGGTGCAACACCCTCAGAGGGGAGTCAGGGCGCAGATGGTGGAGAGAGACGGAGAAGAAAAGGAAGTAGAAAAGGAGGAAAATGGTGTGGGTTTCAATGTGTCACCACGGATGTTTCCTCTGTAGCACTCTGTTGGTCTTTATATCTCACCCAGGTGTCAGGGGAGTGGGCGGCAGGCACTGTCTGGGGAGGCCACACACACGTTTAGCCGTCAGAAAACAACTAGCCTTGGCACGGTATCATCAGGAGAGGAGATAACTCATACAAAAGTTGTCAGTTACATGTTCTATGAGAAGATATGTACACTCATAGATAACAGCAGCAGAGATTGAATACTTTCTCATGCAGATGTTGTGTAGTTTTACAGAGGGGCTGTGCTGTGCTGTGTGAAAGTTTTTCACAGGGCTTTCTTTTCAAAGGCAGATGCAAATGCATTTCTTCAGAGAACAGTGAGGTTGATTGCTGATTTTCAAAGATAAAGATAAAATACAACACTCTAACAGCTACCAAGTAGAGGTATAAATGAAATGACCATTTCAAAATTGTAAAGATGTCTCTGAAACACAGATTACCTACATTCTGTCCTGTCCCCGAACGCTTTTCTTGTGTTACTGCTGTGATGAATGGTCAGGTTTTGTGGCACCGCTGACCAAACAATGGGTCGACCACTACATGCTAGCAGCACGGTTATCATACAGTCAGTCAGTCAGCTCAACTGAAGTGCGTTAATGCATCAGTCTCTCAAGCCAGAGTCAACCTGCCAAATTGCATTCACAAAAACTATTAATCACTAATGTATTGCAGAATTTTTTGAAATCTCTGAAGTGGCCATTTTCTGTGAAAAACAAACAAACAACAGAAATGTTTGAATCTGGATCACTTCATTAGTTATTTAAAAAAAACTAAATTTTAAAGCTTGAAATGTTTAAATTAAGAAAGCCTGTAATTGAACTGAATGCAAATGCAAAATGATGGTAAAACCCACAAACATCCTCCATTGGTAATTGGATTCAGCCTTTGTTATCTGTAATTATGTATTATGTAATTATATATTATGTAATACGGTATAGAGTCAGTGACATCTTTACACATTTGCATCACTGTAAATGATGCAAATGTCTGCACTGTAAATGAAGGAAACTAAAAAGGCAAACACCTGAGTAGAACTGAAGGCTGTACTGGAAAACCAAAATGTAAATATGAATTGTGGCTGCAACATCAGTCTGTGCATTACATTACATAAACAGAAAATGCTGAGGTTTATGTGAGAATGTGGATTGTAGCAACATGCTAACGTGAGACAGGCTTCTCAGTTTTCTTAGCTTAATTACACAAACGTATAACATATTTTCTGTAACCTATTAACCCCACATGAAGCCTGTGTCCACTTAATTAGCTCGACTGCTTTGATAGTGTTGGCACTGTTACCGACCTGACCTGTAGTCCTGCGTACACACAGGTACACGGTGTGTATCTGCAGCGCATTCCCACTTCTCCATTCGCCTGAAGCACTGTTGCGTTTACAGCACATGACAATTTTCCCTGCCTTAGTTGAGCATTGTGCAACTGCAACATCAGTCTCAGGGGAGCTGACTTTATTTTCTACGTTGTTGTGGTCGCACGTACAAACCCTAATGTATTTATCACTATGCGTATTCATAAAAAACTTGTCAGAAGTGACCAAAGCTGTGTGAACCAAACTTCACTGTTTTATAGCAACACAGTGGCTTAAGCAGGACACAGTCATCTGTATTTTGCAGAGGGAAGATGCAGATCCAAGGATGTCTATCATGAACTAAAAAACAGGTGATTAGTGAGTAACCAGAAAATCAGGTTTTTAGTTTGCACTGTGAAAGAGATGATTGGCTGCGGCAACAACACACTAAGCCAGTCACAGGCAGAGAGGGGCAAAGGGACAAACTTTTGTTTTCTTTACCTGTGTTATTTACCTGTGTTACTGAAATTAAACAACAGATATAAAAAAATTTGAAGTCTTCTATAATTTCAAGTCCTAATAGGATTTGATGGTACAAAGAAGGCATTCAATAGGCTCAAGTGACCGGAGACTGAAGGCCGCACAACAGTCACTTGCTACTGTTTAGGTTCTGCAGGAGGAACATTTTTTGACAGGTAGCTCTTCCATAACTTAGTCAACCAACTCAGTCAGCAATTTTTTTCAAATTCTGACATAAATCTTAAATGTTTTAGTTAAACGAGAGCAGCTGTGATGTTGGTCACTGTAAGACTAAGCGCATAAGCTAAAAGACGATGAGCTAAAACTGAAAGGAGTGATATCTGGCAGATAGCAGACAGAGGTTATCACCCATGTAACAACACGCCTTCCTTGGAGCACCCTTGTGGTAATGTTGTGCTTCAGGGGCCCTACAGTGGCAGTAAATAGAAGGAGGAAAGATGAAAGACTGAATGGAGCCAATAGAAGAGAAACCCTACCTAAAGTCTACCTAAAATTGCCAAAGATCTTGGACTGGGTTGATGTGTTTTCAAAGATGACAGTGATGCTAACCATAGAAGAAGAAAATTAAAAAGTGGAATGAATTCAGTATGAATTTAAGAAAGTCCTTGGATGACCCAGATGAACATGGACTTGAAACTGATTCTAATCAGTCTAGTATGGAAGATGGAGATGAGTGCAAATCTGCACAGTGGAAAATGGAAAAAGATCCCAAAGCCAGATGTGCCAAGCTGATAGAGACATTTATGAGGGACTGAGGGTTTAGCTAAATGGTACTCGCCCTTATTTCCAATTACAGCCATCTTTGGAAGTTTGGAAATAACAAAGCTCTTCTTGTTTACCTCCATAAAGGTACATTTTATTCTCTGATAGTTTCCTCTAGTGTGTGTGTGTTGCTTACACACAAACACACACTACACACACACACACACACACACACATATATATATATATAGATATATATATAAACTTTGTTGAAAACACCTCCCACCTATGTAGGAGTCTAGATACAATAAATTACAACCACCTGCGACATATGAAAGGTAACAAGCAGAGGTCAGGGAAGGAGAGGAAGGGGGGAGACAGCAGCCTGACTGATATTGACCAAATACTTTGAACTGACTGCTTTCCTCCTGTTGGTGAGAGGATGGGCTCCAGTCATGTCTTAATAGATTGTCTGGAGTCCTGTAGTGACATTTAAATGGATTTCCATAAACCTAACACATCAAAATATGAGAGAGGCTACATTTATCAATAAGCCATCCATCTGCAGCAGCTTGTCTCCGTAGACACAGCCTGACCAAGCTGCTGTGGGCAATGAATAACCTGTGTGCACCTGTCATTAAGCAACAACATTTGGGCTCTTTCGTTCTGTGTTGGGATATTTAAACTATTTTCAATTATGGTGGTTTAGTTGCAGTCAGTGTTCCTACGGATGTTGGAATATCCAACACTGAAAATCATTTTTCACCTCTGCCTGTGCAGCGTTGATGCTGTATCTACTGTTGTTACGGGAACAGTAAATATTTGATGTTTATTAAGGTTTAAGCTGGTTGTTTGAGTACGATAATAAATCTGATAACGATTAAACTAGAGTAATAGTTGTCTTTGTACAAGAATGGATGATATTGGAGCATGATTGATGCCTTTAGTTTGCTTTATGAAGAATGTTTGTTTATAATGTGACTATGAATAATAGTAATAATAGATAAACTGCTGGTTGTTTGTCCAAATTGCAAAACAAATCTCCACTTCAAATACAAACTATGCTTAATTAATGTTAATGTGCTCACACAATATTTATTTCAAGAACAGACCAAACACAAAGTTACTTGAATTATAAATTCAACAACGCAAAATAATGACTTTCACCCATCTGTCGCTGTTAAATGTTTGGCCAACAGAATACTTTGGATGTTATTTGTCCTAACATTTAACATTACTAAGAGTGGCTCACAACTAGCAGGCTTTATTGGAGAGCATAAATTATGTCCTAGCAGATGTGTTGGACCCATTTGTACTTTTGTCAGTGATGTGAAGGTTATAGAATTAACGTCAAACAGGTTCCCACAATCTCCAATTTCCTGTATACACATAAAAAACATTAAAGCGTTATGTTAATATACAATCTATCATAATATAATGATTACTGGAAAATCAATTGAGAATTTTTGAAATGATCAAACGGGGGTCTGTGTTTTCTGGATAATCCAGCGAATGAAAAACTGACTAATCACAGTACCTCATCACATTCATGTTGAAGTCATATAACAATCGAATATTGCTATAAAACAGGGCTGCTTATTGATTTTGACATATACCCACAATGGGCCAACACATCTAGATGTATTAATGGAAGAGCTAGCATGTTATAAATGTTGGATGGAATTTATTTTGTGGTACCATGCACCTGTAGTCACACACTAAAAAAACATGTTTCACTTTTGTGCTTCTTACAGATACATTTTCACATTCACTATTGTAATCTGTCAGAAAAATACCTGAACTCAGAGTGGAACAAAACCGCTTTACATTTATCTGGCGGCATCATGGGAAACACCAGTACGGTGGTGGTAGAAAGTGCAGCAGGTCAATTCCAAGGACACTGCTCGGTGAAGTGTCGCAGGAAGTCTATTTTCCAGTCCAGGTACTTCAGTTGATTGGACTTAAGAGTTACCTCTGACCAATTAACAATCGGTGCACAGCCTGTTTGACCTGCCACTCTCCTGGAGACCTCAGAGGCTGGTGGACTGACCATGAAATATCTCTGTCCATCTCTTTTAATGACACTGAGCATGCAGCCATGCACTGTCTCACGCAGAGAAAACAGAAAGCTCAATCTCACCTTTGTACCAATACATCACTTGATAAGACTCGAGGCCATGCTTTTCCTTTTGGCTGTGTCAACATTTTTGTGAGGTTTATTGAACTTTCAGTTGACGGAGGTGTAACCCAGACCAGTCAGATTTCACTTCAGTTACGCTTTCCTTCTCGCACAGCCTCAGAGACTTATCAGCAAAGCCTAGCTGAATTGCTGAAATGTCAAACTGCTTGTCTTGGCTTCTTATTACGTGGTGACAACAGCCTTGCTTGCCCTTAGGGTGTCACATTTGTGGAAGATGTCAGCAGAGGCAGTTAGCAACGGAGGCAGAGATGAAAACCGACACAACTAGTTGAGTTTCCCACTCGTGCTCCGTGGCTCCACAATTTACCGACTTATTAAACATTGAATCACTTTGAAAATATATTTAATCAAACAGTGGTATGCATAAAACTGTTATACATCTTGTTACATGTGACATATGAAACTGAAATGAGAGGGTTTCCGATGATGATCTGAAAGAAGCAGGTTAAAAATACACTTCCTGGGCTTTCAGACTAATTAAACGGCCTGTTTGATCACTTGTCAAATGAGACATGTTTGCGCTTTAACAAATAACAAACATAATACAGAACTTATATAACATTTGCTGCATATCAAACTAGATGTGTAGGCTAAAATCCTAATTTCCTCTTCCACCCTCAGACAACACAAAACATTTTATTAAACTCTGAAAGCCTGGATGAGAGCATGTATGTTCGTTCTTGTCCTTGTGGTGTATGTTGTGTTTTATGGCATAGGGTGGAGCTGGGCTAATAAATTGATCAGGCCTTACTGCATGTGCACTACTGCACATTTGTAGCCAACAAACAAATACCTGCCAGTGTTACTGGACAAATGTCTCCACCTAGTTAAGGTAAAACGTAATATATACCATAATATTTACAGTGATGAAGTGCTTTCATGATCAAATATAGACACCCTGAAGTAAGACAATGATTATCGGATGTGGCAGTAAGGATCCACGCCGTCCTGAATTCCAGGCAAATAGTTGCTCAAAACCTTCAACTTCTCGCTACCTTGTTTATTATTTATCTGCTGACAGTACTTTTCCATATCATCAGCTTCCGGTGGAAACTCGGGTTTTCCATTTAGCAAAGTTTACCAACTGGGTACCTCGTTCACACTAGCACCTTGTGTCCATTTCTCCCACCTCTCCCTACAGTATGTCTCCTCCTGGCCTCTTCTTTTCCTCCTATCTTTATTCCTTCTTTTTTCCACCCCCCCACCCACCAGGTTCTTGGCAGTGCCTGGCAGTCGCCCACCTTGTCTAACTAGCAGGTTGATGTGTGTCTGTGAACGTGTGTATTTTCTTTCTCTGTTCAGTGTGTGTGCTCGCACGCGGTTGTGTGCGTGCGCGTCTAGCAGTGGTCTAGACGTGGTTTCCTCTCCTGTATTTGTCTTTCTCCTCAGGCCAGCTGATCTGTTCAGCCAGGAATGTTACTGCTACCGCTGCCATACTGTTAACACACACTCTCTGTTTCTCTGCAGCTCCCCTATTTTCTCCCCTCGTTTATCTCTCCACCCAGTTTATTTTCTTTATCTACACACATATGCCATTTATCTCAGTCTTTTCTTTTATTCTCAGCCCACTTCAGCTTCGCTTTTGTCTTCTTTGATTATTGAAGCACATACTGTAGATTCATAATTTACTTTTTGTGCCTCTGAAAAAGGATGTGTTATAATGCACATCTTTGACCAACCTCACTGCTACTTCCCTCTTTTACTCCCTCTTATTGTCTTCTTTAACCCCATTTCCACTGCTCTGTTTGCTGGAACAACCACACCCCAGTCACTCACCTCGTGTAGTTTTATGTGGGGGTGTACATTTATACAAATACTAAAAGATCTCAAATGTCTATTATACCGTGTGTGTGTGTGTGTGTTTAAGGAAATTCATCAGTAGTTTAAAAGCAGCTACTGTTAAATGAATTGTCTGTGTGCATGTTTGTGTCAGTGCCACTGCCAGCCAGACGGGCATCAGGGTGGCACACCTCAAACACTGGAGACAGGCAGAATTAGAAACAGACACACACACACACACACACAGGAAAAAACGGCACAAAACTGTGACTGGTTTTTCTATTTATTCTCCGTATTTATTAACATATTCATACTGTCCAACCACTGTTGGTCAAAGTGTGTGCGTCATATGTATGTAATGAAACATATATTCAAACATTCAGCATAATCGTCGCTTCTAATATATTAGTGTTGATATGTGGTTGAGTTTATTTGCACAGGTTAATAACACGCATGTACATATAACAAGAAAAGAGAGGGCCTCAATGTTAATGTAAAATCATTCTGTTAAAAATATACATTTAACGACTAAAAACCATAACATGTGTTAAATAAATAAACTCATGAAATAAATGCTATAATAACAGACAAATGCGTATTTGATAACTGTTTGTTCAATATGAACCTGGGATATGTTAGGTGGCATGTTGACGGTGGACCCTGGCTCAGTCCAGATGTAAAAAAAAAGAAATTCTGCACCTCTAGTTTTAAACACACAAATGTGGTGTTGTATTGTGATGATTTAGTGGTACAATAATTAAATATAAAAACAAGTGGCAGTTTCACTGTACAGCAATAGTGAGGAGCCAGTAGTAGTGTAGTGCAGCGTTATTTTGTTCACCCTTCTCTTCCTGCATCCTTGCTTTCTTCATCTCCTTCTCTCTCTGTTCTTTCTTCTCCCTCTGCTTTAGGCCTTCAGGTTGTAAAAATGTATCTTCATATAATGGTAAAATGTTTCTTTTCATCTCTCTTGGTCCTCCTTCACCAAGACACACACACAGACACACACACTGGTTTTCTTTTAATGTTAAATTAAACTGATGAAATCCTTGTTGTAGTTGGCCTTCACAATGACCTGAACTCTTTAAAGGATGCACACACACACACACACACACACACACATACACACACCACAGCACTGGACACACATCTCACATGAATAAGTCCTCGGAGAAAAATGGATTTTTCTAGTTAGGGAGGTTTTGTGTCCCACTGTTCCTCACCTGTTGTCTGGATTTGCACGAAGAACACAGAAAGTAAAACACCAATAAGTTCAAACACCTGTCCGCCATCATCATCAGAGAGTCATATGGGTCTAGTTGACACTGAGAGAGCTCTGCATGGACACACACACACACACACACACACAGTCTTTCTCTCTACGTTTTCCTCAGTCTCCAACCATCTGGTTAACTTATCAGCCCTCTTTTTTGAGGTTGCTCTGGCAACCAAAGCAAACAGGGATTGGGGGCTGCTACACAGTACAATGCCTCTCTGTCTTTCTCTCCTCCTTCCTTCTCTCTCTTTATACTCCCTTAACCCCAAAATCCCTCCATCTCTTGCTCCCCTCAGCACGTCACTCCTTCTCTGCATCATTTCTCCTCTCATCCCCCCATCTCTCCCCTCCCTTCCCGTTCTCTCCGCTTCCATTTCTATTACTTTTTTTTCTTTAGTCGTTCTCCCCTCGATTCTTTTTCTTCCTTTGTTTCACTCCGTCTTTGTCCCAAAGGCAAGTCAGCCAATCATGCTACCAAATTGAATTCCTGTTTGTGTTTTGGCTTTCTACATTAAATGAAGAAAGCGTTTTTAAAAATCAAAAGAAACTGCTGGAATATGAGTGTTTAGGTAAAAGTAGGATTTCTCTCTGTCACGCTCATAAACAAAAAGGAGATTGTTATTTCTGTATTTTAAACAGTCGTATAGAAATAACTAAACTATACAGTAGTATAGAAGTGGAAGTAAACTGAACATTGTTTCAGTGCCGCTTGGATTTTTTAGAAATTAGCACAAACAGAAGAAACTGAAGTTCTTCACTATCATATAATGATTGAATCGAATTTGTAACTGTGCTGTTCTGTGATTTTCTACCTGATTTCACAGTTTCAGTAACACATCTGTGGCGTAATGTGACTGTGGTTAAGGAAGGTAGATGAGGATCATTGGTTTCTGTCATCTGCTGGTTCCTCCCACTTTCTCAAACAGGAACACCATTTCTGCACCTACACTGTTTTTACAAGATGGTTCTCATTTACTGGACTGACTGACGTTAAGACGTATCAGTTTTACTTGTGATATTTACTTTCCATTTGTTACAAAGGAGAAATATTTCTTTTGGTCATTTCTGAAAAATCTGCCTGTTATTCTGGCTGTGTGGACAAATGTTAGTTCAACGTTACTGTTGTGATGATGTTTTGTGTTCACAATTTGAAAGGGCTAGTTATCCAGCGTTAAGGTAAGAGTTGGGGTTTGGCATGAGTTTAATTGTGATGGCTGAGATTAGTCGGGGTTTAATGATGATGAAAAATGCTTCCTGGTCCCCCTCCACCTCGATTCCTGTCCACACGGCAAAGTGTCGCTGGAGGACACACTGACCCCCGATGTCTTGGCGCCTTAAGGGGGTAGCCTGTCTACAAAGCTACCCAGTTGAACTCAAACCATTTGGGGTTACACTTTCTGCATATTGTCAGTGCCTAAAACCCCTGAGCTGCCAGGATGAAGTGATCTTGTGCAGTGGCTTGTATCAAACATGTCCATAAATATATGTAAGTAAGCTGATGAATCATTATATGTCGGTATACTTGAAGTTGGCTTGGGTGGTAATTCATTGTACCAGGATATTCAAAAGTAGCACTGGTAAACCTTTAATTTCCTTCTGCTGATCATGAAAGCTGGTATCCTTGCATAACTTGACACTAAATGTGAAGATGCAGATGAAGGTGCACAAGTTTATGCAGAAGTTCCCAGACCCTCCGTACAGTGGAGGATTTGAGAGAGCTGACGCTGTATTGATCGAGGTACAGATGCAGTAGTCAGTTATGGTTCTTATGAGCTGGCTGTTTATAGCTCACTTTCTCTCTAGCAATTATTACTTTACTTTGCTTGGCAGACGCTTTTATCCAAAGCGACTTACAGGGAGCTAGCGCTGGGTGTCTGGCTCAGGGACACACGTGGTAGGGGATGGATTAGGAGTCAGACGGGGTTCGAACCGACATCCCAGTCTGAGGCTTAACCCCTTGAGCTACCAGGCCCCCCAATTATAAACAATTTACTAAGTGTGGAGGTAGATGTAGAGGTTCAGCCCACATCAGGTTAGGCTGATGCACAGTAGCAGCTAGTGGCATCGCATGTGCTAATGTTTTTGGGTTACCACAGTTGCACACAGTAGGTAAGTCCATACTGACAAAGTAAGTAGAAAGGTCTGATGAATATGGTAGTATGGGGCTATTTTGGCCATTTAAAGTCCAACTGGGAGGAAGGGCACACATGAAGCAGTGTCATCCTTTACAGCATGCAATCAAGACTGTACAGTCCTAGATCCAACAAAGCGCTGATGGTTCAACTAAAACAACTCTGATACCTGTGTGTCCCCTTTCAACAACAAAAAATGAGACATATCACAAATGCAAGAGGCTACTTTTTTTTTAAACCTCTGCACCGTCACATCTCACGTAGGAGCAATACGGAAACTTTTATTAGGCATCTATTTCTACCTCACTGCGTGTGTGCCTGGTTGTGTCTGCACTGCACCACTGTCTTTTGCATATTTGCATGCACACGTAGGTGTGTTCCTTCCCTGCCCTTGCCAAAGGCAATGTACGTCCACGGGTGTGTGCAGGTGATGGATGTGTGAGGTGTGCAGGTTAATCTCTTGGTAATGTAGATGAATTGTCTGCAGCACATGTTATATAGAAAAGTGCAAACATGCAACACCCTCCTAACCCCCCCCCCCACACACAGATTAATTACTCCAACAGCAGCCATTAGACACACACACACCTACACGTACTTACTGTAGATAAATTTAGTGAAGGATACTGGACAGCTAGCAAGACAACGCTGCATGTGTGTGTGTCTGTGTTGGGAATATGTGAAGCGTCCTGCTTCACAGGTATTGACTGTTATTTAATTTTTTTCTGTTTGTAGCCTCCTGTCTCCGTTTGTGTGGATCTAGCTGCCATTCCCTCTTTGTATTACTCTCAGATATAGAAATACCTGAGTGCACACATGCAGTGACTCATTGCCACTACTTTTGTCTGTCAACGTGCACCCACTGTGGGGTCTGGAGGCTGTCAGTGGTGTGTGGGCGCGTGTCAGTGTGTCGTGGGGCACAGAAGGAGAACTTAATTTGGACGCTGAGCTCAGACCTCCAGCTTCTTTGGGTTTGACAGACAGACACAGACAACGGCGGGACTTTGAAGTCACTTTGCTCGGCTGCGCAGAGCTGCTTCTCAATGGGCATCATGCCACCTGTTGATTCTCGCGCAGAAAACCTCATCAACACTCCTGTGAGTTGCCTTATTGATGAGAGGAGCTGCTGGCGTCGAGCCAATCACTGTAGGCAAACCCATGACCCTCACGTTACTCTCTCTCTCTTATCTCCTGTGTTTGCTCAGCAACAGTTTGTCATCTTTTACAGACTGATTGAAATTCACGCTGTATTCACAGTAAATTGTGTTTACTCTGATGTAATAAATAAAATAGATGGGAAAAAGTATTCCGCGTGGTTGTTTAAATCAGAAGACTTATCAAGCAACCATCAACACTGGTTTATTTCCTGATGATGCTCTGCCAGACCTTTTCCCGCAACTGTGTTCATTTTCTGTTTGCGCTGGGGTTTTATTGTGTTTGTTTCAGTTACAGTAAGTGGAATACATACTCAGACTCAGGCCAGGTAGCAGATGTAAGCACTGTGACACATCAAATGAGGTATTCTTGAGTTTTGTTTTCAGTGCAGCCATCTTTTCAGTGCTTCTTCTTCAATGCCAGCTAAGATTTTTTTTCAATAAAGCCTGTGCTGGCTTTTTCACCTAGTGCTTTGAACTGAAGATACTAATTGTTGCAGTTTCATAAATGGAATATTTCATTACCATTCTTGCAGGAGACTGTAGGTGCTCAGGCCCGACATTGCCCTGCTGAACAATGCACTGACAATGTGGTAAAAGATGTCCAATAATATGTGAGCGAAAGTAAGAGAGGTTTTACTTTTAATTAAATGTGGGATTAGTTTTTTTTTAGCTTTTATTTTCTTTCTTTCTTACATTTTATTTGTTTAATGCCAATTTTTATTCTGACTTAGGGCACAGTGTCAAATACATAATCCTATTTCACACATCCCACAGTACACTGAAATCACAGCGAGGCCAAACGGTTGCTGCAAATCTTGGCTCCAGTTTCACTCTGAAAATCAGTGTTATGAACTTTCAAGCTGCAGCCTCCTTACTGTGAACATTATTGTCAAATGGGTGATGATTAGTGCTTACAATTTCAACTCTTTTGCTCATTAAGGATCCACATACTTTTTCAATTTTTGATGCCGTTTTCTAACTTGGCAAATCATTTTTCGTGTAAAAGTCACAAAAGTAAAAATGAACGCATTTTCAAACGAAATTGCAGAACATCAAAATGCAAAAGCTGAGGAGAATTTGTTTTTGAACTAATGTAAATGAGCTTATGAAACATTGAAGGCAATGCCTGAAATTCATGGTATGCTGCAAGGTTTTGGGAATTTGGTTGACTAATATACTAACATTTAACATACAAACCCATACATACTGATAAACAAGAAAGCCTGCTGAATAAAAATGACTTTTTTCTTTTCTCAGTCTTTCAGGTTTGTGCTTTCCTTTCATTTCTAGCTCTCTCTTATGCTTCAGGGTCATTTCTGGGAGTTTGTGTGTCCATGACTCTCTGGCTTTAATGATTCACTGTTGAAAGGTTTAATAAAAGTCATACAGAATGGTTGTATGAAACGTGGAAAAAATAATGTTACACCATTAATTATAACAGGAGAGAAAAAAACAACAAAAAATTATGAATTGAAGAAGTTCCTGCACCGCAGGGATGTAGAGTTTTCCAGAGTGTTTTTTTTACACTGTTATTAATTTAAAGTACAGAATTAGTTGACGGCCCATAATGTTTCTCCCCTCAGGGCTGCACCATTACACAGACTGTTCTCTTCTTGGCCATTCATCCCAGTATTTTTCAGAGACACTTTAGTCCCATCCTGTCCGGTTTTCCTTAGTAGTTTAAAATTCTTTCTCTGACTCTGTGTATCTATAGAAATGCACAGCCTATGTAAAAGAACTGCTCACCTCTTAGCTCCCAAACTTCACAACCCTAAATCTGATCACCCTCTCACCCTTTGCACATCCAGCCCTACTCTCTGTTCTATAGAATCTTCTGCTTACAGCTTTGTTGTCCCCAGGACCTGAAACACACATTTCTTTTTCCAAATTCTGAATTCTTGTCAAAAAATAAACAACCTCACTGTACTTTTCTACATTATTTTACACCTGTCTTCTTTAACATCTCTATACCACAAGGCGCCTCATAACATAACAGAAAAATAAGCTTATTAGAAAGTGTGGGTCCACAAAAATTTGTCTCATGTTTGTTTTTTATTTTCTTATTCCACACTTATCCCCTTTAACTGGACCCTGTTAGACATTCGCTATAACTGTTCCTTATCTCTACTGTTGTCCTAACCCTAACCCTAATGCTAGAGAGAGACGTGAACTCTTTTCTAGAGGAGATAAATCTGTCATGCACACATGTACATTAGTATTCCTGTAGTTGTGGGGACGCTCATACACTTGATAGACATCATATTGCATTCCCTTAACATTTACCTTAACCCTAACCATCATGTAACCCAAGCCATAATAGCCCTACAATGGCAAAATGTATTTTATTGGCACAAACACACACACGCACACACAGCCCAAGGCCATGAAGTAGTAAATTGTGGGTCAAGACAGCAAGGTGATAGAGCAGAAGATAAATTCTCCCAGCAAGCTGCTTAAAACTTGAGTGACTTTCACACACACCATAATGACGCATAGACAAACAACACACACACACAAACAGTCTTCGTCCTATAATTTATGTACATATTTAAAGATGTGCTTACTATAGATATACACACTTTCAGACACACACTTTGTGAGTACACACAGGGAGTCATAAAATGAAGACATCGTGCATAATAGAAAACACTATGACTGAGGAGATGGATCACCAGAATGTCGGAACTTGTATCACTCGTGTCGTCATAAGCCACAAGCCTTTATTTATTTGCCATGCTGCATGTAATCCCCCGACGCCCTGATTGTTAGACCAAGGTGACTGTTTGTCACCGAGCACTCAAGGCTGGCACTTCACATTAAGAGTAAACTGATGTCAGATCAACATTTTATCTCATCATTGTCGCTGTGTTTCTGGATTTACTGCTGGTGCTCAGATCCAGCAGATGCAGTCGGCAGTCTTTTCTTTGATGTGAGGGGGACAGCAACACTTGGTTATCACCACAGAACAGGCTTTTCACTCCAAGAGACAGAAGCTTCACAATCAAAGCGGTTTTAGATTGGTTCAGCTGCGCTGCTCGCTCATTTATATGAACACTAGGCACCATGGGGACAATGATGGACACTTCCTTGTGAGTAGAAACCACGTGAAGTATTATGCTTGCACATCTGTTTTCAGATCACAAATAGTTACTGTACCAAAATTATTTCAGCAGCATCTCATATTGTACGTGTAGTGTGTTTATTACGTTACATTACTTGTACAATCAACAAGTGAAAGGAAACTGTGCTAACCTCTACACAACCACACACCAGCTCGAAAATGAAAAAATGAATCAAATATTTTTTATCTTTTCTAATTTGCTTTTGTTTGCTAAAGAGGGTGTTTATGGCAAAGACGTCGTCAATTGTGCAACAAACTGGAAGAGAGTTGTTTCGATTTTTGCTCGAGATGTGCTCATTAAGGATGTTGATAAGTGTGTTTTATATTGTTGCTGCTTAATAACATCCCCAGACTGCTGTTTGCACAGCTTCCTCAGTAATTACTCAGGTTCACTTGTCTTGACTCTTATAAAAATGGAGATGTAAATCGTTGTCGCCAGATGTTTAGGAAAAAAAACAACGCTTAAACAAATGATAGGTTGAATTACGTGTGTGTGTGGAGTGCAGAGATATTTTGTTGTTCAGAAGCCTCTCATTGGCCTCTCATTGCAGCTGGCGTAACCACCCACTCACTTTGTTTTCAGCACATCCCTCCGCATGATACCCATCATACTGAAATGTCAAGTAGGTTTTTGTTTTTGTTTGATGTTTTTTAATAGAAATGGATATGAGCCTATTGTTGGTTTCATTTACCTCACGAAAAAATAATAGTGTTCTTAATGAAATGAATAGAGGAAAACAAGGTAAAAGAAAAAACATCTCCAAGTAACATGCTGTGTCTGTGACCACAGTTTGTAATATTATTGAGACATTTAAGGTTGATGTCATCGCTGCCAAGCTCATGTGGTCACAAAGGGGAAATGAACCCCAGACGGAGCAAAATCAGTTTTAATGGTTGAAAAGATCTAATGTGAAACTTCAAAATCAGACTGTGTCCAGTTGCACTATACGTCACTGTCTGAAAAAAAGGACGCCGCATTTGAAAGGAAAACATAAAACTGACTGGCGAATGTCTTTTGGACAAATAAAACAAAATGATAACATTTTGTAAGTCACATCAGCTCTATATCCACAGAAGGAAAGAAGCAAACCTTCAAATAAAACACCACCATGCACACTGTGACCAGGAGGCTCAGAGGCTCAAGGGTTGCTGTGGCGCATCTAAAAACCTGGAGACATTTGTTCATAAAGATGAACAAGCTACCAGTCCAACTGGAAGTGCAGAAATCTCATTAGAGCTACACAAAGTGCTCGGTTTCATTGACTGGTTCAGAAGTGCACGTCAACGTGTTTTAGGTTTTAGGATAAAATGATTTTATTACTAATAAATGTAGTTCTTTAGCTATGGCCTTATGAGAGCTGGTTGGTAATCAGAGCTCCGATCTGAATGCTGCGGTGGCTGGTGGTAGTCAAATCATTGTGTGAAACAGCAGGATCTATGCTACAGGTGCAAATAATTGAGTTAGTAAAGAGCATGTTGATTAATGATTGGCTCCAGTGTACAAGAGCAAAATGAGGGTTTCCGGCTCATTGAGGCGATAGTGGACAAAAAGAAACCACTCCCTCTCCAACAAAATACAATTAGAGTAAATACCACTGTACGTTTTCAAGCATCATTTTCTTTTTTACCAGGAATAGTTTTTCTACGCCACAAATGTGATGTGTCTGGAATGGTTGGTTAAATAAAGACTTTGAAAGCAAAGACCAGGATACACTTATCTAGGATGGTATGACAGTGTTTTCTAATTTCCTATCCATTTTAGCAGGATGATGTTGTTCGGCTTCCAAACCTTCTAAAAGTCACTGTTGTAAAATAAACCCACTTTATGATCTAACAACCCTACAGTTAAACTTTGTTTGGTTTAGGCATTAAAACCATCAAGTCCTCAAATCTTATTGTCCGTAAAGGTTGCTTGTCCCAGTCCTCTCATAGCAGCGCCTGTTGAAATACGGTAGAAACATAATAGCAGGACCAGGCTGGACCTGGAAAATACAAACATAACCACTGACTTATAAGTACAGTGATGAAAAAAAAGAAGCTTGGTTGGGACTTTAAACTCACCTGTAGAGTAGAAATGATGAATTATTACATGAGTAACAACTAATTGACAATTAGTTATTAATGCAATACAAAAAAAGTAGGAAAACAAAACTGACTGTGAATTTTCATGAGGTAAATGATGGGAGAGGAAAGAATATTCAGATATTATAAAAATGAAAATGAGAGTGTGTGTGTATCAACTTCACATTTCCACCTGGATTGGGGCAGCATTTGACTTTGACTGTTTTAAAGTCACTTAACATCATCTCACACATGCAGCTGGCAGCTTGCCTCTCGAAGAATAAACAAATTTAGTTTATTTATCTTTGCAACTGAGTAGGACGAGGAGAAATATTATCCCTCAGAAAACGAGGATAAACAATGCAGTTCTCTTACCTTTCCACCGCCTGTTTTTCTCTTTGGTAAAACCACAATTATCAAACTAAACCAGAGATGAAACACCTGAAAAGGTTTGCAGCGCAGAGGTGAACAAGCAGAAGCCAGAAAGTGAGGGATGAAGAGAAATTTAAATGTACATAAATCAACAAAGATGGCAAGAGACTAAGAAAAAAACAAAAAGGATTCCTGAGCTATGGTCTCATTCATCTTTGAGTGTAAAATATACAAGTACAACATCCTTTTTGCAGAACTTTTGAATAGTGATCTTCATTAGAGCTGTGAGAGTATGAAAAATGGATTCCTTCAGCAAACTGAGAACAGGTTTAATATCTGGAGAATAAAACCACTTTGTCTTCAATAGTCATGAATTAATTAATGGCAGTGAAAATCCATTTCTTGTGATCAATTAAGAACAATCACATTTACTATATAACTTGACGGCGCTGCCCGTCAGTGTATTGTCCCTTTCCATTTCTCCATTTTCTTTCATTTCACGTGTTCTATTCTCTTCATTGTTTCTCTGTTTCATTTGTCTTCTTAATTGAGTTTAGTTTCACTTAGTTATTCAATTCACTTCAAACACACTTTCTTCTCCTGAATGTCAAAATGTGCAGGAGCAATGGGTGTCACAACGATATGTAATAAATCCATGAGCTAATGTAACTGGGATGAACATGTCCAGCAGCACAGTGAACTTTTGGTTTAAGAAATGTTCGATTTTTATGTTTCTGGAGAAATGTAGTGGTTGATTTTGCTTTTACTTTCATACTTTATGACCAGAAATAATAATAATAATAATGAATACTTTATTAATCACCTTGGGAAAATTGTTGTGTGGACAGCAGCTAGACCTGTGTCTGCCCTACCACGGGGTATCTGTGACACCTCAACATGTAACCTGGTGGGACTGGGAATCATCCTTGGGTTTGAGTACGAATACTCTACCCACTGAGCGTTATCATACAATATTTAGTTTTATAGTCATATTATTTTCTAGTCTGCTGATAATAAGTCCATAGTTGAGGTGTAAGAAGTGTGTTTTCTCTATTAGGTCAGATTGTGTGACCTACCTTCTTGCGTCTCGCTTTCCATTCTGCAGTTGTTGCTTTTCCTCACCTGGTCCAGTGATAATTTGAAAATTCATCTCATATGTTGGTTACGACAGAGCTCATGAAGACGGTTTGATAAGGGCTTCACAGTTAATTATCATGTGGCCACACACTGGACGACCTTTTCATTATGACCAGAGTGCAGTGTTTTTTCTTTGTTGTGGAGGAGCACTAATCTCAGGGTTAGTTCGGCTGAAGCGCACTTATTCTCTTATATCAACGCGATATCAGATATAATTTTGTCTCACAGCTTGCTTGGTTTATTTTCACTGATAAAGTGTGCCGTCATTGTAATCGGCCTTTCTAACAGCAGACATTTAGAGGTGTCACAGTAGTAAAAGCACCGGTTGAAAAACTAAAATGAGTGATAGCAGGTGTTTCCTACATTATAAATGTTTCTGTAATCTATGTTGTATGTGATATTCTCTTTGTTCTATGTGTTTAATTTGCTGTACATGCCGAACATATTTTTTTATTCCACTAATCTTTGTTTTCACTGAACACTTGAGTATAACATAACCCAGCATCTTCCTATCTGTCTGACTAGGTGTCCGTAATAAACTTACTATTTCCCTTTTGTATTTCTCTGTGGTATAACATTCATACACTAATGCTATCACCTGGAGTTACTTTGTTATCCACGATTGAGCTTAATGTGATTGTTGAGCCAATAGGTGTGAAACGTGGAAAGTGTGCCTGTATCCCTGGAAAATCTCACTCACCAATTCAGCCTCCTTTTCACCACCATTGAAGCAGCTTAAGGATTTGTCTCGCAGCTTGAGGATTTATGTCCTGATGGCATAATAAAATAAAGATAGCCTTGTTCTGCTGTTTTCGAGCTTCGGGAGAGAGAATGGCTCGCGTTCACTCTCGCGAGCTAAGATCATAGTGAATGACTTGATGTGATACTACAGTTGTTCGTGTCTGTCGTCTCCACGGACAGAAACCTTTCTGTGCTGTTCTGTGAATCCGTGTCGCGCCTTGAAAGAACCTCGCCGCTATATGTTATAGAACATGTCTCTACTACAGAAGTTATATACTGTAGCTTTTAGGATAGAGTATGCAACGTTTTTCATTTTCATTTGACTAGAAATATACTCTAAAACCTAATGTGGATAAGTGCTGTCAAACCCGGCGCTGACCCATTTATGTAGGACTAGGAAAATAATTCAAGAAAATTATTAGTTTGCGTTAAGTGTGAGAGAGGAAAGCTATTTTTTGACCATTAGTCCTGCTCGGTCCTACATACTGTACTTGCAGACTTATGCAAGCAATCCCCTGTTCCCCTTGCTTTTTTTCCTCAGCGTGTGATCTGAGCACATTAATGTGTTACTTCACTGTGGGGGGTGAACTCATAAATAGCTGCGGCTGCTCTGATTTGGATGAACGTAATGAGTAAACAGAAAAATAGGAGTATCTGACAGCAGAAACATAAACACAGGAGTGAAACTAAACTCCAAGCCATGGAGAGTCAGGTAGAAACCCCAGAACTGAGCGGTGAACGCAGAGAGAGAGAGAGAGAGAGAGAGAGAGAGAGAGAGAGACAGAGATTTCTCTGTGGTCTCCAGCACAGAGCCAAGTTAAACACTGCGGGTGCAAGGAGGGGGCTGTTACGGCTTGGGAAAGCCTGCCCTATGCCATCTTCTGAAAATTGTCAGCCAGCAGTATCAACAGAAGTGTGACCGGGACTATATTTTGGTGTAGTTAAAACAACTAATTGAAGCAGGAATGTGAAAACAGACACGTACTGATGAAACCGAGAGGACACAGAATAGATATTTTTCTCAGCGGCTCTTTTTTTTCTCTTCTTTATGCAGTTGCTCTTCGAAGAGAAAACACACAACCTGTTTGATGCCTCCTGAGCCTTGATCTGTATCTGTCCGTCAGAAGTTGCATTGACTTTTTAACACATGCATAAACATTAGCCCAGTGTTCTGATCTAGTCGGCTATAACAAGCCGTAAACCTTCTTTCAGTGTCCACAAACGATGTGGATATTCTCTAACTAATAAAAAAGTCTGTTCTGAGGCGTCCTTTGGACTTCAATTGTTCGGAGCTGTAACAAGGATGATGTGTCACACATTTTATTTCTCCGTACAGGTAGCAGGACGTATATATTTCTCTGTTATTCCTCTGTTCACTGCAGCTGACAAACGTGATGAACACTGATGAGACTAATCGATACCAAACACGTCCCCGTAGAGAGCAGCGTCCTACCGATTGTTTAGTGTATATACAGCAAATAAGTGTATCTGTCAAACACAGTAAGTAATAAATCATACAGGGAGTACTTCTTCTTTTAATGTCCCCATTTATGCCGTAAATGGCTCCGGCTGGTTTAACTGTCCCCAACTTCAGCCTCCCAGCCAACATTTGAGAGTCCCCTCAGACGAAAGCTCTGCCACCAGCAACGGACCTGTGACCTGTAACGACCTGCTTTATGTAGCATGCTAACCATCGCACACAGAGGCACACAAACACATTTATTCTTTCTATTACAGATGACTCTGTGTGTGTGTGTGTGACAGAGGGAGACTATTGTGTGGGAGCAGTTTATGTTGAGGCACGTCACACTGAGAAAATGTGCGTGTAAATATCTTGGGGCTTTGAAAAGGGTGATGCCGTTAGACACAAATTATAGTTATGGCTGTTCGTGTGTGTGTGTGTGTGTGTGTGTGTGTGTGTGTGTGTGTGTGTGTGTGCGAGTTCCAGTGGGAGTCAGTTACAGACCGTATTTATAGTTATAGAACAAGGTGAACAGAGTACACTAAGCACATACACGTACAAAGTTACCTGTACATTAAACTGTCTTCAGACACACACACACACACACACACACACACACACACACACACACACACACACAGTTTTTTTTTAACAGCTGACAGTTAGCTATCAATTGTTGCCATGCAGTGCTAATCAATACTGTCGGTATTGGACACATACATCATTGGCAATGAGGTGGACTGTGTGTGTTTGACTGTGTGTCATTGTAATGGAGGCACACATCACTGACAACACGCTGCGCTGTGTAGCTGTTTCAGAGATCCTGTGAATGTTGAGTTCTCTTTTCATATGATATAAGAAGTAATTAATGATTATTTTCATTATCTGTGGATCTGCTGCTCAGCTTGATTAATGATTTAGTAAATGAAATGTCACATTTGAGAGGAGCTGGGGAACATTTGGCATTTTTAGCCAATATATTACTTAATTTACTTAATTTGTCAATTAGTTGTCGCTCAAGTAATAATGAATCATTTCTAACATACAGGTAAGTTTATTGTGTGAGTGCTAGACAAGCAGTGAACAAAAAGAGGCTTTGACGGTGTATTTATGGTGATGGTTTTGGATATACATTTTTCGTATGTACAGCAGTAGAATACGCTTCAATTCGTAAATCACTGTTAACAACAACCAAAAAGCCTCGGCTCAGTTCCCTGCAAATCCTCCACTGACCCTCAAGTGGTCCTCTGAGAGATGAGCTAAGCATAACAAAAACAGAACAAGCGCAGAGATGGAGGGTACTTTCACCTCAGAGAGAGTTATTTTTCTCAGAAACAACAGGCCTATTCGTTTTCTTTGCCATTTGCTGAACCATTTCGCCAAGCAAGACAAATAACAACAATGAATGGTGCAATTCTTCACAGATGCAAAGGCAGATAAATAAAATATATGGTAATGCAATATCCAACAAGACGCTACACCCGGAAAGTGGGCTGGCAGCCTGGACTGGTGGAGCAGAGGGAATGAGAAATGCTCCAATGTCCCTCAATGGTTATAGTCAAAAGTTCCCATCCAGTGTGGCATTGCCATGTCGCAATATTTACTATTTCCTACACAGGGACATTTTAATGATACAGTATATTTAAAAAGGGTGAGGTCCCTGTTGTCACTTGACTCTTTTCACTGCTCTCTATGGCTCCAATTTCCCCAACAGCAATTTTTTACTAGAAATGTATGATTTTGTTTGTGTTATTGTAATAATAATAATAATTTTAAGATATTTAAACATGGTCAGAAGTTGAGAAGAAAAAATCTCTGTGCAGATTTATTGTTATTCAGTCCTCCATATGTGCTCAGTGAGTCAGTTGACCTTGGCTGTGTGGAAAAGTCCTCACGCCACATTCTGCAATATTAAAATACATTTGTGGGAAACTGTTTAGTTTTTACCACGAAACCTTCTTTTTTTGTTTCTAAAGGATGCATGTTTTTTTATGTGGATTACATGAGTAATATTTCCAAATATATCGGTCTGTCCTTGTATGTATCCGGTCTGCTAGAGGAAAAATAAATTCGATATTCACGCCTGACACACAAACCTACCAATATCCATATTAAACTGTGCGTGTGTGTGCACTTGAGTGAGAAATGAGGGGGTTGTTTGAAGAGAATAGGTGTGTTTCTGTGTGCAGGACTCACTAACTGCTGTTTTTGATAGTAATACATGAGAGCCCTCACTGCCTGCTGATCTAGTTTTACTTTAGTGAAAAGTGTGTGTGTGCATGTGTGTACGTGATTGTGAAGTGCTGCACTAATAAAATCATCACAGCACCTCATTGTTTGTGACATTTCACTTCAGGAGAGGACAGAAAAAAGGACATCCTGAAGGAAACATTTCAAAGGGAGCTGAATTCTGGAACCTTGAGTCAAAGCTAGCTGTAGCTAGTTACCATTTCAGCACTAGCAGCCTGAGGACACATCCTGAAAGCCTGCATTGGTTTGATTATTATTTCTTTGTATGCACTTTTGTCATAAGCTGATCTGTAGCGGTTAAACAGCTGAATTTTTTAGACAGTACAGGTATCAAGTGTCCTCTTTTTTAGTATAATTAAAGTTTAGTTGCTGAATATTTTGTACACATTTATTTGCAATTACGTTAAATTAAACAGATGGCATAGGATAAAAATAAAAATGAATTTCTGAGGATTGGAAATGAAGAGAACGAGTTGTTGCGCATGAATCAATTTGAATGAGTCTGACACTTTAATGATCGTCTTGCACGACGTACATATATATATTTGAAAAGTAAAAGTTTGTCTTTGATCATTGTCACGGTCACTTCAGTCAGAGTGAGGACTTTTTAATGATAGAGGATGAGATCCATCGGAGAACAGAGCATGAATCTGTCCACCCACGATTGCCTGGATATTCCATAATACAGTGCATCCTCAAGACACTCTGCATTTGGACTAAAGACTGTGACTCACTTTTTCTTGATAGGAATAAATACCACTCTCTTGCTTTCGCTGCTGCTCTCTCCACCTACACACAACAAGTTCACTTATGATCTGTGGGGATCGGTCAAGGTCAGTCTGGGAAATGCAGGGAAGCATTAACTGGACTAGATGAGGGTTTAGAGCCAATGAGTAAATTGCAACACTTAATCACAAAATAAGTGCCAGAATGCACTGAGCATCACAGATTGATGTCTGAGCAGAAGACTACCTGAGGGTGGCACTTTCACAGCTCTGACACAGAAACAGTGGGCAATACAAAGGGACTGCTGTCCAGCTGTGAACATTATGTATCTGCGCGTGTGGGAGGGCAGTGGCACCACAGACTGGAAACAAACTAGACTCACGGAAAGTCAACAAACTGTGACCAAGTTGCTGCAGAAGAGTTGGCAAAATTAACGACGGTGGCGCAAGAGAGAGAGCGAGAGACGGTACTGAAATGAATTATTCCCACTTTGGGTTCACAAATTTCTCATGTGAACCAGCAGAAAAGTTTGGCAAGTTACTCTGTGAATGCGGTAATACATTACGGATTAGTGATCGCCTGCTTAAAACGGTCATCTGTCACAGAATCCAGAGAAGAGCTTTAAATTTACTTTCCGTGACACAGCCTCCACAACAGAAACGCAGTAACACCCACTTGAGATAATTCAAAGCAGCGCCACGTGTTGTGAGTGTTCGTTTTCACTTGGTCCAGTTGCTCCTGCAGTGTCTCTAACACGGTTTGATGTATAGCAGCAAACTGTTGTTGTTTCAGTAGTGATTGTTTACCATTTCCTGGTCAGCTGCAGCTGCTTGGTGCACGAATTTGTTGGTTCCTTCCAAAAATAGCAGTGTTCAAATGTAAGGAAGTGGGTTGACGCAGGTGTGTTGCTATAGGTACTGCTGAGAAGGTGAAATAAAGTGTACAGGGGTAATAGCAGCAGGCGTGTGCTATGTTATCTCTTGTTAGAACAATTGCAAAGCAAATGGCCACGTTACAGATATAAACAGAATGAAAACCTCTGACATCGTCATCATCATCATTGGATTCAGTTCTGTTGTTAGTTTGAAATGTAAAAACATCAGAAATTTCCTCATAATCAACTTTTCTGACATTGGCACTGCAGCTTGGTGTGTGTGCATAAGTGAACTTAGCACAAATACCTTTTTGAGGAATGATCCTAGCATGCATGTCATTTGAAACTGGGACTATATAGTAAAGAATAATATAGTATAGTATGTAATAGATATGATTAAGCAAAACTTTGTAATAACTTTAAGGGATACCTAGTACAATGACATAATTCACAAATAAGCATTAAGATTTAACAGAATTATGATGTCCACGCTATTTGTTCTTGTCCCCTCAAGACTCTCCTTGTTTCCTCTTACTCTGCTGGCTTTGATGGCTAAAACAATACGAGCTATTAGGCCACGAACAATCTATGGGACCACTTTGATGTTGGACTGATACAGTATGTAAATGTGCTTGGATTTTGTTTTTCCACGTTATCTGCATGTCATCTGTTTCTGTAGGATCCCTTAAAGGGAGTTGCAGGATATCAGAGTATGGTTTCAATTAGTCCAATATATCCAAAATCATCAAAGTTTTACTCCAGTTACCTGCAGGGTTTCCACAGACTAATGTTTTCTTGTTAAGGAAAGGTTTCTGTGTATGAGAAGAGGAATACTATGCAGGTTATTTTAGTTTATGTCTTTTTGGAATGCTGAATACAAAGTTGTATTTGCTCCTGTTGTATTTGGTTATATATATATACGAGGTTATTTTATATATATATTATTATATATATCGCGACCCGATTTCGGATAAGCGGAAGACTATGGATGGATGGATGGATGGATATTTGGTTATTTCATAACTTTAAAAGCTTCTCTCAAAAAACTTTAATACATTTCATTACTAGGAATTTTTCAATATCCTCAACAAAAGCAGTTATTACTATAAAGTTCTGAGCGTCTGCAGCTTAGAGCGACTAATGGCTTTGCCGTGTGTGTTCTACATGAGTAATATTGTAGTATAGATGAATTATTGGCACCCATCCATAGCTACGCACTGCTGCTCCACAAGAGTCTTAAGTGTGTGTGTGTGTGTGTAAATCCTTAGCTTTTATATACTGGCTGGTGGACAAAAACAACAACCCTGAAGGTAAAGAAGACAAATGTAATCACACAACACAGAGGGAAAGCAATCACGAACACAGTCAGAATACACAGGCTCTCTTTCTTTTTTCTGCCCGTTATACACATACATGCATGCTCACAAACCTGGACATGTGACAACTGTGGAAAGTCTGGGAACTGGCTAGTGTTTTAAGAAAGTGTCAGTTCAGTGGACCGTCACTATAGTTCAGTAGGGTTTGGCCACAGCTCCTGTCCCTTGCCTTGCAAAATGGACCAAGATAAATACATATGCCTGTATATTTCAAAGTCATGCATTAACATTTATTTATAGTTCTGTCCAACATTTCTTGATTAAACCTAATGGAAAGCAACATGTTTTTAATACGCCCTGGTTCTGGTTTGTGCATTGAATTCTACAGCAGAGAGAAATAGTTTATCTATATTTTTAAAGATTTGTTTGTGTTAAAACAAGAAACTTTTACGAGGTTATTTCACACATTCATTCTTCTTGTTTTTATGGCCACAGTATTTTATCTTGATATCGTTTATCATCATTATATTAGTATATGTAGCAAAAACGGCTTATTCGATGTATTGGGGAGAAATCCAGGTTTTTCGACCGGTACAGCCACACAAAAACACCAGATATTTCATACAGCGCAGCTCTAAAAACACATATGAAGATGTCATTGCTACAATGGAATGCTATGCCTATAACAGCCTTAAATCCAACTATATGTACGTGCACTGTTTACATCTGGCTGTGAGCTGTGAATGGTCCACTTTGAACGTAACGTAAAGGAACCAGGAACTTCTACGCACAGTCAAAACATAAACACTGTATGTTAGCCATTAAAACATGCTAACGTGAACATTTTAGCCATGAAATCGTCTGAAAATGCAGCAAACACACGCAATTCGGGGCAATGTAAACTGTCCGACTACAGTGTTGTCGATTGTTGCTGAGGCCTGGTTCTCGGAGTAAGCCAAGGTCGGTTAACTGGGTTATCAAAGTACAAAAGTGTCTGATGGTGGTATGTGCGGACACTAGTTGCTTTGGTGGCCATACATCGTATTGTGTATTTAACGACAGCCAATCTGGTACAAAGGGGCACGGCGTATTATTTAATCAGTGGTAGAGCATTGGCCCCACCTCGTGACCGAACATGTGCATAACACACCAGTTTGTTTGTCCATTCTAAGTGAATGGGACAAATAATGATTAAAGAAATTATTTACAGATGAACCACGTGATTGACGAGTTATATCCTGACACACGCGATTCCCCATTTAGACCTACATTATGGAGTTTGAACAGGTTTTTTGGACAAAGCGTGTGGGACTAGTTGCGCGGCAATCTTTTAGGCACAATAATAAAAGTAATAAGAAAAATAAAGAGTGGAACTCATGCACAAGTCGTAGACTGTGGACTGGTGTGAGATAATGCCGTTCGTGTAACGTTGCCTTCACAGACGACTGATTTGTCTGACTTTAAGCTACATGTAGCTTAGAAATGTCCAAATATAAGTTGAAAGTATGATCCAACCACAAGATTAAAGCAGAAAATGGCTCTTCTTATTTTGCATCTTTCTCCATTTTTCGTTCGTTCTGATCAGAGACTTTTGATCATTACAAGCCACTGATGAGGACCAGCTCACACAAATATGATAAGCACAACATGACGCCCTGCATATTTTTGCAGAATCATGCAATTATAAAAAGAAAACCACAACCACAAAAACACAACTGTAACAGGGGAAAGGAATTTGTAGCAGGGAACCACAAGTTGGGTTATGATGAACATAAAACAATGATATAGGAGACAAACACAGGCAAGAAGAATTGGAAAAAAAACATAACTACTGCATATGAAAACAATCACAATAGTATAGGGACTGGCCAGAAGATAAGAGAAGGTGCCAACGTAGATGAGAGCAGAACTGGTGGGAGAAATACAGAGAAAGTTGAAGGAGACAGAGAATCATAGTTTCCACTTTCCTGTGCGTCACATGAAAACAGTCCATTCATTAGAGCATCAAAACTAACACGCAATGTTACGACCACTTCAAAGAGTTGGATGAAAATAAACAGAAATATTCAGAGAGCGAGTGGGAGGAACAACAAAGACGGTCTCTGTCTCAAAGGCCAACTCATAGCAGTTGTGTGTATGTACAGTGTACACAGTATGGGTATAGGATATTGTGGGTATTTGCATGTAGTATGAACGTTGGCAAGGACATTTGGGGTTGAGGTCACTGCATTTCTGCATGTCTTTTTATCTTTTCAATATACCTATTTCTATATGAGCTAATCTCCAGTGTAACACGTGTAAATAATAGAATTTATTAATTATTTTAAATATTTTGAAAAGGTTACTTGTGTCTCGGTTGTTGTTTCTGTATTTAACAAAAGGCAAAACCAGCAGTGCAAAAGTCCTGCTCTGATGAAAGTACAGCTATGTACTGTAGACTGTTGCCTTGTAAACCAAAGTTGTGTTAGTCAGGGATACTTGTGGACACAAATACAGCCATTCAAATAATTTCAAGTCTGTTCATTTGGCACTTTTTGTAGTTTAAAAATACTATGAAAATGCAATTGTCTGTGCTCTCTTGTTGACAAACTATGCAATAGAGTTACTGTTTTCAGAACTTTTGGCATATTCCTTATTATATTATCAATTCCTTATTGCTAATAATTGAATTATATGCTATTGCCAGTATCTGTGGGATACTACTAGTAACCTGGTCATTTTGGCTGTGTATGAAATATGTAATTAGGCGCCTTAAGTCAGAGGGCTGGGATGCAGGAATAGTGGGATCCATTCCCAGCTGAGTCACCCAGCCCACCCCTAATACCAGGTGTGTCCCTGAGCGAGACACCCAGTGCTAGCTCCCCGAGCGCCGCCTGTGGCTGCTCACTGCTCCCCCCAAGGGGTGATGGGTCAAATGCAGAGAATACATTTTGTTGTAACATGTAAAAATGTATCAATGACAATAAAGTGGATTCTATTCTATTTCCATTGGATACAGCTTGGATGTGAATGCCAACGGTTTTGCAGTATAACCAGTGAGGGTTAGGGTTCTTCTCCTATTTTTATTTAAACAATTTTTATGTAGCTGAAGTAAGTATAATTTCACAAAAAAGCAGCAAAAATAGTTTGGAAGTTTCATGAAAAACACATTTTGTATGATAAATATGCTTTTTCTGTCTTTCTTATTCATTTGGCAGGCCCTGTCTAACTGCTGTAAGGGATCCACTGCTCCAGGCTTCATGTTAAACTGACATGCAGACACTCACTTTAGAGTTATAGGGGGGGCCACTCACTGCTAGTAATTTTGGCTTCGTTCGTTCCTAGGCCGAGACCCCTGTAGTGATAAGTCCAGGGGCCATTTTTGCATTGATTTGTTCAGTAATTCGGTCAGTTGGTATAAAGCTGAGTCAGAGTGCATTTGTGAGTGTATATTTGAATTGTTCTCTTGCGTGCCAACTTTCCTCTTCATTTTCCAGCACTCCCTATCGTTCAACTGGGCCATCTTTTTCTTTTTCTTCCATCTTCTTCCATGTTTTTCTCTCCTCCTTTAGTACAATTATTCCTCAACGATATGTGATGAATTCCAACAATGGAAAAGCTACTTCTGTCAGCTTTGTGTAAGATTACATATCACTGGGCTATTTTGAAGTGCTGATTGTCTAAATGAAAATCTTAGTGTAAATTGGAATTTATGAACGGTGGTCTGAGGAACATGTATACATTTTAAAACCACACTCTTACAGACACAGAATATTTAAACAGTCACAACACTGCGATTTTGAGGCACTAACTTTACCACTGAACTTGCCTACTAAGTGATATGTAGAATATTGTCAACATAGTATTCGTAGTTTAAATCTATAACACTTCTTTAATAACAATGTCATGAGCACTGTGCTAAATGCACGTAGCTAACGAGAATCATCCTCATCATCATATTTGAACAAATGAGTAACTGTTTCTTTAAAAAATATTTATATCTGACCAAAGCAACCAAGATGTGTTGGGCTGCTGTAAAGTACACAGGCAGGACAACTACGGTTATAACTCCTGTGAAGCAGTGACTGTTTTGTGATAGTTGGATATATTTTTGTTGTTCATTTAGGTGAAAATAGCTTTCTGTTACTTACAACAAGACAAGAAAAAAAAATGTTTCTGCACTCTGCCTGTAAATTATGTCATTTTAGGAAGTTTCACTCAACTTTTCTACTATATACTTACCTTTAATTACATTAGTTACCTTTTATATTTGCCTTAGACCAGGTTTCAGATTAATTTCAGTGACAAGTCAAACTAGATCTTTTGCCATACAGCCTGTTTGATCAACACAGCAAATGTGAGCATCAGAATTTCCTAAACATAAAATAAACCACAATCTAACCACACAAATTCATATTAATTCACAAGCAAATTCATTAATAAAACTCAGATTAGTTAATAAAAGCAAGACTACGATGATGCAAGTTGAAATCTAACATAAAACAGAGAACACCAGTGAAGTAAAAGTGAAGACGGGCTCGCTTTAGAAACACCCAGAGGTCAGGTTGGATGACATTCAGTGGAAATAGTGGTGAAAGTACACAAACACACATGCTGACAGTCGCTCGTTATAACAAAAACACAAGGACATACTCCGACACACACGTGCTGAATTCCACTGTAACCAGAATAGAGGCTGATCTAACAAACAAAAGGAACAAACACAAATCCATTTAAACTGAAATTAAACATTTTATCATGCTTTAAGCACATTTGACTCCAGCAATCACATAAACATATAAATACATTTTGAAATATTTTCCTTCTGTGCAACATCGTAACCATTATTGGATTATCGTTTCATCTTTTGTTTTGGTGGATCTGGACTGCCGATTTAAAATTCTAAACAGATCGGATAAAAGGATGCTTTGAAGTCTGATGACTGTTTCACTTTAGGTCTCCTTTCCCCCCCTTTTCGTCTTCTTCTAGTTTCTGTCTCTCTGTCTTTTTACCTTTTAATCTCTATATGACCTGTGTCTTGAGTTGAGATAGGTTTGGTCTTGGGCCAGACATCTCCCCAACAAGCTACCTTTGCTTCTGGCAACCAAAAAAGCTTTTTTTTTTACTATTGATCTTTTAAAGGAGTTTCTCTTGTCAGTTTTCCAGTCAGAGGTGAGGATGGACATGTCGGCGGGGAGATAACGTCTTTCTTTCACTTTTCCTCCTTTCTCATTATGTACGTCTGCCTGTTTCTGTTCCCTTTCTTCTTTTCCCCTCCCGCATGTTGAGGAAGTAACACTAATTGGCCATTTTCAAACATCCCATAACCTAATCCTTGTTTCCACGACAACATAATTTAATTCTTTAGTTAGATTACTTAACAAATTCCTCTAAGAAGGAGGTATATGCACACATAAACACAAAGACACACACACACACACACACACACACATCTGCTTAGTCACTTTTCCAATTGGCATCTTTCTCCAATTGAAGTAAATAAGGAACACCAACGTTGAATCAGTGTGTGCGCAGAACACCAGCGTTGATGGTTGATAGAGAAATGATGGAACTATTAAGTTCATTATAAGACAGATTCGGCAGTCATGCTTTCCTGGGACTCTGTTACAAACACGGGGAATACGTGGAACCACACGTACACCGAGAACTAAACACACTTAAACAGACTTCCAGGAACACGTGAATGATTGTTTTTTTGTAATTCTATCCTCAGTTTATCTTCAGTCTTTACAGGAAGCGTGACACACCTTAGCACGACAAGAGATGTAATCCGAACTACTCAAATGAATGACGACTACACATTAGTCTGAATGCAGTAGTGTTGAATGTTATCAGCAACATGGCAACTTTGGTATCAAAGTGGTATAACAAGCAATTTGCAACTTAAATAATTTGCCTATATATACCGCCTATTCAAATACTTTTGCTAACTTAGAATTTGTGTGCTTATAATAGAAAATTAAACATAAACAAACGCACTGGCCGTACTTTTCCAGTACAAGGCTGGCGGTACAGGACAGTACGACTACATCATGGACCTTTTACCGGCACAAAGCATACCTGTGGGTGATTTTGTTCACAGCTATTTCCTGTGTTTGACATTCAACAGCGGTACTGAAGTCTGAGGTTTTTTGAGTGAGATTAAAGGGATATAAACACCTCCAGAATAGGACACAGAAAATTTGCCATTTACGGTATTGAAAAAATGAGGAGGTGGAAGCAGCTACGATGGGTGTTCCAGCTTCCATGTCGAGCAAAACATATAGTTTTCTCTGTCTCCAAGCAGAAATGACTAACATCAACATGATGCTTGACAAAATATTGACCTGAAAATCATGTGATTCAGTTTAGGCTGTGGACCTTGCATGCTGCATGTTGTGTCTCCCTCGTTCTCAGACGTGTTTTCCTGTCTGCCACAATGCCGTTAGATAATATAATTGCAATTCATTCCGGTTAATCAGGCTAAATGTGCTTGTAATGTTCACGTCACTTCAACTCTGTCAGCAGACTGTAACATGCCCACAACAATGGCAGCGACGTACTGCTACTGCTAAGAGGATTAATTGTGCAGTCGAACTAGAGGCTCCAGGATTTTTGAGTGCAATGAAAGCTTCTAATCCTGCAAACAACTCATTTTTTTATTACATCTCTTCCCATCCTTTCACCCTAAGAGCTTCGTCCAAAGTGGAAGACACAACTTCCTGTGTTTATTTAACTTACTGAAAATGCTCATTTAAATGAACCACAGAGAAAACAGTGGCTCGAAGATTATCCCCCCGAAGAGAGGCACGAATCCATTTTCTCTAATTTAGCTTTAAGAGTTCGGGCCCTGAAGCAGCGGTGATGGCAGACTTTAGCAATGATTCACGTTGTACAGTCGTAATGATGCATTTCATCCTCACTAACACAAACACTATGCTTCGCCCTGATAAACCCCCGGCACGCGTGCACACAAAGCGGCTCTTTGGCACCAGAAACGGATTAGAGAAAAGCGTAATTAACAGGGCTCTTTGCTGTACCTTTAATTCACACATACATGAACACACAGATATTAGTGTATGCTGGTTGCTCTCTCCGTGAGCACACGGCCTGTTGCCGGTTGTCATTCATGTCTGCGTTTCCTCTCTGTAATTTGAATGAGCAGGTAAAGCTTAAAAAGCCTGCTTGGAGCCCACTGACCTGAAACTTGCTAAATGACAGATAGAGAGAATGGAGCTGCTGAACATAATGACACAGAGACGTGAGGTAAGTCAACCTTGTTAAGAAGAATATCTGAATGCTAATCAGCATCAGCGATTCTTTTATTTACCCGTGGGCTTTTTGCAGAGGGTCCAACCTCTTTGTAAGTGTGTGCTTTACTTCAGCGATCCTGCTCTAAAAACACATTACCCTACTGCTCCACTAGAGGTGCTGCAGGTCCATTATATTGCTCAGGGAAAATGTCATTACATTCAAAACTGCACTACATCTTTCATATTATGATCAGTCGAAGGCCTAAACTCATCCACAAACAACTTTTTGCTGTTTGCCTTTCTGTTGCTGATGCATTTACTTTTATGGTTAAATTCTCATCAGTCATAACCATCTCTATCTAGTACGTGAACACAAGTGACACATGTGCAGCCTATTCGCCAGCATATTGCCAAACATGTTCAACATAGGCAACAGACTGTGCACTTTCATAGTAATACTTTGCTTCACCACTCAGCTATTAAGGTAAAAATATCCTGCTATTTAGTTCTTTTGGGTGACATTTTGCCACATTCTGCTTAAGCATAAATGACTCATTCATGAATCGTCAGACTTTCCCAGCCACTGTGGGGTTTTGACTTGTTGACCTTTCACATCCCTCATTAATGTAACAAGTAAACACCAGTTTCTCTGGTCTAATATGACCAAGAGGCTTGCTAATGTCCCTAATAGGACTGATATGCAAATGTCCTCATAATCACACTTCACACAGTCTGATGGCTGGTAGGTTTTTCTAGAATCTCTGTAGAACGTTGGAGGTCTAATTAATTCTGTGCTCAAACCCCATTACCATATTTTTGGAACAAAATGTATTTGCATATTTTCCAGGCACCTAGCCCGAGTGCTGATGATGAGGGTTATAAGGAAGATGCAGGCTTGCATATTTGTTAACAATCACAGCACATCCACAAACACCCACAGCTGTGTATGGTGCATGTAAGCACACAGAGAGCGCGCCTGTGTCTGTACGTACGTATTGGTGATTTTTCTAATCAAATGTTGCCTTGATTCATGTATATTCATGATCAATCAAAAGTGAGAGCAGTTAAGCATAGCCTATCCGATTGTGCCCCGACACTCCTTGATTTGCATGTTTTAATTGCTGCTGCAGCAAGTGTATTACTCCTGCATCACCTGCCTCCTGCAGACACACACACACACACACACACACACACACCTACAGGTAGCATGACAGAGAAGTGTATCTCAGTTAAATTTAGATTCTTTCAGCCTCTCTCTCTCTCTCTCTCTCTGTCACTTTATTTAACTTTTTGCCTGTAATATTGGTAATTATTCTGGCTACTTCCCAAAAGTCTGCCTGGAATTGAATTAAACTATCTTCTGTCTCTGTGTATGCGTCTGCAGTGTGATTGCTTGTTAAGCCGTTTCAAAAGCAGGTGCAGTCCATCTGAATGACTTCTCTGTTTTCCAAGTAGCTAACTGCTTTAACCTGCCAACCCGCGTGTGTTTGTGTGTGTGCGTATAATCAGGGTGATGTCAGTCACCATTTCTGACACCTCCCTTCCTGAAAACACACCTAAGAAAACAAATGCTGACATGCACATATGTGGCGGCACACACGGCCCCTCACACATGCGCGTATACATTTAAACACACGCATGTGTACAATCAAACACCCGAGCACTCAAACACTCTTTTAAAAACATAACACACACCTCGTGTTGCTGACAGATGAAAACCTGCCGTCTCCAAAAAGTCAACATTTTGGTTGGTGACCTTTTCTGATTGATAGCCCAGTAGTTTGAGACACTACTGTTTAGAGAACATAGTTTCAGAAGCTTGGTGAACAAAAAAAACGACTATAAAACCCAAGTCTATAAAACCCGGTAATGGATAAGTAGGTAAGAAAACCATAACATAGAAATATGTCTGTTTTTAGCAGACAAGAGATTATTGTTACGTAGAACATTATTACTTTGTTTAGACAGTTTGCAACACAACTTGCAGCATGGCAATAAGTCAATTATGATCCGACAATGTTAGAAGCATAGTTAGAGTTGTAGCTGTGACATTTGTCACTAACGTCTCCTTTTTCCCTTCACTATCTTTAAATGCCAGATCTATTTTTGCCGGAGTGGCTTACATCTCTGCAGCGTGAAAGTAACGTAATCTACATAAAAAGGTCTATATTTATTAGCAATGAAAACCGGTGATGTATCTCACTTCAGTAAAAGTTCAGCATTTACTCTAACACTAGTTTTTATTGAGCAAGGAGTGGCATGAAGAAATTTCATATAAATACCAAGTCACAATAGGAATAGGTCATGCTCTTGACAGTTTCAGAAATGAAAATGTGGTGATGTAACTTTCTAAGTTTTCAACTTTCAGATGTTTTTGGCTACAGGGGTTTTTCTTCTGGTTTGAATTCATGTTCATATACTTAATTTCAGGCTGAATGTTGTAAAGTACACAGCCTGAATAACAACAACAAAAAAAATACTCTAAACATCAGATCTGATTATACAACAACAGATTAACTTGACTTGTTGTAGATAATCAACAATATTATAAAAAAGGGAACAGAAACTAGTGTTGTGCAAAATGCGGTTTTCATACATTTACAGTTTAAGCATTTACCTTAAACATGGTACAATGGCCTTTTTTTCTTTATGAATACAGAAATGTATGATAGAAATAATACATGGACTCGCAGGCTGATGCTCATAAAATATTCCTAAGGCCCTCTAACGTTTTATGTAAGAAATATAATATTATATAATAATATACATAGATCTTTGTATTTTATACAAGATATCACCGATCGCAGGTCTGGTCTTAACAGACCGAACCCATGTCGTCATTTGTTACCAACATTCATTGACAGAGCGAAGCGGTCAGAGAATCCCTTAATAGTCTGAAACTGTGCCTACAGTAGGCGTCAATGACTAATTGCTTAACTTTGCTTATGCTTCCTTGTCTCATTGATCTGTTTGAAATCCAAAGTGAATATCTTCTCCCATTGGAAAGTTCTGCCTCCTGAACCTTTCATGAGGGTAACATCGATCGCCGTTCTTCGTGAAGGTAAATTAGCACATTTCCTGAAAACTGTCAATAGAAAGTTTTGACCATAACAACATTAAATACTGTATATTAAGGATTTTACTGAACACAGAGACGAATGCAGTGAAAATATAATACACACAAGAGCCGAGGAGAGTCAAGTGAAAAAAAAAGAAAACAAACTTGCAGGGGTTCCCTGCGTTCCAGCATGTCTCATTGTAAATTCCCTCATTTAAAAAATGGTAAAATTCATTTCTCACACAGATGGGAACCGGCAAGGCTGATTTCATTAAAATACCCCATCTGTTGCGGGGAGAGGGGGGGAGGGTGAGAGAGAAAAAACAAACAAGGGTGAACCAAACAAAACAGTTCTCCTGTCCTGAAATAATTTGTTTCCCCTCCAATGGCGTGTGGGTGTGTGTGTGTGTGTGTGTGTGTGTGTGGTACTGATGGGAGCTGAATCTGAGCAGACTGTTTTCTAGCCATTGCTGGAAGAGCCGACTAGAGAGAGAAAACGAGAAATATGTGTAAGACACGACTGAGACAGGGCGAGAGGAGTGAGATACGCAGCTGGATAAATCAAAGTGAGAGAGAGGCAGACAGATGCTCATGCTCAAAAAAGTGTTATTAAAGTAAAGAAAAAGCAGAACATTATCCACACTAAGCAGTCTAAGCTCGCCACACAGACGAGAACATCGCTACTAGGAAATTACACAGAACTATGGTAAATGAATAGGTTTTTTTGTGCAGTACTTGCGTAACTAAACTTATGGCTAAAGTATGTAATGGGACATAAATTCCAGCCTCCTACATTAAGGTTTGATGCACCACTGTTTCTGCCCATCCACCACCTCAACTCCACACCCTTACTTTCCATCTCGGACACACTGCTTTCTGTGCTGGCACCGAACGCTGACATTGGACGCTAATGGTTACGGGCGTCATTTTCCAACATTTAAGGAATGGCTGGAGAGTTCCGGCCGTCCTTCCACTGTGCCAACGTTTTCTTTCTGGTTGAACAAGATATAAGCTAATACAGTTAGTTAGATAGTTAGTTAGTTGTTTGGATAGTTAGTTAGTTAGCTAGTTAGTTAGTTAGCCAGCTAGCTAGCTAGCTAGTGTTTTGTCTTAAACAACTTCTCTGTGTCTAAACTGAATTCCGGCTAATATTAGGGTGAAAGAAACAAAATATGCAGGTGGGAGCAACTAAATGTTGAGGTTGGCAGTTTTGCTGATCGGGAAGTGAATAACAGGAAGGGCTAGAACGGAGGTTTAACCAGATATGACTCCAACATAATAATCACACCGTGTGTCCCACTCTTACCAGATGTTGGCTGCAATGCACAATTTTGTCAGTTGTTGATCAAAATGAGATACCCAAGCCGTTGTGTAGAAGGATATCTGTGCAAGCATGATCAAAAAATGCTGGTGGAAATAACAAAATCGTTAGGCTTAGTGTGGGCAAACTCAAAGAGGCTGAGTGGAGACATGAAATTGAATCATTGATGGATGGGGAAGATGAGAAGAATGAGAGATTAGGTGAGTGAGGGCGTGCGGAAGCCGGAGAGGAGCAGGCACTGTATTTTACATTTGTTTTCAGATGCTCTGAGTTTTATTGAAGCATAATCTCTCCTGCGTGGGAGGGTGCGTGCGAGCCGATCGACGCGAGGGCACGTGCGCACACGGGGTGAGGAGGTGATTGATGTGCGAGTGAGGGTAAAGGATGAGTTCAGATTGCAGCATAATTCACCGTGTATCCTCTTTTATTGCATTTGACCAACAGAGCTTCCCCACAGAGATAATAAAGTTTCTCCTAGAAATGGCATAAACTGACAGAGAGGGCTAATGAGGGGAGAAAGAGAAAGAGATGCAGAGAGAGAAGCCTTATAACAGCTTGTGTTTCTGAACCTCTTGCCTGGAGCAGCCAGCCACGCTGCACCTCTGAATAGTGGGAATTTGGTATCACACTCACAGTGTCAAAGTTACAGCTCTCACACAGCTGCAGAGTCAACCTGCATAACTTCATCTGTTTTTTGGCTGCTTTTTTTTTCCATGCCAAGAGGAAAAGAGCCGCCATCCCGCAGTTGTTGTTGACTGCAGTTCTGCTTGGGAAAGTGATATATTGTAGCCGCCACAAAACAACCAAAGAGGAATGTGGCTTTTAGTAATTAACAAAGATATACAGCATGATGAAGACTTCTCCGGAGAACCATAAAATACATCAAAATCTAAATGAATCAGAGGAAGTTAACCACATCTTAGACTGGTGGGTACACTGAATTGCTCTATGGGAGGTAGTCGGGGGTTCAGCGGTATATTACATTAACATGCAAGACAACACATAGAATCTTAATGTCTGTGAAAGTTCATCCAGGTGAGGTTGTCTGAAAGTTGATTCATGGCAATTGGACGACGACTGGTGTTGTAATGTGGAGACGTTTTGCTAAGATGACTGCGTCTACTCTGCATCTGCTCTGTATCTGTTAAACTATACTAGCTGGACTGAGCTAAACTAGCAGTTTCACCAGAGACCATGCCAGCCCAGTTGTCCTGCCACTGCCACTGTCTCACTAATCTCACCAGCAGCCGTTACATAGCCCCCTTTGACTGAAATACTGGTAACAGCAACAACACATGGTAACAAAATGAGTCACATAAACCTCCAGTACAGTTTCTTAGTCTTGTTGTTGGGATGCAACCACCCAAATGGATAGTCTAAAATTGTCTTTGTTGATCTAGTAATGACACAAAAACAACAACTTTTTACTTAGAGTAATTAAAGTAAAAACTAATCTGCCAAAATCCCTGAACTGCCAGACCTAACCTTTGGATGATAGAACGAACTCCGCAGACCTATGAGAGATGTGTTTTGCAAACACCTCACAAACATCTCAAAGGGGAAAAAGATAAAGCTCACACAGTAGCCTCTTTATTAATTTAACATTTATTCCAGTTGCAAGGTATTATTATCCCCTTAATGCCTCATTAAAAGCTCATTTATCCGAGGTTTTGGAAGTTTGGAAGTGACATGTATGCAGGAGAGGTTTTCGAGCCATAGTCTACGCAGTTCACTGAAAAGTAGGTACGTTTCCTGCAGAACGTAGTTTACATGGTTCACAGCAAAAGATAAACGTGCAAATATATTGTTCGTGAAAAATAACACAGTATAGTATGTTTTCAAGTAGGAAGCAGAAACTTTTCTAACGTTAATACTGAACATGTGCAGATAAGTCTATGCTGATGGACGTCACCCCATTAAAGAGACTCAGGAATAATACCAGTAAAAAAAATACATACTTTCACTCAGTTGAAGTCAACACCATAATTCAATTGCACATACACACAACGCACACACACACACACACACACCAAGCAGCCACACAGACTCAGTGATAATGCACAGTGGGCATTTATCTTTACAGTGAATTATGGTACACTGCGGTCTCATTGACTCTGTGCACAAACGTACGAGTGTGTGTCTCTAAATGTGTGTACGCATAAGAGTTATGACCACACGTGGTGCGTGTGTGCGCACGTGTGCACGAGTGTGTGTGTGTGTTTGTGTGTGAATTGAATTATGGCATTGTGCTATCTCATTGACTTCTACTGAGTCCCATTCATCACAACTTAACCATGGAAATAGACTTTATGGACAAAATGCAGCTGTAGCAGTGTCTGTGTATAAGCCTGTGCGCATATGCGAGTCTTTGTCTGCGCGACCGTGGAAATACCCCTAATGAGCGGCACGGCATGGGCGTGTCAGAGAAAGAAGGGATCAGTGTGTGCAGTTTATGCACGATTGTAAGAATAAAAAAACGTTTTCCTGGTTTTGATTTATTTCTGACTCAGTCTACCTGTATCAAGAAAAGATTTTTCCAGAAATGATGCAATTACAGGTCTAAAGCTTTAATGTGACGGGGGCACACATGCACGCACGGAAGCAAAAATTCCATTCCCGTCAGGGAGCGCACACCGGGATTTATTAGGCTCTTCACAGACACCTAAAATATGTGCGTGTTTGTATGAGCACACACAGGTGCGCATGTACTCACATTTGTACGCTGTGAACAATCCATTCACACTGACCTTTTACTATAATAACATAGTTGCTATTTCTGTATGTATATGTGTGGAAAGGTCAGAACAAAGGAAAGCTACATGTGAGACTTCAAAGCAGGCAGACAGTGGGAACCATGTTACCTGTAACAGGCTTACAAGCTCTCATACTTTTATAGGTCGGTGCTGAAAGTTTACGCTTCTACAAAGAGTTTAACCACTGCAATAATGCCCCCCCCCCCCTAAATATCATCCTCATGGGTGTTCGGAAATCTTACAAGGGCACAGCACGAAGCGGCGGAGGGTGGAGGAGATAACTCGTCAAATCTGCATCCAGAATTCTTTTTCATTCATAGTTTCAGTCTAGACGTTACATGTCTAGACTTACATGGTGTGGGAACCCAGCAGTATGAGATTCAACACACACACACACACACACACACTGAGTTTACTTCCACGGTGACAGCTCAATAACGGCAGTGGTGTCTTAGCTTTACGGTCGGCAGTACAACCTCACCTGCATCCTTTATCCATGTCTCCACTGCTGCTTTTAAAACGTTGAGCCATCTCTCTCCTAGAACCATCAAACTGTTGACCAGCTGCGCGATTGCCACTGAGGAGTTTTTAACATGTCCCTTTGAAGCCAAAGTGTTGGTCGATGCAGCTGAACCTCCTTCCAATCTCTTTTTCCTGGTGTTTATCGTGGCATTTAAGACGCTTCATCCCCCTTCTCGATCCATGAATCATTCTTCTGCACATCTCAAGATTACTTTTGGACGGAACGGTAGTGTCTCACCAGGCACAGTGTGACAGAGGTTAAGATGAAAAACTAAAATATAAGATGTACACCCATGAAAATATATACGTGAGCAGTTAATCGAAACACGAATTACTTTTATGCCTGATGCCAGTGCGGTTCATGAACAGCTGAACAGTTAATATCAGCAGTGACAATGATCTAAAGGGAAAGTGTTGAGGTGATATGTGCAATCTAAGCAAATCCTGCAGACGCACTGGTTAGGCATGCTGACGTGTCACAACAAACAGGTTACGAGATTAGCTCGCTTCGCAAGTCTTGGTTTGTTGTTGTTCTGTGTTGTTTTCTTTTACATTTTGACCTTGATGTTTGAGCACATAACGGTTCACTGTGGCACTGTACTGTCACCTGCTGAATACACACTTTTGTTTTTCCATATGAATACCCCCCCCCACACACACACACACACAGTCTCTCTCAAACAGTGTAGACATGGTCTCCTGACCATGTACTCCAAAATATGCTGAACCACTGAACTAAGCCAACCACTGTTTATAATTATAGATTTACTAGTGTGTGTGTGTTGGAGTCTGGCTTTTGTCTGGCTTTTTCTTTTGACTTCACCTGACCTCAATTTACCTGCTGCTCGCCTCTAACTGCAGCGCCACTTCACGCGCATGCACGCACGCTCACATTAAAGCGGCGAGTCTGCACCGAGACACAGTTTTTACCTTGTTTTTGCCGATGCGCGCACACACGGAGACACTCTGCGCCTCAGTCTGTCTCACTCACACACCAACCCACACACAATTCTTCATATGAATAATACATTACTATCCGAGCTGTCCTAAACTCCAGAGAGAACCAGCGACAGTGATAGGAGTGTGTATGAAAAACTTTGTGTGTGTGTGTGTGTGTGTGTGTGTGTGTGTTGTTAGAGTTTCTTAGTTTAATAGATGAGTCACTCTGACTTTCTGCACAAAGTTACACATACTGTACAGTGCTGCATTTATACCAGACTGTCTCCCTCCGTGTCACCCTGCATGTCTTTCTTTCTCTTCCCTCTGAAGGTTGTCAGGTTACATATTCCAACTGATGACACTTGGTGATTTGTTGGTGTGTGTGTGTGTGCAGGTGCTCTAACCTTTATGCCTACTTAAGGTACGTTCTCAGTTTAGGGTGCTGATGGGTTGTCTTCCACTTGTCCACTTGAGGCAGAGAGTGAATATTAGGACACAAAATTGTGGCTGCTCAAGAGAAACCAGCACATTTAGCTGCTTTTAGGTTCACATTGTTAACAGATACCTTTTGCTCTATATTAAGTGAAACATAGCAGAGAAGCACTGTTGGACGAAGAAACAGGCTGTGAAGATGTAATTGACGAAGACATTTTTCATTAGAGCTGATTTCATAGCTACTAGATAGTGGACAGTGCAAGACGTAGACAGAAATAAAGGCAGCACCTCTTATGGCGCCACTTCACAATGAAGAAAGTAAAAACTAACTAAGCTTCTTTATGCAGCAAGACGTAACTTTTGTTACTTTTCAACTAGCTTATTAGCATTCATTAGCGTGTGGTATAAAAATCAAACGGGAAGCCTCTGAAACTCCAGAAAATACATGCTCGCATCCAAAAACTGAAAATATTGTAGCTACAAGTATGGTTTACAAAGTAGTAGCAGCCAAATAAAGCATGATTTTTTTGTATTAAACACACGTTACGCTCCTTGAAACGGAAGAAACAGGAACACAAAAGCTTAAGAACGCACATAGTGAAGGCAAGTAGGGCAACTATTACTCAGAGTGTAATGGTTCCAACTGTCTGGAGTAAAGTAATAGTAGAGACTGTCCATACATCACTTTGGTACCAAACTGCTCCTGCTGCCAGGTTCCGTCACCATCTGCTTCTCGTACCAAACACCAGGGGAGTTTAATCTTTGTCCCGCTTCTACCCAGGCTTTTGAAACCTGCTGTTGTTTGGTGGGTTCGTTTGTGTGTGCGGTTGATAGAGTGAGAGCAATTGTGTTTCCATTGTTTAGGTGTCAACAACTCATGGTGAGCTACTTGTTTGCATATTGTTAATTTTCCACTCTTACTGTGCATCTCTGCGTGTTTTCCATGTGATTTGTGTCTGTGCCTGTGTGTATGTGTCCTGCCAAGTCGAGAGGTCCCTGCACACTGACTCAATTTGACAGGCCTGCTGACACTCTAGCATTTAGCCGGATGTGTGTGTGCGCGTGTGTGTGTGTGATTGGGCTGTGGTGGGAGTGGGGGTGGGGTTATGAGTGACAAGGTGTGACACACTAGCATTTGTCTCGTAAATGCCAGAACAGAGAAGTGACACAAAAGGGCAGAGAGATGGTGAGAGGAATGTGGGCACAGAGAGGAAGAAATGAAGATAAGATAAGGAGAAAGGAAAAAGGGGTTTGCTACCTCCTCACATTTAATTGGTAGTTTGGATTAAAAAAAATCTGCCCTAACCTGCCTTCCAAATGATGGCCTCACAGTACGGCACCTATCGGGTCCCTTTTTCACTTTACAGTGCAGGCACATCACAGTAGATCTGTTATGCAGGACTGTAGCAGTCTAACGGTATAACCTGCAGTGGGAGATTGTTCCAACGTCTTTCCCATTAACATATGTGGTTTCTGAAAAACTGCTTATGCTTGTGGCGTTGTAGATCCCAGCAGCAAAGGAGCTGTCCAAGGTACACCTGTTTTCAGAGGTACGTCACAGTGTACCAGATCGGGATTATCTGCCATCCCATGTCACTTAGTATAGTTGGATACAACCAATGTATGTAGCATTAAATAATTATTTTTGTGTATAGCATGAAACACAATGTTAAATGACACCTGTGTAGAGGCGTTTTAGGTAACTGCTATTAATATTTAATGGTCCACAGCTCCTGCATATACTCTGTGATCTGAGAGCATACATTTTTTAGATTTAAACTGTACCAGAATGTAACAAAGTGATGTCAGGTTGGGGTCAAAGCGAGCACAGATTTAACTGCTGTCTTCACTAATTGTCCTAAACACTGTCAGTGTAGCAGCAGGGTAGTAGCCAGGCTCATATTACGTAGAAGTCTGTTTTAAATATACCATACCACATCAATATATAATGGAGATTGCTCATGGATGATAAACTACTGCTACTACTGACAACATAACTCCCAAATACCAATTACAAATGTTGTCATTCAGAGCATTTATTTGCTGAAAATTAAAGTGGTCCCGTGTCTTCAGACCTCAGATAATAATAAAATAAAACAAGTTGAATAATACATTTTTACACAACACATTATCAGCGTCTTAACTTGAAAAGTGTTCACAAATCAATATTTTGTGGAATAACCCTTAATTGCACTCGCAGATTTCACGCAGTAAAAACATGGAATATATGGAGAATACCCAAATCACATTGATTTCAAAATGAAATAGCACATTGCACTGTTGTTTTTGAAAAGCATCATTGAACATGATTTGGGGTGTGACAGATCTCTCCTAACTTGGGCCCCATTTTTTAAAGATATAACAACTTTAAGAGCTTTTTTCCCTCCTCTGTCAATAATGCGTATTTTAGTTGAACACATTTCAAAAGTGCAGCTGTTTCTGAGAAAGAGTCTCTCAGAACAATGCTGAATAAATGTAGTCACTCTGCCTGGCTCATACTCATTAAAACATATTAATTCTTCCATCATGTGGGGATCCAAACTGAGTAAGTGCAGCCTCTCACCCTGAGACCCAGTCTCATTAAAATATAATAGCACTAGTGTCATGTAGGGACTCGGCAGATGCCTCCTGTGACCACGCAGCTCCAGATTATAAGAGAGACATAATGTTTCTATGTGTAATGTAAATGTTCAGCGAAAAACAAAGCTAACACTTCAACCTACTGAATCATTATCAATTTCACTGATTTATATTGTGCACTAATTAAACAAAATCAGCATTTGAATTACTTATTGTTTTTGTAGAGACTGTTGCTGACTGTACCCTTTCTGGAAAACACCATCTAAATATCTGTCCTATTAACATATTCTCAGTCTGCTGAGAAATGAAAGTCATGTTATGCTTTTCACGTTCAGATATATACTGTACTTGTGAAGTTGGGCGTTCATGTTTCTACGTTGGCTAAGAGTGAAACACACGGCCCACCCACATTCTCAGGTCAAGCTGCCACAGCTGCCTCGTGTCCGTCGTTAGTTGGAGAGTTTGTCCAGAGATTGATGTGCGTTTTTTGCGTGTGAACTAAAATGAACTGAAAGTTAGACTTTGAGATGTGCTTTTATATGTTCACGACACTTTACTGGCGACAGACTGCCCCACAGTGCGGCAGTAATTTTGGCTAGGTTGTACTGTTGGTAAGGATGGTGCTGTTCTAACTTGGTCCACAGGAAGTCTCTCACAGGTTGGCCAATCAGAACAGAGTGGAACAGGGAGAGAAAGACAGATGGTCTCAGGACCAGAGGTGCAGTTACATAAAGAGGCACTATAATGTGTTATGTATTTTTACGTTTGACCTCATTTCTCCTCTACCTTTACCTGCCTTGTCTTATTTCTGCAACTCACATTTTTTCATTTTTTCAACTCACATGGCTTCACGAAACATTTCATACAAATATTTCAAACCAGGCTCTACTAAGGCATCGAAGGAACTGAATTCATTCAGTAGGAAGCGTTTAAATAATCCAGCTTTGTCCCCCTTTTTTTTTGTGCTCGCATATTGTGTTTTCAGCTCATTGTAAGCACACAACCGCATGTGTGTGTGTGTGTGTGTGTGTGTGTGTGTGTGGGTGTTATTGTTTGAGGGGAACATGGGATAAAAATGACAAATGGCTTTTTAAACCTGCACTGACACACTATAGAAATACATGGCGTTTATATTTCTAGAGAGCAAAAGTCTTGGTGAAAGCATGAGTGTGTGTGTGTGTGTGTGTGTGTAGAACTACAGTATGTTACCATGTATTGTTCTCTAGGGGTCATGCCTATGCCCCACAGCCTCTTTAGATGTGTCTTAATTAACCTTAACCACAGGAAACCTGAATGTACTAAAAAAGCTATTTTGACCAACTTTTGAATGGAAACATTTTCTTCCTGTGTTTGAAATGTCAGTGGTACACAAATATATTGACAAGTTCGAGTTGAACTAAGACTGAGGTCTGCTTAACACACCGATGGTTGGACTGTGTCTGCTGCCTGCCTCCAGCCACTTGCACATCATGTGTGAATCTTCCAAATCTCCACTGTAGCTTTACGTGCGTTCACACAAACCAGTTGCTGGAATGAAGTTAACCTAATATAGGACTTTTCTACTCTCTAAATGATGTAATGGACGATTTAGTGCAGTCATTTCCAAACCCAGTTCTCCGGCTCCCTGTCCTGTTTGTTTCTGCCCTACTCACTGCTGATTATCTGGAGCAGCTGGCAGAGAAACCAAGCAGGTCAGGGAGGCCTGAGGACCCAGTTTAAACCACTGGTCCAGATTATACCTGTATGAGTGGATAAAATTGTTTTCTTAGTGTGCATCTGTTAAAAGTGAGTTTACACTTTAAAGTGATGTAGTGCAGTGAATCAATTTGTGACAAATATGCTTCAGAAAGCTAAATTCTTTGAACCTACAGTTTCTCTCTCTCTCTCACACACACACACACACATTCTCACAAGCACACATGCATGCACACACACACACACGAAGAAGCAAAAGAAAAATCCTTATCTTCAAACATTGTGGATTTTACCCCTTGAAGATTCTCATGGCGCCTGTGTGTGTGTCTGTGTCAGTGCGTGATCTTTTGCCTATAATTTCCATGTTATACAATGAAGTCTTTTTGTATATGTGTGTCATCATGTCTGTGTCTTCTTTTGTGTGTGTGTGTGTGTGTGTGTGTGTGTGTTCAGATGTGGTTTTGTTCGACAGAAAAACAAGCCTTTAAGTTTTACAGAGAAAACCCTCAAATCCCCAAATGGATTGATAATTACAAACAGCATAAGATTGATATATATGTGTGTGTGTGTGTGTGTGTGTCATGAAGCTGTAGCTGAACATGTTTTATACGTTTTGAAGGAAAAATAATTAGAAATTCCACAGCTCAAAAAGAAAGAGAGAGACACAAAAGGGAGATACAGATAGTCTGAGAGTTAGGAAACAATAGAAACAACCAGAGAGATGAACAGACAAGCACTCGTGGAGAGAAGACACAGGAAGGAAAGAGAAAGTGTAGCAAGCCCTAGCTGTCCAAAATGTGTCGATGCTACTTCTTAGTATGAATAAACAGTTTCTGCACAGTACGCAAAGCTCCTGCCTTGGCAGTTAAAGAAATCCTTAAGTGGTTTCACTGTTAACATGAGCCAAAAAGCAATTATTTGTATCATAAAGGACCTTATGGTTCTTTATAGAGCAGGACATAATCTGTTTCCTTTATCAGTTCTCTATACTGTTTTGACTCAAAACTTCAGCGCATTCAAAGCAGCTTAGAAAATATTGTTGATTTTTGACAGTCGTGCCAAGAAAGCGTCTTTGATGTGAAAATTAAGACACCGCCAGAGAGAGAGAGAGAGAGAGAGAGAGAGAGAAGAGGGAGGGAAGAAACAAGTAGAGGACGACAGACAGAGAGGGGAAGACAGAGAGGATTGTTTAAAAGAGACATTTTGATGAATGAGCAGAGTTTTGGGCCAGTGGCAGTACAACTAAGCCAGAAAATTATAGACTTCTAAACAACTTCACACATAGACAGAGACCTTGAATTCAGCAGAATACAACAGGACATAACAGAAAAGGGAAAAAAGGACAGAATGAGATTAAAAATAACAAAGTGGAGAAGAATATAATGGAGCAGTGAGAAAAAAACGTAATCATTCAGTCTGTGTGAAAATACTAAATGTTCACAGTGACAAGCATAAGCAGTTATATTTACGTTTATATATATATTTATATTTAAGAGAAAAATAAGCACAACACATAGCTGTCATTAGTTTTGCATTGAATTAATCACACAGTCCTGTGAGAACATGACGATCTGTACCAAATTACAATCCCGAAATCGTCAAGACATTTAATTAGGAACCAAAAAACGGGAACCTGAGGGTGGTGCTGGAGGAAAACGTTAGCAGATCAATGAAGTCATTAGGATTCAGCCCCCCGGGGGGCCACGAATGGCTCTTCAGAATTTATTGTCAATCCGTTCAGCAGCTTTTGAGATATTTCAGTTTGGAGACAGTGGTGTCACTCTGAGAGGGTGAGAGAGAGAGAGAGAGAGAGATAATCTATGGTTCTGAGTTCACCATAGTTTGAGTACTAACTCTACAAACATTAGTTTGGATTAATTGTAACACCAAACTGTTTGATTATTGCTAGAATTATGACGTTACACCAGTGTTGTTGTGAAAAGAAGTGTGTGTGTGTGATGATATGCAGCGCAGGACACAGTCATCACTTTCATCCTTTTCTACCACTGGAGGCAGTAATGGCACACACACTGACACTCCTCCTCTTTCTCCCTCCTGTCTCTCTCTCTCCCTCTCTCCCTCTTTCTCTCTCTCTCTCTAACCATCCATCAAGTTTGTGAAAGATCCTTAAGGCCCTAACATTATTCTTGTTTGCTGTGATAGAGTGCTGGACAACTCTCTCTTTCTCCCTTTTATTCTCTTGGTTTCCGCCCCTCTGTCTCTTAATCTTGCTTCCTCACGTACTCTCACCCTAAATCTCTATGGTCCTCCTCTCTTACTCACTCCATATACTCCATCAGTCTGTATCTTCCACTGGCGTCCCCACTCTCGGCTTTTTTCTTCTTCTTCTAATGCTCACTTACAGCTTTACGCGCATTTGCACACATACACACGCGCACACTCGCCCCACAGCGTTGTAGTTATCAATCACGGCTAATACGATCTGTATCTTCACTGTAACATCAACGGGGGGTTCTGAAGAAACTGTGACATCATTCATCTATACATCAATGCTAATATGGTCTTCATTTGGTGTTCCTGATGTGGGGAGAGAGAGGCAGACGGAGAAAGCCAGCGAGGGACAAAAGCCCTATTTAGATAGGATTAGTTTCCTGAACCACGTCCGAGATACAATTACTAACAAAGGCGATGGTGCGTTCATGTTCCCATTCAAATGTGATTAGAGTCGCTTCAGTTTCCAACCAATATTAACAGAAAACTTGTTAAAATGAGTTTTTTTTAACATGAAACTGAGGTGAGGATTCATATGAAGCAGCTCAGATAGATGGGCACCGTTCATTATTCGTATTCATTTACAGCAACTACAGCAGTACGGCCAACATTTAGTTTATGAAAGCCAGTTGATTCAAATTACTCTAGCAGGTTGTGTTATTTTATTCTGGGTCACAGCTGAATTAGTCAAATAACTGTGTTATTAATCAAGAGAAAATTTAAGTGACAACTATTTTGGTAATTAAGTAATCACAAGTATTTTTAGGGTCAGACAAAACAAGCAATTTAAACAAATTACCTTTGGGTTGTGATTAATAAAACCACCACATCTGCTCTGATCAAAGTATATTTATTCTTTCATATTAGGACAGAAGATGTTGTAAAATAAACGTATGAATAAACAAAAGAACGTAGGAAATAGGATCTAGACCTCACTCATTGTAGTCTGCAGACGTCATGTCAGTATGATCTGAATATGACGGTGTTTTTAAGTGCTGTTGTTTTTGTAACATTGTTTCTGGGAAAAAAAAAGACAAATCAGAAAATAAAAAGTCTAAGAATCCAAAGTTAAAAAGGAAAGCAGGCGTGAGAGAGACAGACAGAGAAGAGGGGAGAGACAAGAAAAATGGAGCTCTCTGTAGAGTTGTGATGGATGCTGCAGTAGTGTGACCTGGGATTGATTTGGGGATGGATGCCTGTCAACAAACCAACCAGACAGAGGAAATAGGTAGCAGTCGGGCGATTGATTGATTGCCATGGCAACAGCAGGTGGTGATGATCGGTAAGTGTTTGAGTAGCAGCGCCACTCTCGCCTGTCATCGGGAAATACAGTGTTACCTGCCTGAACTGTTTGTGTCATGTCTTCTCTCTTATGACTAGACAGACCATTAAAGAACAATTTATAGGCATTTTGTCAAATATTCTAATCATCTCCGCTTTGGAAAAGTGTCCTTTTTTTTAAGGGCCCTAACTAATTGTGTCTACTTTATCATTTAATGGTAGGGTGTGATTACCAGTTTTCATGCTGCTTTTATTACGATATTGTGTAGATCAACCTTAAATTGCAGCCTGGAGGTGTGTTTTTTTAAAAGATATTCCTCACTTGACACCAACCTTGAGTCGGTCAAGGTGGTTTTTGATCCTGCTTCTCATAATTGGGGGCCCTGCTGGTTTTCATTTGAACCAATGATTTCAGAAATGAGTCACAGGGGGGGGCAGCAGGTGAATGTAGTAAACCAGGTGGTCTGCTAAAACCCAATCGTGCTCTGGACCAGGAGGACCACTGCTAATGAATGAATTCATAAAAACCATGTTTAAGTGCTTTGATCTATTTGCTCTTTGACAGCAGCTGCAAAGAGCAAAGCCTGTGAGAGATTGTGCCAATCAACTAGTCTGGCACCACTTCCTTTGTGTTCATCAATAAAAAAACATGTATGTATAGCTGCATTGTTGTGCTGTTCTGATCTGCTGTAAACTTTCCATTCAGCAATTTATTAGTAAATCATAAAAAAAGAACACTGTGAAAGATTAAGGTGCTATCTCATGAGTCTGAAGGGTTTACATTCTAACCAGATAAAACTTGTCTCTACTCTGAAGCCAGTTTTATATTCGTATTTTGCTGGTTGGGTGCTAAGTTGCCTCATATATATAGTAAAAGTGGATTAAAACCATTTAAATTGGAGACAGAATATTGACAATATGTAAAGCGCAAAGAGGAAAACACATTTTTACAGGAAAGTGCAGCATTAAAAGAGTCAAAACGGATCGACCACACTGAGCTCACTGTTCTTGTTTTTCCTCTGCGCATCCTGTAAATCTGCCCCTTTCTCCTGCATTTATTCTTTCCCCTTAAATCTATGTATTTGTGTCTTTGTCTTTTTCTCAGGTGCCTCACTAAATTGTTTTTTTTCATCTCTTTTATATGTTGTGTTATCTGGGCCCACATCAGGTTCTCCTCTCTTTATTTACAGCAGGTATGTTAATGAATATAGATTTTCTGCTGGCAATGAGATTTCCCTGCTAACTTTTTTAGCTGTTTCAGCACAAAAAAAAATCCTTGGGGTTTGGAGTGACATTCTAGATGACAGCGAATTGTACACAGGGACTGCATAAACTTATTCAGCTGACAGCTTTCTGACTATAGAAAAGATCCATTAAAGCCAGTTAATAAGTTACAGGTTTCAGTAAAGTGAATGTAGTTTTCCTGGTAAATACATACCATAGATTGAAAGGAGGGTTAAAGGTCACCAGTGTGACAGCCGCAAACATTTGATAAGAAAAAGAAAGACAGGTGATGGTGGCACAGGAAGAAGAACCCTGGATTAAACAGATGGTTAAGCGAATTATATGTCAGAGAATATAATAATTTGTGTGTGTGTGTGTGTGTGTGTGTGTGTGTGTGTGTGTGTGCAGAGTTATGTGAAAGAGAGTAAGTTGGCAAGCTACCCTGTCTGCACTAAACCGCCCATCAAGGGGTGCACTGTGGAAAATCCATCTGGATCATACTCACACCTAATGACGTCACAGACACACACACGCCCTGCGCAGAGTGGTTTTATTTTTGTGTCTAAATTGAATACGCTTCACAGACTAAACTCACTGAACTGAGAGAGGGAGGGAACAAGAAGGAGGGAAGACGGGAAATCGAGACAGAAAGGCGAAGATAAGAGAGGAGACGGAAGAGAAACAGATGTAGAAGAAGGAAGACAGCTGACCGGTGGCGACCCATGCTGCACCACGAGTATCACATGAAGAAGAAGTTATGAATAACATAAATATTTTCTTTAATGTTAAAAAAACTATCTATATATTATACAGACCTGAGTACTGTGTATAATCTGCATTTGAAGAATATGGGTAGATGTCTAGTTTGATAGCAGAACCAAAGTGCGTCTGTTACGTTGAGTCAGTGTCTCATTGTCAGTGGCACGGCAGATAGAGCTGCTTTGTGTTGACAGTGGATTATGTTTAAGTTACGTTTCTGTGTTGTCATGAATGAAGAGTCTTTGAGTGAAGACTCATACAGTTTATTACCATCCCCACAAGTTGAGCGACATTATGTTGTTGTTACATTATGTTGAATGATGCTAAATATTAGCGGACTTGCTGATTAACATCAACATTTGAGTTCTTTTGATTGTCCAGTTAGCGTCTTCTAGTTTTACCAAGCAGTGAGCCGCTTGACTCCACGTTCTCAGTTGAAGGAGAGACAGGCGAAATGTACCTAGAGTAAATAGTAAATGACCATAAGTTAATATTTTAAAGCAGTGCTATGCATGATTATGTTGTTTAGGTTTATACTGTTGATAAGTGGTAGAGTGCATCTTGATCCCAAAAAAAACACCAGCCACACCTGCAGATAACACAAGTTGACTAAGACAGAAAGGCTTGTGAGTTTCAAATTTACCCACACACACCTAATAAGTCTGCACTTGACCACCCCTCTCCCTTTTCCCCTCGTACATAAATATTAAAATATGTTGGGCAGGTACAACTAATCCTCTGTATTTGTGTATGCGTGCGTGTGTGAGAGAGAACGAAACTGGGATAAGGGCTGTGTGTGGTGCTGGTGGTGTGGAGATTCTGGCACAGCGCGGTAGTCATTTCCCTTCTAGACTCACACATTCATCATACACACACACAAACGGCAAGCGTTGGAATATCATTACGGTAAGAGCTGCAGTGAGGAGGCCCCTGACACAAGCGGCCCTTTGTTCGAATGCAGACACGCACACTCGCACACGCACACACACACGGAGCAGACCCAGACTCAGGCCTTCCATATCGCCAATATAATTACAGCTATTACATCTGACTCAAATATAACTTTACATGTCGGCCCCTCTCTCTCTTTCTCTGTCTGCTTCTTTCTCCATCTCTGCTCTTTTCCCTCTGTCTCTCTTACCGTCAAGTACCAATTTGGAGCCATGTATAACCATTTGTGTGCCTGTGTGTGTGCGTGTGGTGGCATTTTGCTATATAAACATTACCTCAACTAACGAGCGGTAACTGGTCTGGCCCAAATTTTAACTTAATGACCTGTAGAGTCAGTTTTTTACTGTGCAACAGTGGGGGAAAGTCTCAGCTTCCCTGTCTTTCTCTCTCTATTTCTCTGGTGGGGTGGAAGGAAGAAAGACAAAATATTTTTCACTGATCAATTTCTTGACTTTCACTTTTCTGTGTATCAGCTTTTTTATGTACATGAGCTGAGAGGAGCAGTTTTTGAAAATACATTTTTCAAATGACAGAAAATGAATCATCATTTAGCAAAAAAAAAAGTTTATAATTGTTTATTATCATCTAAACACTGCATCATTGAGTTTGGGGCTGTAAAACTAGACAAACAATCTGAAGACTTCTATTTGAAGTGGCCACTTGTGACTTCACTTTTGTAAACTATAAAAAAAAATGTGTCTAAATAATGAAAATAACTTTTAATCGTTACCCCCGTCAAAATCGTTGGGAGAAGCCCTAAAGGAAAAGTTGAACAACATGCAAAAAACAACATAAATAAAGTCAGAAAACCGATGGCAACAAACAGTCATTAACAGCAATTACAAGAGTCATAAAAACAACATGCAAAGAAAGTTCCACAGGGACTGAAAGAATCCAGTTTGACTTTCTAATTTCAAAAGGCTGTCTCACCGCCTCCTCTGAATCCGGCATGGCACCATTAACCACCATTGGTCAGAAACACAAATACTGAACCCGCGTCCCCCCTTGTGGAACTGACCAGCAGAGAGGTTTCATCTAGTGCGTTGGGTCGGGACGGTAAACGTTCTCTGTTTGGGGTGAATGCAGTGAGAAAGGAGCAGCTTTTGGTGGCTCTGCAACTCTGCAGGTCAAGCATGGCGCTAACAGGTTTGGAGTTCAGTTCACACTGTCACTGTGTTCAGCGAAAGCAGCTTTAAAAGAGAGACGTGGTGAAAAAAATAACACATGGCGCACAGAGAGGACTGAGACTAACGGCAGCTTTAGCAGCAGCTGCACCCGTGTGTCCCCACCTCCCTGCTTGTTAAAAAGAAACTTATGTCCTGGCTGCAACCCTTTCTAAATCCTTGATATTTAAACATCTCCCAGGCCTTTTCAAAAGCCATTTAAGCATCAAAAGAAAGGGAAGGGATTAAACTGTAGCAGTGTAACAAGACCAGAGACAAGACTCGACTCATTTTCTTTTTTCTGTAACAGTGTGCCAACTAGTAGCCATGACATCTTATGGTTTCTACCAGACCACCACATATGTATGTTGTTACGTCCAATGTTATTGGCCTTTTGTCTGCAACATGATGGACAGTTTAAGTTATTCTGCAGCCCCTCCCTCTCGCTCTCTCTATGCTAAATAGGCTTTTTCGTGGCTATGAGGCCAGTGAGTTTCCACCGTGCTGAAATCACATGTGATGGCTAACTGACTGCATGTGTGTGTGTTAGTGTATTTGTTTGTGACAAATTAGGGGCTTGAGAGTAAAGGGCTTTTTGTAGGGGATGGCAGGGGTGGAGCTGGATGGAGACGATAATGGAAAACAGTCATCCTTCAAAACTCATAGTCAGAAAATACATTCTGATGTATCAGCACACGCGGACGCTGGTAGAAATGTAGATTCAGTTCTCCAGACATTGTTAATGAAAACTCCGCTGCGAGGTGTTTGCTAATAGAAAATTTGAAAATGTCAAACCTGTGTGCGAGACGTCGCTGCTGTTGGCACTGTTTTATTACCTCGAGCACAGTGTTCGATTGCAGTTTTAAAGCTTTATTGAAGAAATAACGACTTCTGCTTTTATTCACAACAAATTGTTTCATTTTAATGTTTTATCTTTACATGTGTTGTTAATCTGTGTTTTTATGTATATGCATATATAAAGTTAAACTCTTTGGAGAGCTGATTTTAGTTTGTGCTTTACTGGAGATGTTTTGTGTTTTACCAACCATATAACAGTTGCTTTTTTATTGCTTATTTTCAATCCTCTAATCTTTTTCTGCTCCTCTATCCTTTTCTTTTTTTTGGAAGAAATTTCCCTGCTTCTTTTTCTTCGCATCCTTTTTGTAAGTCCCTTAATAATTAGTTAATTTGCTCAATGCCCACATGACAAACAGGCTCTCTGTCATCACAATTGTTAACTGGTGATTGGTGTGAGGCAGTTAAGCATACCTTGCAAAGACACACACAGAGATTCTCAGCAGGAGGGTATAACAGACCATCTACACAGCTGGAAAACACAAACAGCTGGGAAGCAATTGGCACAAACGGAATTAGCCTGCTACGGTTTTTGTGCTTTTATAAATGGGCGCAGGTTTTGGCTCTACTAGTCAGTCAGTGCACACAACAATTAAAACCACACCACATTCACCTTTTTAATAAAGAGGAAGTTAAGTCCTATACACCTATAATTCGGTGAAACTACTCACCTTTTGCAGGAGCTGAGAGCATTTGAAAAACATTCTAATAAAAAAAGAAAAACCACTTTTTATGCACTAGATTTATGCCTTCATAGCTTTTACAACATATGTAAAACTTAGCTCATTTGTTAGTTTTCATTGCAGCTGAGTTCTCTGCTGTTCTTACACGTGTAGATACCAACAACAAAAAATAGAGCAAAACATCTGAATGAAGTCCTTGAGGAACTAATTTGCAGTCAGCTGAACAAAGATATAATATAATGTTCAATGTTTGTTTACTGTGTGTGTAAACGTGTGCATATTTGTGAGTGTGCTTGTCTGCGGGGAGCAATGTTTAACGCGTACACACCATCTGGACGTCTTCAAACACTGCATCAGTCTCCCGAACACTGGCGCGTGTGTGTGTTGCTTCCTTGGATGCATACTGTTAAACATGTATACCGTATAAGTGAGTATGTATGTGCTGTGAACACGCATGCAGCACTGCTGGGCACCTTACAGGTTTTGCTCGTATGTACTGGTGCTATTTTTATTTGACATTATCACTGATTATGTTTACATTATCCTACAAACTGGGTCACAGCATGTGAATTGTCCAGTTGCTGGTTCATACAAGGACATCATGCCAGGTTTATTGCAGCCTAAATAGTGTAATAATAGTGTAATAAATCAGATTTTTCTTTTTTTGTGAATGTCTTATCTGTCTTGTGTCTGGTAGGATTACAGACAGACAGGAACACAGTTGTCGACAGATAGTCTTAAGGGTGTGATGACATCACTTTAGGACTGATTTGCTGTAATCTACTTTGGACTTGCTTGTATATTGAAAGCCATTGGTCATTTTCTCCAGCTGTTTGCCAATTCTCATAGACGATATTAGTGTTCTTTCCATTTGCACTAATTGCACCTTTTAACCTACTTCCTAACCTACATTACCTCATTGTTTTTGTTGTTAGGCTCTCTGACGTTATGGATAATGCACATTATGCCACTCGCACTTGCACTGCCACAGCAGGTAATCAGATCTCCCATTTCCATTTTCCCATTGCATTTCTACTTATTATTGCAGAGCTACGGCCATTACACCCTTCACTACCATCCATTCAGTTGTCAGAGCGAGAATATTTGCCCAGTGATTCACTCGCTCTCCCTGAAGAGTCAGGTATTACTAAATAGAGTCAGGCCAGTCAAGTCTCTAAATATCATTGTAATCAGTCAGTTGGTTAGCCAGTCAATAAACCAGTCACCCAGTCAATCAGCTCGGCAGCAGGCCAGCTAGTCAGTCATTCAAGTATACATCTGGTCACTATGCCAACTAAACAATCAGGCGACTGGCCAAGTGGATAGTCAGTCAGTAAAATAATCATCTGAACAGTTTGCCAACAAGCCAAATATTAAATTACCTATTCAGCCTACCAGCCAAAAACAGCCAGCCAGCTAGTCAGTCTGACGGACAGACAGAAGTGTAATTAGTGATAAGTGATTAGGATGTTCCAGTCATTTAGGATGAACAACTGCATACTGCAATTAGGGCATCTCTCTTTCTCTCTCTGTCTCTCCCATCCCCATTGTTCAATAGTATCTGCTCTCCAGTTACAGCTGTGTGTGTGTGTGTGTGTAGCCAGACACATCACATACACACATTACAAACATTATCATTCCGCTCTTTGCTGCACTCAGAGAAACTTCCACTGAGAATCCATTACCAGCTAGAAGCACTCAGACTAATTATGAATAGAATTTCACTGAGCTGCATTGTTTGGATACACAAAAACCTGTTTTAATAAAGCAAAAAATATTTCACTTCTCGACTTAGTGTTAACATTCTTTAATAACGAAAAATAAAAGGAATACTTTACATTTAAATGCATGAACGTTTTAGTCTAACAGATGTCTGCAAATGACATGCAGCAATTTTTGCTGTCAAAGGATTTAAACATGTTTTAATGTAAATACATTTTGACAGTTCGAATTTTGACTGATGAAAAAGGAATTAATCCGAATGAACATGTTTTGACAACTCCAGTAAAAATGGTGCATCGTCTCTTGTGGACAGTGTCTGTGTGAGGTCTACGTGTTTCTGTGTGTGGTGTGGAGGTGGAAAGAAGTGAGTTTACCTGACTTCTGTGGCTTCCTCCTCATCTCAGCTTGTGCCTACTGACTTGAGGCTGCATGTGCTACTACATATCAGTCACTGGATTGAAGCCCTCTTGTGTTTGGTGGTTTTATCCTCATTGGTTAAAGCTAACCTGTGTTTGTGTTGGTGCTACAGTGCATCAATAAGTCAGTTATTCTTGTGTGTAATTTTAATTTGATCAATAAAAGCAGTGCTGAGGTATTAAAAACTCTTTTACATCCACACCTTACACGCTTTTGCTTTCTTGTCTTACTTCCCACTTCTTCCTCATGTCCGTTCTCCAATCATGTTTTCCTGTGATCGTCTTAACCCGCTGGGGAAATGTCTGGAATATTGCGTTTCTGCTGCTAATGGGACACATTTAAAAGGGCCATCAGAAAAATGGCTTTTTTCACTTTTATTGATGCCTTGTGGAAATCTTCAATTTCATTTTTCTCCCCACATCCTTTTAAGGGTGTAGCTGGTGATTCCAAAAGACAGAAGATGTAATAGCTTGAGGGGCGAACTGCATACTACACTACGCTACCAGGGAAGTTTGGAGTCACTCGCTAACACCATTGGTTTTTTTTAAAGCAAAACAAATTTTAAAAGTTAGATTTGCTTAGAAATACAGTTTAGACATCGTTAATGTTGTGAATGGCTTTCATAGCCTTTTCTTGTTGGATCAAGCAACCATTATATTGCCAGAGGTTGTGGTGCGCAGCAGATCACCTGTGGAGACCTGTTACTCATTGGGAAGGATTGTGCTGTTATATTTGACCTTACCCTCTCATTGGAGCAGCACATTAAATATTTTATTTAAACTTTTTGCTTTCAGGTCTGACCTGTGCTGATAATAAGAGTCAGAATAATTTAGCAAAATTAGCAACTAACTCCAGAGAACCTGACATTACCCAGATTTCTTTCCCTTCCCTCCCTTTCCCTTTACACATGTCTGATCTTTCATTTGTCTTCTCTCTTCTCTGAATTCAGGACTTCTGCCTGTCCTGAAAGTTAAAAACTCAGCTGCTCGTTCTGTTAGAGGTTTGGTCAATTTGAAGGTCCAAGGATATATGATGCCATGTTCTGTGCAGATTACAAAGCCCCTTGAGGAACATTTCTGATATAACTATATAAATAACATTTTCTTGGCTTTTCAGTTGCCTTGTAATGTAACACTGTGTGATAGTTGCTAGGTTGAGTCATGATTTGTTGAGGAGCCATTTAGCTCATTTACTGGAACCGTCAAAGCCCAGTCTGAGGTTTGTTGCCATATTTACAAATCCTCCACACAGCGGTAAGGACAAACGTCCTTTTAGTCTAGACGTGATACTGTTAAGACTATTTGTGGTAACAGGAAATCAAAACTGAGTCAGCAAAGGCAGCAGATTTGTGCCAGACACAGTAGTAATAGGATACAAATGCTCCTTCTGAAAAAAAGCTAATAATTATTTTTCAAAGACAGTCGGAAAGATACGAGACAAGAGGACATGTGATGAAATGATGCTAAGAGTTAGAGTACAAGCACATGGTCTGATCTTTAAACCAACAATCAACTAAGCTTTTACATCCAGTCTTTGTCTCTGTTTCTCTCACTAACTATATTACTGTAATAACAAGATAACGTTGTTATGTTACAAACTCAATAGAAGCATTTTTTTACTCAGACCTCCTCTGCATCTGCTGATAAAGAGGACAGATCCAATATCAGTGCTGCCGAATGACACACAAACACAGACGGACATTTATTTCATGGAGAAAATGCAACATGATAAGTCTTAGCTGCTGGAGAAATCAAAACAGTCAATGTAAAGGAATTCTTGACAGGGTTTATCTGTCCGTCCTTCTGAGTTGAATTTGACAGCGACGATGCAAAATAAAATCTGTGCAGCTATTAGAAACATTTACTGTGCAACCCCGTCTCCCACGAAATAAATGTTCGCACCACTTTATTTTGATAGAAAGCTGTTGCTACAGTATCTGGAGTGATCCATTGGTAGAGATCAGAAGCAATGAATTGATTTGAACTAACTAATATTAAAATATCTTTGATTCTTGTGAGTGTGACACATATACAGAGAAATAAAAATAATAATAATCTTAAAGGGGAAAAACACTTTTTAACAGCACTGCACAAACAACGAGACGGGCGCCGTCTTTGCGCTTGTTCTCATCGGAGTCACCTACGGGTCAAGGAGAAGCCGAAAGCATCAGCACATCAAGTCAAATATCACGTGGTACCATCTATAAATCATCATTACCATTACAATTGACTCTTATTGTAATTCTGAAGGAAGAGGGCGGTGATGATTAAATTCGAGAAACGGGGGAGAGAATGAGAAGGAAGCGCGGGGGAACAGGAGAGCAGAAAAGGCAAAGTCATAATTGGACTATAGAGAACATTGTTAGCAGTAAATGATCCACATCGTGTGATGACTTGGCAGTTGTTGGATCCTATCATGAGCCAGCAGTTCTGTGATGACTGGTGTCACTCATGGATGGACACACAGGACTCTAAAGGTCAGAGCAGAATCATCTCGGAGACTCCAGGTGGCACTTCCTGTTTCCCGTTTCCCGCTCAGGCCCGTTTCTAAAATCCTCTTTCTCAGTAATCCGCGTTTATCTGTGATCCCGCTGGGCCCATCGAACAGTTTTTAATGAAACAGAATATTTCTGTTCGTCACTGAAAGGATGTAATGTCTCCGCAGGATGTTTATGTCTGAAGTAATCACAACATCAACAGAAGAATTCTCCAACATATGGATGATATGTTTGGTAGTTTTGGACAGAATGAGGGCTTATCCACATACAGAAACCTGTCAATGGGATACTCAGAGAAATCTAAACATTCTTGGCGTAGAGATATGTGGAGGAAGTGCTGAAAGTTTGGCTGCAAAACCTGACTTGACATTAGCTCAGAATAAAGCACAACCTGCCTCCTGAACATGAATAATGTATGAGGAGAGCTGAGACCACAGGGACTTATTACGGTCTAACGCAGACCTGGCCAGTGTCCCCACCAGCCCCTCGAGTCGGGAATCCTGTCCCTCACCATATTGGGTTTGATGTCACCAGTCCGTGGAGAGGCAGTCTTGAGGCAGCCATTTTGTGCACCTCCTGGCAGACGTTGCACCCGTTTCATTGGGATACGGGAGAGAATTCACCCCGTTTAAGTGGGCGGTGGCCGCTAATTACCGTATGTTAATGTTTCTGTGGATTCAGCGGGCCAACACGTCGCCTCGCTGAAATCCACCGTGCTCTGCTACAGATGAAATCAAGTGTGCGCCTCGCTCAACATCAACGTCATTCTTCTTTTACTTCTTTTTCTTCGCCCTGATTTCTTTTCCTCCTCATTTCTCCACCTCATTTTCACCTTATTGCTCCGTACCTACCTTCCTCCGCCTTTCTTTTTCTCTCTCCATCCATCCACTCCTCTTTTCACTCATTCACTCCATCTGTCTACTTGCATATGCTGTGAATCAGAATAAGTTTCCGTGGGGAACGGCTGTGAATATTATCTTAAATTTTTCATTCCTCATCTCTGCTGCTAGTTTTACCCTCAATTTGTTGCCCAGAGCCAAAAAGCAACATGGGATTCATGAAACATGCACACACCACAGAAAATGTGATTATAGCCTATCCATCTCTCTTTCCACCCTTGTCTCTCACCATCCACGACAACATGGGAATCGTGAAACGTGCTCACACCTCAGACTGGACTACTTCTCATTCTCTCTCTCATGTCTCCTGTTTCTCCCGCCCCACCCTCCCTGCTCTTCTCTCCCTTTCAATCCCTTTTATTTCATTTTTCCTCTCACTTGTCTCGCTTTGTGTTATCAATCCTCCTTTCCTTACTTCAATGTCTTTTTCTCCTCCGCCTGTATTTCACTCCCTTATGCTCAGAGGTAATTCTCTCCCTCATCTCCCGAGCTTTATTTGTCATTATCGTCATCATTTTCCTTCTCTTTTTCTTGCGTGCGCACACATACGGTATACACAGAAACTGCCGTGCACGAATCTGGTTTGCATATCAGCGCCGCCACCCCAGAACAGTGTAGTGGCTACGATGGCGTTTGTGTGATTTGAGAGACATAGAAAGATAGAGAAGCAAAGAAGTATTCATGCTTTAGCTGTTGGTTTGCTCTCATTTTCCCACGATGCTTTCTACAAACACTGCGTTGGTAAAAGTATTTGAATGTTGGGATTGAAAGAGATAAGATGCAGATAGACTCACAGAAAATAAAGTTTATGTTTATTATGACTTTCGCTGTTCAGAATGACACGATTAACATGCTTCGTATTAACATCAGGTTAACTGGTGTAATTGTATAAGAATATTTGGATTATTATAAAAAAGAATCCTGTTTAAGGGAGACAAGTTATTCATTGTTTTGTGGCAGGGGACAAATAAAGAGAAACTGGGGACGAGCGCATATTTGTAGACAATTTAACATTTGAATAAGCTGAAAATCAAAGCGTGTCCATCATGGATGTCAAGATTTTTCATATCATGTGTAAGTGACCAAAGTCTCTTTTTTTGTGCTCCTTAATGCAATTCTTCTCATAACAGACAGATTTCCTGGTTGCAAACAGGGATTTGTACCTTCTGTACATTCACATTGTTTTACAATAAATTAAACTGAATTTCAAATTGAATGTTATAACGTTCGCCTTTCTTTGACTAAATACATGAACATGACCTTCACAGCAGTAGAGAAAGGATGATGCACATGAGCACAGATGTCTCTTGCTTTAACACACACACACATACACATCTATGAAAACAATAATGACATAAAAACAGAAAGACAGAGCTAAGATGGATGGAAAAATGACGAGAAGAGAATAGAGTACACTACAAACACACTGGGGAGGCTGATAAATTAATATCATGTGTCGTCATAGACAGTTTACCCATGTGACATTAGCTAAGATGATGGATGAGCGCGGTTTGTCGACAAAAGCATGCATGTGTGTGTGTGTGTGTGTGTGTTTGTGTGAAACTGACTGAAGCTGAAGAACTTTATATGACTTGTGAACGTGCAAATATGTGTGATTCCTTTTGTTTTAAAAATAAATTTGAACAAATGTGTTTTTTCATGTCTCTGCATGTGACATTTATTACTATATTATGCACGTTTGTCTGAAGACTTTCTTGTCCTTATCTCCCTGTAATGTCATCCCTTCCTTTCTTGTCGAGCAACGTTGTGACAAACCTTTAAATGTAGAGACGTAAATAGTAGCAATAACTCAATCCATAATGTATATCATCAGACAGATTTGCATAATAGAAAAAAAGAACAAAGCAGGGAAAGGGATTCATTAAACGTGAATCAACTGATAATTGCTAACATTAGCTCATATTTTATTATACATATATTCATGTTTGTGTCTCTGCTTGATTGAATCTGTTACTGCGACGTCATGTCATCAAACGTGTCTCATATTAAAACAGATTAGATCAGTGAATTAGATCAGCAGAGGGCTTACATGAAACAACTGAGACTAACTATGTAAAAGAGTAGAAGGCCACAGCAACAAAGCTGTCTGTAGTATGTTTATTGCCTAATGGGTGGAGGGTTTTACTGCGCATCACAGCTGCAGTATCAGACTCTCATGACTGACTCCAGATTCTAACAGGGACGCCGCTGGAATGGGAATAAAGGAGCCCACTAATCCCGTGCGGTGGCAACCTGTCCGCTGTTTAGATGGAGTAGCTGCTTGTTTGTAAATTCTGTGATTTACCAGGAAATGCCCCAGATCCAGAGAGACCTTGATGAATTTACAGCAGTCCTCGCAGTCAAGGACATCACTTCAGAGTGTATGTGCGTTCGTGCTAGTGCTGGTGTTGTGGCTGCGGACGAGCGTACACAATGTGCAGCTGTGTGTTTGAACATAAATCGAGATTTAATCAGTAGTCTCCCTACTTTTAGTCCCCACTCTTGGTTGAGCTACAAAAACACTGGATCATACATTTCCCATAATCCACCTCGTGGACTCTTTGAAGATAATCCCGATGGCATCACTGTGATTGTTTTCTCAGACTTCACAAAGCTCCTGCAGAGCCACACAGGACATTAAACTGTTGATTTCACAACTCGAGCGGAATCCTCAATAAGGAGTAAATCTTCAGTTTAACATTAAACATTATTATAAATATCTCATTCTAATCCACGGTCATTGTTTTGACTGTGTTTATCATGTTTCTCCAGTGTTTTTAGGAAAATGCACAGTCAGCATAGCTTACTGTGATAAATTTTTTATATATAATTGCATCATACCTTTACACAGACGCACTCACTTTGCCTTATTTCTTCATGTTACATGTAATTCAGATGTAATCAGTGAACTTTACCAACCCGCCCACAGAAATGTGACGTATAGATTTGCACCAATGGAAATAAATAAAAAGATCAACTTGGTGGACGAAACAAAAAAGACAGTTTGAGCTTTTCCATGAAACCACAATATAATTCACTGTTGTGCCAACAATTCTAATGAGGAAAATATGTCCTTATCCCCCAACACTGACAACGTTGATGCTGACAAATACGGAATAAGCTGTGAGAGATCAAGTGGAAAATGTGTCAAGTCTGGTTCAGTGTGAATTAACCCTTTAAAACACAGGCCTGTTGCCCCTTTGTCAGTGGTAGAAAATATGTTGTCAGTAAATGAGAGTGAATACAGGGTGCCGCTGAACAAAGAAAGACAAGTATAAAAAGCTGGATTTGATAGCAATGTGTAAAAGTAGGCACTGGTAGCGTCTAGACAGTTGGCACCATGAGACAGACACAGGGAGAGCAACACATTGAGACAGAGAGAGAGAGAGAGAGACGCTGTGGTTTCTCTTCTCATGGACATATAATCAGTTTAAGAGGAAGTTTTTTCCCCTCAGTTTTTCTTTGATGCACAATCAGATTTTCGAGCTACACTGTAATTCTCTGTCTCTTTCTTCATCTGTTGCTCTCTCTCTCTCTCTCTCTCTCTGTCTTTCTGTCGCTGTGACGTCTGCTCTCGCTCGCTCCCTTGCTCTCTGTTGATGGTGTTTGATGTGGTGGCACCCTGGCATTGTTCTTGCTATTGTGCCAGTGTGGAAAGAAGGGAGGAGGGACAGGACGAAGGGAACAAGACAGAGATAGATGAAGGGATGGTATTCCAGTATTGATGTGGCATTGAGGCCCCAGGAAAGCTTAAAATCTGGATATAATTGACAGCTACACTGGCAGATCTGGGAATCCCATCAGAATTCAGTGGAATGCTCAGGAATGTTCCAGAATGGCCTCTCGGAGGATTCTGGAGGGAGCAGCAGACTCCTGTAGCACCATAACATCATCATAGATATCCAACACTCATGTTTCTGATCTCCTCTTCTATCACACTGCCCTGCCACTGTCTGTTGGTGTTTGTGTGGGTGAGCGTTTTAGCCTGTATTTGTGCGCGTGCATTTGTGGGTTTCTTTAATGTCATGACGACCATCTTTTCAGACAGTCAGACAGGAGAACATTTGTAAAGATGGCCACAGCTTAATTCTTTAAGGTTGGATAAGGTTGACTCGTTTTTACGTTACATTTAGCTTGAGTAAGAAGTCCAGGTTTTAATCTAACAAGCTAAAATGAGTGAAAATGTGAATTTTAGACTAGACTGAAGAAGACTTACTCTATCCTTCCTAGACCAACTAAACTTTGGGCATTTTTTTACGGTACACTTCTGATGTGTATTTGCGTATTCATGGTTTATAGTTGACAATGAAAGTTGTGTTTTTGCTGACCTCCAGTGGTTGAACATGTCACCTTTATACAGTACTGTACAGGTGTAGTGCATGAAATGTGCACCTCTGACCACGCCCATGAATGATTCAGAAAAAAGGGACCTGAAGCAATTTTATACTTTCAGTCAACATCATTGTGTTTCGCTCATAACCACAGTTACAGTGGATCCATGTGTGTAATTCCTTTTCGTTCTTCAGCTGTTCAGCGGCCTGGTAGCTCAATGGGTTAAGCGTCTCACTGGGATGCAGAAGGTTGTCGGTTCGAACCCCGTCTGACTCCTAATCCATCCCCTACCAGGTGTGTCCCTGAGCCACACACCCGGCGCTAGCTCCTTGTAAGTCGCTTTGGATAAAAGCGTCTGCCAAGAAAAGCAAAGTAAAGTAAAGTCCATCGTGTCCATCACGTCTCATGTAACCCAGCTCGCGTTATGACACAGTGTGAAGCTCTGCTGCCAAAACACAAGTAACCCACACTCAATACTGTGCCTGAATGCATCCTGTGTAAATACAGATGGAAGACTGAGGCTGCTGCTGCTCTGCTGGCATGCATTATGTATGGTAAGGACTCATAAAGCCAAGTCAAACTAATTCAGCAACAGCAACTGAAAGCAATCACATCGTGTTACTGAAGTTGACTTCGAGTCAGTACTGTAGGGCTGTGTATGAAATTCCTCACTGCAGAGTGTGTAACTGTAGAGTGAGCTACATTTACTGTCTGCCACTGTGATTTCAGACAGCGGATAAATTGTAGAAGCTCTAGTGTAAAGTTTTGTTATTTAAAGAGAAATGAAAAATAACCCTTTTTTGTAATGAAGGCAGGACAGTCCATAAAAATGAGTCTGTTTCCTGCAATTTCTTAAACCAATAAACTTTGTGTTTTGCCCTTAATTACTAAGAAGAAAATACTGTTTACATAACCAGAATTTTTTGATTATGGTCTGAAATAAAAACAAACAAAATTGTGTTGGTGTTTTTTTTTTACAGTTTTTATGTTTTGTAATTGTTTTATGCAGACTCTCTGCCACCATGATGATATGTGACTCAGATGCTGTGTAGTTGTTGTGTAACAAATTCTGGTTCTTTGCCACACTTTGTGGTTTCATATGTGTCAACAATCTAAAATGTGTGTTCAGCTTCTGGGTGTCAAGTTTATTTGTTTTTGAGGAATTTTTGGGACAATAGAACCACTTCAATACGACCTCATCTCTTGATCATTTTATGGGTTTTTTTTACAGCAAGCTGACAAATATGCTGAAGCATTTCAACAGAAAACCTTCATCAGAGCAGATCTGCACCAAAAGCTCCACGGTAGGAGTATGTTGTACAAGCTGCAGTCAGCAAGCCCAAAGAATTTATTCAAGACAAACCACTTATTCAGATCAGGTGCCAAAAATAACGGGATTATGCTTTCTGCTGATAAGAAGTGATGGGAGAGGACACCTGTTTCCTCCTCATGTGGCACATGATCCCGTTTCCAGATGGATGATTCTCTGTGTGCATGGTGTCTGCAGCTGTTTGGAGTGCATGTCTCTACATACGCATGATACAACAACACACACGCACACACACACACGCACACACACACATACGCACACATGTTTTCCTCAGTCTCTCTATCACTCCCTGTTTGACCCTCTTTGTGCATCACTATAGATTTAGACCACAGCAAATGATCAATTCCTTTGAAATAACTGTCAGCAAACACTAAGGAATCTGACTTTACTGAACAGTGACTTGCACGGACTTCCAAATGAATCTCTGTGTTAGCTTACACCAAACAACATGGAGTACTTCTGGATTCCCGATATGACTCACGAAGTACCGAGCTAACATGCTCCCAATAATGTTTCATATTACGTGTTTGTAGCATTTCTGTTGATCGTTGATCTATGTTTCCCTCTTAGAGCCTTTCTCTGAATCCATATCTTTTTTAGTTTTTGCCAGTGGTTCTATCGTTAAATAAAAAAATCCAAGAATACACATCTCAAACTAATTTAAATGTTGATTACTGGGTAGTCCACTCCCCTCTCAGCTCCAATAAAGCTTTTCTTGTTTCAAAGCAGAGAGGAAGACTCCCAGATGGGAAATTCACAGACCTGTGGGTGTATGTACATTTTGTGGTATTTATGTGGTTCCAGAGGCCTGTAACTTCTTCCACTACTACAATTAGTATTATATTCTTTACAATTAAAGACTCTATGTGGAGTAGAGTGGAGCCAAAAGATCAAGGTTTGATATGGTCCCATCTGCCCGATGCAAAACTCAACATTCATTTAAAAAATTAAGCTTGTGTTTTACAAAGGGCAAAACATTTTACATTTTACATTTAATTTAGCTTCAAACACCTGTTTTTCTATTCTTGTTATTGTTCTTTCACAGTTTTCTCCTTCATCAGCTCCATACTGTTGCTGCATTGAGGGAGCTTTTCATGCTTCTACATTGCTTTATTAATATGTTTGAAAAAGTCCCACATCATATGACCCTTTAACTTTGTAATACTGAATAAAAAAATAAAATTTCAAGCATGATATTTTTGCATGTGCTCAAAAGGCCCAGCGCCAAAACTGGACAAAATTGTAGCGTACACAACGGATGTTTACCCGATCAGTATCTCCGTCTCATCAAAACTGAAAATGAAAATCAATTAAATGTCATCTAAATGACTCCAAACTTTCTTTGTTTCTAGCTGAGCATAATGTGATGCCCTGTGTTTGTTTGCGCTCGCTTCCAGGGAAGATATAAAAAGTGAAAATGTCACCTGTAACTGTCAGGCATAACTGTGTTGTGTGTGGAATTCAATGGTTCAATGGCGAATTCAAAAGAGGAAATAAAGCGTGTGTGAGAAAGATAAAGGTCAATGATGGGAGACTGAAAAAGAAAGAACGGTAGAGACAGTGCAACTGAAACAGAATGACTGAGCCGCAGAGGAAAGAAAGAGCGAGGTGGAGAGACCGAGAGATGATTGATGGAGCCAAAAAGCCGATTTCTTGCTTCATCTGATCTGCATTACTCTGCAATCAGCAGGCACACACACACACACACACATTCTCACACACCTTGCAATCAACACACAAACACACTCTCAGCATCTCCCTCTCTGACTTAGCAATCAACATACCAGTTACTGATCAACCATTGTCATCAACAACACACACTGCATACATATTGAGAACACACATACATGGAGATGTAGCCGGTACTCATCTCCCACTAGCTACTACACACACACACACACACGCTTTCTCTCTCTCCTTCTGTGAGGAACGAGTATGTGAAAAAAAAGAAAGTCTGCACACTCGGGCCGTGTCTGGAGGATGCTGGTTTCAGCTCGTGTTGATGGCAACACCTCCCATCATGTCATACAGCGTCTCTGGGTTTTGTGTTTTGGACACAGACAGCCTTGCACGCTTCCTTTTTTATTTTCGCTATTGATACCCAAAGGACAAATTCATCTTTTTGCTTGCCTCCTCAACAGGAAGGTCAAACCGCAGGGTCAGCTACACAACTGCTCCCCTGGAGCTGGAGGCCTTCAGGATCTTCCTCAAGGACATTTTGGTCAGGAAAACAAAATACACAGGCTTAAAATCAAAAGTCTTCACTCCACATTTTTAGTACAAAATGAATCTTCACCATACCAAATGATAAATATTATACATGTATGTCCAGATAATGAATTATGCTTCATATATAACATGATCTGTTCACTGTGTTTTTGTTGTTTAGATTATTTGCATAACTTTGTCACAGCAGTCACATTTCATATCTAATATCATGTATAATACAGGTTGAACAACTTAAACACATGATGTTTTGAGAATTGTGGAGAACTCTGGACTGGAAAATGTTTACACGACAGGACAGAGGGGGTGAAAACTGACATCAGTGTGGAGATGATATATGAGTTGATTCTACCGAGTTACAGTTGTACAGTGCCTTATGTCAGCTGTCACTACACTACAGGCACATTAACAGAACTAAACATTAAGTCAGTGTTACCGGATCAGTATCACCATAAAATCCTATGTCTGCAAATTCTAGACATTTTTCTTGCAAGCGGTTCATGGAAACATTACGGCAGTTTTCATGTATTTTAACTATGTAGCTCACTTCTAATGTTAATTTTAAGCATGATAATGAGCTAAAATTCTGTAAAACGTGACGTTACTATCCTGTCATAATGTCATAATCTTAGTTAATCTCAACTAGTTGACTTGAGAAACGTGGGTTAGGTTGTGTTATATTCATAAGGGATAAACCAAAACATTACAAACAATCGAAGGAACTCTAATACGACTCCAACACCCACAATGACTTTAATAGGTAACACATTTCTGACAGTTTAAACTCCAAGCTGAGTTCATGGAAGAGCTGCGTTGGTTAGATTGTACTGGTGGACCTAATGAAGTAGCCAGTGAGTTTATATGCAAACATTTGTGCAGACACACGCAGATACACAATCACAGTACTTATGACAAATGAGTGCTCAGATTTGGAAACATGCAATGGAGTAAATGTAAGTGTCTCCCTCCTCCTTACTCACTTTTCTTAACCCGCGGTTCGGTCATGCACACACACACACACACACACTCGCGCGCGCACACATGAGAATGACTTATTAGAAGTCTAATGTATTTGGAGTCCTTCAGAGCAAACGCATGCAAATGCACACGCACTCCACACAGATGAGTGATTAGTAACTTAATGTTAGTGAAGCGTCATCATTTTTCAGTTGAGTGCTGCAGGTTTGTTGCTATGAATTATGACCTCTGTATCACCATCCATCTACGACTCTGTTTTTCCTCTATCCTCCCTCCATCAAGCGTTCTATCTTCATATATGTGTGTGTCTGTGTCTTTCTCCTCCTCCATTTCTGCTTCCCTCCCTCACTCCCTCTCATCGCTCATCTCTCTGCCTGCATGATCATCATAATCAGATATGATTTATAGAGACACACATGCCAACGCGCACGCACACACACACACACACACACACGAATCGTTAATCAGATATTTGTCCTGCGGTGGGATATCATAATTCTAACGATAACAGAATCTCTGGAAGATTAAAAAAAACACGCTACAACAAGATGCTGTCTGATAAATTACTCTACTTGAGTGGTTTATGTGCGCACGCAGCCGCACACAGAAATGCTTTCTAACACACATATATTGATATCTGCATAACAAACTATTCCTGTGCATTGGCACAAAGGACCGACACACACACGTGTCATTCACCTGTGTCGTTATTATCTCATCCTTGATCCAGCCTAAGTCATTCTTGAAGTCCTACGCGCTGTCTCTGGTTCGCTCGTGTAAGAATGCTAAATAATGACATAGTTAACTAATGGGATTTATATTGTGAGCATGCTAATGATTGCTGGTGGCTGCTGTTAAAGGTGCAGTCAGTAATATTTCATGGGCTCTTTGTACGAAAGACCATAATTTATGAGCAGGTGCTGTTGAGTGTTGCTGATCAATGCCAGCAGCTCAGCAGCCACTGAGGTAACAGAGGAGCTTTCAAACTTTCTAAACAGGCAGCTCCGGTTAGAAAGCCTGTGTCTGCAAATGTGAAAGTAATGGCAGCTGGGGAGATCATTAGGCCTTGGAGGACTTCTGCAGTCTATTGAACGGAATGATTTTGTGCTCCAAAATGAAAAAGCCGCCATTTAAAATAACTAATGCCCAGCCTCACAGGACACTTGTGGGTATGAAAATAAGACATTTTATGGGTTAGCTTTGACATTACTGGTGATTAGAAAATCTTTGCTCAGAAAATATTTTCTCAATTTATTTTGCACCAAATCTAGTGGCTCTTGAGATATTGACCGTGGGAGCTTAATTTTGACTAAATGCATTCACAGGACTTTTTTTTTCCAGAAATGTGTGTTTAAAAAAGCACGTCTATCTCTGTCTACCTCGGCATGAAAATGTTTTAGGATGCACCTTGACACGTGTCTGAGCGCTAGGCCATGTCCTCGTCCCCGCAACGCAATCCATAAACAATAAATACCTCCGTTCATACCATCATTTAAACGCTGATAGGCGATATAATGAAGTACTATTGTTGTATTTTGAGAGAGAGAGAGAGGAGAAAGGAAGAGAGAACATTAGTGGCGGGACAATTCCAAGAGCACAAGAGGGTGAGATGAAGTAAAGGAGAGAAACAGGAAAGGGTGGAGGACAGATGGAGAGGTTCAGATAGTAGGACGGAGAGAGAACAGGAGATAAAAGGAGAGGGGATGAAAGACAGGGAGGATGGGGGGGGGTGAGGAAGATGATGAGGCAGAGACTTACAGATTGAGAAAGAGCAGCGGTCTGTATGAGCACAGTGATGATCATATTGTCTGCATTATCTGCGGTGTATGTTTATGTGAGTGATGCCAAACAGGATCCATCCAGCGGGAGTTACCAGAGGACGACTCGGGCGCTCTCTCTCTCCTTTCTGACTCGACTCTGTCGAAAACAGAAGACTTCATCTTTCATTCCGATATGTGTATGAGAACTGTTCTCAGTTGTGTTTTGGACGTGGTGTTCCTGCGTTTCTCTCTATGATTCATGCCAGTTTTTCTTTTTTGTTTTGTTTTGTTTTTCTTTCAGACTGAAAAAAAAGAGGTGGTTTGAATGTATGCGAGCTGAAAGCACTGAGACAGAGGGGACTTTGTTCAGAGCTGTGTGGTTGTGAGAAATTCACCTTACACGAGGCAGAGCAAAAGCCACTGAGCTTTATTTCACTTACTTTCCAAGTCAATCAAATCTCGTCTGAACATCTAATGAGAATGACTCAACAACAAAAGCGTAGTCAGCGCAATGAAGCGAACAACACATTGGGTCAGACATGCTTAATTAACCAATCCATGCTCAGGTTTACTGGGTGTGTGCGGAATATGTATTGTGTATTTACAGAGTTTGAGCAGAAAATACTATAGACAAAGTGGTGGGTCCAATTTGAGACATCAGTGGTGTGTGCAGTGGGCGACTGACTGACAGCGAGCTGACTGACGGCTGCATTGCACAATAACACAAAGAGGGACAGAAAGCCCTGATGTGTAAGCAGTGTTGTGCCTTTTTATTAACTTTAACCACAGTCATGAACCATGATCATAACTTTAGCGTTATTTATTTGCCTCTACTACAGTCCTTTTCTAACCTAGATATAATATTATAATATATTATTTTTACGTTTTGTTTTACGTCGGAGGCTCAACTAGTCCATTTTTCAAAGCTTGACTTACTGGTCACATAATATTTGCAGGTTTACAACCTTTGAGCGGTGTCAACTGTTTTATTTTTTTCCTCAGCAGCGTAGTTTTAAATTCAGTCATGTTTGCTTCCACTCAGCTTCATTGTCTGTCAAAAACAATATATACAACCACAGCAAGTTTATTGCTATTTGTCTGCGGCACCGTATCCAACATATGCATCAATAAACCACCTATCATTTGGGAAATATATGGTGCAGGTCGCTCTGCATCACAAAACGCAGCAATCTCTGCTTTTGGTTTAATTCCAGGCTTGTTTATTAGGGATATTACGGCCTCTTCTGTGTGAGTGTGGTATATATATGCTGTGAATAGTAACAATCTGTAAAAAGTTTCACATACTATATGATAACTGATATGGCCCTTGATAATTCATCCTTTTCTCCCTTTGGCTCTCTCCTTCTCACTTACCCCACCCCACCCTGCCGTTGCATATTAAATGTAAATTATAGCAGAAAAGCTTGAATTTGAATTTCTTTTGGGATCCCCTGCAAGAAGCAACAACACTCTCATTGTTATGCGTACCCCTGTCTTGTGGCAAAGATGGAGTGTGTGTGTGTGGGTGTGTGTGTGTGTGTGTGTGTTGGGGGGTTCCTCTTTTCTGCCACTTAACCAGGAGGAAATCAAAATCTCTCTCTCCCTCTCTCTCTGTAAATGCACAAAGTCATGAATTCAGGACATTTTCATTAATTTACTTTCCATTTCCTGTTATCTGCTTTCTCTGATGCCCATTAAACGTACTCTCACACATGGATGCACACACGCTCATGTAAACACACACACACACACACACACACACAGTGAGTTTTAATTGATTGCTGTGTATGTCAGTCAGAGCTGTGATTTCCCTCTGGGTCATCTCTAAGCTGTTGTGTTGTGAGTGTCAAGTTTTTTCCTCTGTCACCTTCTTTGCAAAAAAAGTCTTTTTGTTCTTTGATTCACAATTAAAAAGAGACACTGCCTCTTTTGCATTTGTCCCTTTCTGTATTATTCCTTATGCTTCTCAAACCTCCCATTTTTTTTTTCCATCTCTCCATCCTTGTCATCTCCTTCCTCCCTCCCCATCAACTGAGCGTCCATGTCTTGTCAACTGTAATCAAGGATTCTCTCCACGTCCTCACCCACATCTGGGAGCAAGTGATGTGATTTCATCTTCATTTTTCCTTGAGGCAAATGATGACTTCATTTCCTACTCATGTGGAATTCCTTGTGTCTCAAATGTCAGTTGCCAAATCGTTCACTGGCTTATTCGACCTTGACTGCAGGATCACTGGATTACCACCTAGTTGTCAGACTTATCAGATCACTATAACCTGGTAACAGCATCGGATTGGAGGCTATGACACAAAGCAGGCAGACTTTATGTTTTTCTGTTGTTCGCTCCATTTCACACTCTATGACCCAACCTCCTCCCTGTGCAAGTAGGATGATGGTTTGTTTTCTATTTGTATGATACATTACACACACACACCATTAAAAAAATAATAAATTGTGTGATCCCTACTGTGTCATGAAAGTGCAGATGCACATATGCACAGATGCACAGGAACTTTTGTTGAGAGCCTGACGTGATTTATCAGTAGCATCACACAACATTTATATTACCTGCCAAATATTGTGGAGATCCCACTCTGCCACCGAACTACTCTGACCTCTTGTGCCATGGTCTCTGAAGATGTTCTCTGGTATCTGGCATCAGGGTGTTAGAAGTATATCCTTTAAGTCCTGTGAGCTTCAATGCGGATTGGACTCTTATAGCACACATACACACACACACACTCTGTCCACATTTTCGCTCTGATTCAGTCATCTAGACATCACAAGTGGACCCTTGTCAAAGTCAAATCCTTACACTCGCCCATTTTTTCAGCAACACGTCAGCCTCGAGAACCGACTGTTCGCCTGCCGCCTTAACCCCCCCTGTGAATCAGCAGCTTTATAAATTGCGCTGTTGCACTTCTTTGTCTCAGTCGAGGCTCTTCTCCTTCAGCTATTAGTTAAAATTCTGTAAGGCTACCGCAAAATATAATTAGAGCTGAGATAACATTTAGGGTGCAAATTAACGAGGCTCATGCCGCTGCGTTTCAATTGTATCTCAATAATCCTTGGGATTTGCTTTGTAAATCTGAGTGAAACATAGACTTAGTTCGTCCCGTGTGAATGTGGGACACAAAACACATACGGAGTGGGTAAGTCACACCTCCGTCTATGGTAAATAGTGCTTCACTGGTGATGCCAACAGCCAAGTAGATTGATATGACGGGTTTTTATTTAATCGGGTGACAAAGATTACAGTGATTAGTTCATTGCTGATGCTAAGAAGCTCACATTGTGAGCAACTAGATATGTATGTGTGACCTCAGAGCGGCATTTCAACCACGGTGACTTGTTGGTCAAAACAACTTTTCTGCAGGACACACAAGCTTTTCCACTTCGTAAGTAGAGTGGTATCTCCATAAAAGAGGGCTGGTCTTCAGGGTCAGAAAAGTTCACTGTGAAAAGACAGAGGCAGGGAGGAAACAGACAACAGCAAGAGGGAAAGAGATGACGGGAGAGCAAAACCTCATCAAAAAGGGAAAAAGATATACAAAGTTTAAAAACAGTTTTATGAAGACAAGACGCAGAAGAGAACGAGACAGAGGGAGGGAGGGAGGGAGGGATGGGTGGATGCCGGGTTAATCGCCATGCATGAAAACAACAAAAACGTTAAAAGGAAAAAGAGGAAACTTCACCACAGAGAAGCCGATCGCATGTTCAGATCCTCAGCTGCTGGTCAAAACAGGCGTAAACACACACACACACATTTGGGCTTTCATACCGAGGCTAGCACACGGAGAACAGGGTTATTCTAAGCGATAACGTCTTTAGCAGGGCTGAGGCCTCCTTGGATTTGGTCCTGTGGCCGAGCAGCACGGAAGCCACAGGCTATGATAGTAACTGGCTTTCTCTCAGACCTGAAAAGCCAAATATTCTCAGTCATATACTGCACAAGTGACAATCATAGACAGGAAGTTATGGCCCCCTATTGCGTGTTCACCTCAACGTCTTTATTTCGGCTGATCCACAGAACTTGGTATAACTCAGATTTGTGATGTGATAGAAATAATATGCATGGCGCAGAGCTTTGAAATAAAAGGACAGAAATATGTTTGTTGGGCCACGCTGCACAGAATCTGTATCTATAGCAACATGATATATCCTGACATGAATGTCAGCCTGTTTTACTACACACAGTATGTGTTTGATGTAATTCATAATGTCATGCTGGGACTCAAACATCTCATTAGATTGTTTCAATTTGAGTCATTACTGGTAATTCTGTCAAAATATTATTATTACCACATATTATTTATTCTTTCAATCTCTGATTGAGTGATTACTGGCTATTTGTTGAACGACAAAGCTATAAATATTAATTTTTCTATTCTTTTCCATTTGCCCCCTTTGGAGTCTTCTGTTGTGTGATTTGAAAGCAGCTAGTTTGAATCCCTCTGTAGCAGTGAAATAGCAAACAAAAAAGTCCATAGTCACAAAATAAATGCTTTTCTATCTGTTTCTCTCTCTCTCACACAAACACACACACACACACACACACATTCAGCCTTTTTCAACTGCAAATAATCAACTAGATGAATGGCAGATTTGCTGCAAACACCAAAACTGAGCATCCTACTCTAATTTTCATTCTATTTACATCTGCTCAACAAAATAACAGCAAAAGAAATCTGCAAACACTCGGGAAGCTCTTTGAGCACCAAGAGAACTGCTGGAGGACCAGTACCGATCAAGTCCACGTCCAGTAAGAGGACCAGTGGAGGTCTGTGGCCTCCGAGTGGAGAAGCTGTGTGTGAGGGAGTTGCTGTGTTTTGAAATTACATTTCACAGGGAGGCCCTGTCTCTTTTCTGTGGTCAGTCTTGCTCTCCGTTTCTTTTTGTCTGTCTATCATTCGATCTGCTTGTCTGTTGTGGTCAGTGCTCATTTTAGCCCGAGGACAACCCAGCTCTACGCACACACACAAGCAAAGGATTTTGGCATGGAGCTCAAACAAAACCACAGTGGTCCAGCCCTTGGCAACACAGCCGAGATGAACTGACCACTTTGACGTTTGTCTGAACACACACATGCACAAGCACACACAAACATGTTAGAGAGGAATAGAAAATAATAGAATATGCAGTATCTATGCTCTATGTGTATGAAGACATCTCATGTTTGAGATGAGACATTACGTTATTCTGTGATTGGAAAAAGTATGTGCACCGACAAAATGTGGGAAGATCTACTCATCATTCTCTCTACTCTGTTGTAAAATGTACGGACAGGTGAATAGAAAACATTTTGTAGCTGTAGTTTAACACGAATTTTAGTTTCAGGAATCACTTTTAGAAAGGACACAAGCTTGGAAATGCAAGACAGACCAGTATGACGAAATAGTGGGGAAGAGTATTCCTTTACTTACTGATGTGTTTGACTGGGCAAACTACACTCTGGCACACACACACACACGTGTGGACCATTCAGGGCCCCAGCTAAAAGCAGAGGGGACTGTTTCCTGTCTGTCAAACTATGCCCTGAGCGAAAGAAGGAAAGACTACAGAGCTTTGCTTTGGCAAATACTGTTGATCTGAACTGTTACCATTTATTTTATTTTTATGTGAATGTCACTATTACTCAACCATGCGCAGTGGAATGATGCTTCATAATACTACATGTAGAAATGAGTACTACATGTCAGAGGTAGATTATGGTCCATTTGTGACATTTGATTTATTTATTCCCTCCTCTTCCAGTATTTTCCCATTTTACCAAATCTCTACAGCCAAAAGTGTGTGGGCACAGTCTGAAGCTGTCGCAAACACACACACACACGCACGGTGACGTTCCTTGTCTCAGGGCCTATAGTTTTAGTTAAAGAAAATGTTTATGCTGCAGTATCTTACACAATACTTTCAATCTTATCTTGTCTGGATTTGACAAAACCCTTGTGCACAAATTGTACGATTTCCCAGTTTGATGACTTAACTTGCTTGCCCTGAGCTCAACCCCGTCCTGCACCTCCAGGATAGATCGAAATGATACCAACTGCGAACCAGGCCTTATCAGCCCACATCGCTAATGCTCTTGTGGCTGAATGGGAGCAAATCCCTGCAGTCAGATTCCAAAACGCTGTGAAAAGCCTTCCCAGAAGAGAGGATGCTCTTACTGCAGCTGGAGCTGCAACAATTGATGGATAAGTTGAAAAACAGGAAACGAATTAGAGGTTATTTCAAGTAATATTCTGATTAATCCGACTAATATTCTGGTTGTATGTCCACATGCTTTGGGTCATATATCTCTCCATTCGTCTCTTTACTGTGTTCATCATCAGGTTAGAAGATGTGACACTGGAGTAAAAACAGATGAACTGCTGGATTTCATCCTGCTCTGTGGCCATCACAAGGATAAAAAGATTATGAAAATCTGTTGAGGATATGTGTGTACGCGAGTGTGTGTTTGTACCTCTGTCAGTGTGTGTGTGTGTGTGTGTGTGTGTGTGTAGGTGCGCTCGCACACTCAGCTACATAGTATAAGAGAAAACTTAGCCATGTATAAAATTGGCTTCATTGGGTGGCTGCTCATATTCAGTCAACCAGCCTTGTAGCTCCAAACAGGATCTATCGTCCATATCACCTTGAATGGTGATTCTCTCTCTCTCTCTCTCTCTCTCTCTCTCCAATTCCACATGCTGAGCTCTATTTTAGCAGCCAGCCACGAGAGAGTGGGCAAGGATTCAAATTGAAACCTGTCCATTTATGAATCAAATTTGTTCCGCATATACATTTTCCACAGTGCACAGACTGCATTAGACTGTGTTTAGATAAGTCTGCACGAGGCTGTGTGTGAGTGTACGTGTGTGCATGCAGAGTTTGGGGTGTGATGTGCGGTGAAACTCGATGTGTGTGTGTGTGTGTGTGTGTGTGTGTGTGTGTACAGTTATAAGTTATGCCATTGTTCCTTTCATCAACCTTGTTTACATTACTCATAACCTACCGCGATGCTCTGTATGTATAATTATTCATATTATATTCTGATGAGGTCTGGATTTGTTAATCCTTGTGTTGAATTTTTTGAGTCCTAGAACGACATATTGTTTATTCAGGTAGTAGTTATCAAAATCTTGCTCGGCATCATTTACTGAGTGGACAACACATTAAGACCTTTCACGAAGCTGCACCGACACAGCAGTGGTCAGAGGTTAAAGCTCTTTCTCCTCTATCGATTTCACCTTTCAAATCCACTTCAGCCATGAAGCGAAGTGAAGGAGTCTGAGACTACTGAGACGCAACTCAACAGTCTAAACGACATATCACAATACTAAAGCTGTCTAACTACATACCACAGCTCTAAAACTGTAGGTGCACATAAAAAGATCACTGTGCAACTAAGGCTATTAAAATATTCTGAACCTCTGGATAAATATAGAAGTCTGCAGACACTGTAACAAACATTTATGAATGTTTGAGGGACTTTTTCATTGTGTTCTTTTAATGTCCCTTTTCAGACAACAGAAAGATACTTATACTCACAGAATTACCTGGCATCTAACCTCTAGCACACAGAGCTTCTTCTCCTTAACTAAGCTACATCCACACTGAGCTTCTTTCGATTGCAAATAATCAACTGAGTTTTCGGCTTCAGAGTAAAAAGGAGAAATACTTTGACGTCCTGTGAGCATATTGGTTTGATTAAATTTGTTTGTGAAACGTTATTATAAATGAGGCCGAGGGGCAGATAAAACATGATCAAACGAGCCATGAATGATTAGTTACACAATAGACTCTAACTTAAGCACATCCAGTATTTAGCCATAACGATAAACACATCTGGAACACTGCACAATAAAAATAATTTCTGAAGCCCAATTACAGTAAGTGTATTGAGTATATTTGGCATCCTAGCATTGAGTATACCCGGATGTTTTGTTTTACAAGCCCAGCCTAGTCAGGTTCCAGATTTTCAATGATGATATTTGCTATTTTGAGAAAAAAATCACAAACTAACTTTCAGAAAGATTTAAACATCATGTCACTTGCTTTAATGTAGGAAAGTACCTTTACATACTTGTCGGACTTTCTTGTCTAACAGTATAAATTCTCTGCAAACATGAAGGAAAGCGAGAGCGAAAAAAGAAACGAAAAAGGGTCAAATAGACGGAAAGATGTGCACTTATGACGAAGGGAGGAAGGAAGGATGCAGAAGTTCTGTATTAACAAATGCGTCTTCACTCCTCATCTCCTGTGAGCAGAAGCAGAAGATGAGGGGAAAAAGAGGCAATGCAGGAACATGGTGAGATGGAAAATGTGAAGAGCTGGCCAGGACTGAGTTGGTGGTTTCACCCGTATGACTGTCCTATTGTCTGACTCAACCCGAGGCCCAGTCCAGGAGACACACATCACACTCATCAAACACTGAGCAAATTCGAATGGTCTCTGTGTAGCATTAGTCTAAATAGAAGGAACTCTTAGATGAGAAATATTTAGAAATACAAATATTCATATCACTGAATATTACACAGTTTTATTATGTACACTAGTTTTTTACCTCTAATTATGATTCCGATTATTCTTCAGTTTAAACATATCTACCTTTTATGGGCTACTTGATGTTTTTACTCCACTACAGTTCTAATGAAGAAACCTCAACATATTTATATCTCAACTCTTCAAACCCACAAATCAAACAGAATCACTGTTTTCTGTGTTTTTGAGGGCGGCGCGTACTTGTTGAAGTTGGTTTGGACAAAACCATCTGCCAAATAAATTGAATGTAAAATGTTTTTTTTGCTCCACAGTTACTCGACAGTTGCAGTCTTACTGTATTTACTAAATCATAGTAATAAACGTAACTAGATCCTGTAGGGACATACAGTGTAAACAACCCTTAAAACGTGCAACCATGTCACTTTGGATTTGCGATGTTAATTTTAATTTAATTGTACAGAGTTGACACATTATTGAATATGTGCACATGATGCACTTTAAATTTGGAATTTTGAAAAATGATAAATAAATAAAACCTGAGTTCACAGGAGTAAAGTTATGACAGAGAATATAATGCAAGGCCAGATTTTAGTTTCTCCTTACATAACAAAGATATGTTGATGTTGAACATGCAGTCAGAAAAGCTGATATTTATCATAACGTATTTTGTTTATTCTGTGCAGAAATATAAAGCTTTTTTTTTGTATTTGAACAGATGTATGACTGAAAGTAGAGAGTTGAAAAAATGATGCAGTGTTATGTTAAATATAGTATAAATTGACTGTGGTATTACTCCAACAGCTCCCCAGCCTCCTCTTCACATCTCATCTGAGAGCACTTAACTAATTGTCACTGTTTATGCAAATGTTCATTTACCGTTGATTGGTGTGAATAATGAAGTGTTATTAGTTAATAGCATAATGGTGAATTTACAAGTGTTTAACTGATTGTATTATGGGGTGTGAAATGTGTGGAAAATGGTGATAGTTTTGTTGTATTAAGAGTACATGTAGTGTAGTCCTCTAACTAGACTGGATCATCATTTGCTGTCGCCTTGAATTAAAACAGCTAGTGTCATATTCCTCATGGGAGAAAGTTTTGCCTCACCAGGGGGTGGGGAGCGGGGGTGTTTTGGAAAGTTTAGCAGACGAGCACGGCTGTGGTCATGTGAAATGAAATTAAGGTTGGATCGTTTATGTGTTAATGGTCACTGTAACCATGACTTTTGTGTGATGAATCCTCGGTTTATTGACCAAAATTGGCCTGACTGAGTTTTGGAAAAACTCTCTTCATTTGGCATAAGCTGTTTCATGCACCTTTTAACGACGCACCACCGCCGAGCCGGCCTGTCACCACGAATAAACCTGTAAACAGAACATTCCAGTCCCACTGTGATCTCCTGCACCCGGAGACAACAGAGAGGCTGAGAAAGAGTGGGCAGCCAGAGCGCCGCTCTGAGCGGCAGTTCATTTCTAATGCACTAGCAGCACAAGTCTGGGCTGATCAGCAGCTTTCTGTTGACATTAAATTGAAGTTTATCTATAATAAATAAAGTACACTGCTTTATCACAACTCTCAAATATCTTTTCGCAGAAAACCGAAAAAGAGAAACAAATAGAGAGAGAAAGAAAAACAACTGGTTGCAGCAACATCAGGGCAAAACAAACATCTCTGCTCTATCCAATCTTGTCAGGGGCACTGAGCGCCGTGATCCTTACAGTGTACAACAAAAGCATAACAGGGAAAAAATGTCTGAAAAGAAAGTGCAAGAAACGTCAAACGGCAGAAGTCGAAGTAAGTAACCTGATTCGAACTGAAAGGTAGGCATCCTAATTGGTTTTCCATTATGTTGCCATGATCATAACAGGATTATTCTTAACAAAGTTACGCTGCATACGTGTGTCTAACGGCAGGTAACATGAGAATCTATGTCTGAAAGCGTAAGTCTTTCTGAAAATTCTGTGCAGGTGCAGGTGTAGGTTCATTCCAGCCTCTGCATAAACCATGGAGGAGCCTGTTAAATGTTGCTGTTCTTAGACTGTAGTGATCAGTTACAATGGCCACAAGTAAATATAAGTAAATAAACCTGATATCAGATATGATCTAATAAAAAATAGTCTTTTTTGTTAATCCTATATGACTACTGTTACACAAATAATACAGAGACTCAGAGAAACATACCTTTTTAAGAAGTCTTTTACTTATCAACGGGATCTGTCTGAACTTTATTTGTTTTCTCTGTTTAATTTACCAAACTTCAAGAGCACAAAGGACAAAGATTTATATATTTACAAACCAGAGCCCACTCTCTTCCTCTGTAATGCCGCATGTCCCAGTGGGACCGAGATAGATTTATATCTAGACTTTTACTAAAGCCCCAAAGTTTCAAAACAACATTTTAAAATCTCATCTCTCATCTCTCAAGTGTGTGTGTGTGTGTGTGTGCACCCGTGTTTGTCTGAAGGTGTCTAAAAGCCAAAGAAACAAGTGGGAAAGAAAGAGACAGAGGGGAAGGAAATGCAGACAGAAGGAGTGAAAAGGACCCAGACAGGCTGCTGATTTGTGAGTAGTATGTAAAATCTATAAATGTAACAGTGACATACGGACGGACCAGCAGACGGTCAGCAAGTGAACTGAAAACAGATTTACTTTCGACTGGCAATTCTTTCCATCCCACAGTATCCCTGTCATTGCTCCTTTTTCTCCTTCTCTCATCATGTGAAATCTAGTAAAACCTTTAAGCGATTCCAGTATAAATGTAGTTTTATGGAAATTGCTCTGGGTAAGTGAGAAAGACAAAGACACAAATTTCACAGATATAATTACAAAGCTCTTGGTTTTACTGCAGGTGAACAGTAGATAGTCAGATATTATGATACACTGTGGAGGCGATGAGTTTATTTGATCTGGCTGTTTATGATGGATGAGTTTGAAACCCAAACCTCTTGAAGCTAAGTGCCTTCACAAAAGGGACATAATGTGTGAATAAATTCACTCTGTTGCACTTGTATATTTCCAAAGGCTACAGTGCACACAGACACAGGCTGTAATTATAATAATATTTCTCTAGATTTAGATATTAACCACCCGAGTCACTTCCACTGATTCTGTGGTCAAATAGCAGCTAAAGGTTTAGGTGTGCACTCCTGAATACTGGTACATTCTGTAACATTTTGTCAACAAAACAAACACAAAACTCAACAAACAAACAAACAAGTAGTTCTGTATAGCTGTTACAGCTGCTGCACATCTGGCAGATATGATATATGCTGCAGTTTGAGTCTATCAATTTTTTTAAAATAAATCAATTTAATGAAAATAAAGCGCATTTGTACTTTTTGTTTCATAAAATCAGAATATTAACAAATATAACATAGATTTTCAGTATATACTGTGCACATTTCCATAAAGATAAACTTCCACTCCAGGTTTGAAAGTTTGAGAACGTGCAGTGAGGATATTGGGCGTGTCTCTCTCTGTGCACAGGTTTATTCACAAACTTGGCTTCTTTGTCTTGCTCTTGGAAAATGTGGAAAATCAGAACCTAAACTTGTTTTAGGCTTTCCTGCTGAAGACAGGCTTTGCACTTTCAGTTTACTTTTGTTTAGGAAAATAATGACAACAATGAAAACTGGAAACACTATGAATTTAAACGATAAAATGATCTTAAAAATTACAAGTAAAACACTTCCAGTCACATTTTAAGGCATATATAAATACTCTGCTGTGAAGAACATAGTGTCTGAATGTTTTCTTTCCACAAAGAATTTCAGTAAAAGTTCTGATCTGTCCCCCTAATTTTAAATTCCCTGATCTATGAATATACATTATATGCAAATGAACCCAGTCTCAGGGCACCACCCACCGCAGCCACTTCCACAAGGTACAGCAACGTTGGAAATATTTTGTTCTCCACCTACTTTTAGAATCTGAAAATACTTTTTCATACAGTGAACCTACACCAGCTGCCTTCATTAGTGACAACCTCCGCACAAAACACCATTCAATATAGTAGAGGTCATGTAATTTAGGACATATAAACATGACTTTGAGTGGACTTTAAGTTCTTTGGGCAAAGTTAGTTTACATGTAGGCAGAGGGAAACGTGCTTTGAACCAACTATCTGAAGCACTGTTTGGCGTAATGGTGATGTTGTAACAACATGGGAATCAACTCGTAAAAGTCAGTAAACGATGTGAGCGCCTCACCGCATGGTCATAATAACCAAGGTCATTTTGCGAGATACTTGATACCTATGGTGCAAAGACTATCCCATCAATGGTCGTTTCACAAACAACAAGACAAACAATTTCACTCCTGTAAACATGTACGGCTGCAGCTGCGGTTGACCGGTTTTATTATTTGAGGAAAAAAAAAGCTCTGATCATTTGAAATTCAGTTATAATGTCTGACAACGACAATATTAGAAAGAAATGATGCAGATGGACAACAGAGACTCAATTTGGTTACTGCTCTTAAAGCAGAAGTGGTCTGACAAGTCCGAACACACATAATGATTCTTTTATTTGCTGTGAAATTGGATTCACCACCACTCTGAAAGCAAGCTGTCAGCAGCTGCCGCTTGCTACAAAAGAACAAATGACAACCTTTTACAGCAACCTTTCATGTCTACATGACACTTGAGATAATCTTTGGGTGGAGTATGACTTAAATGACGTCATGGGCTTGTTTGTGCTGGAACAGGCCACTCCTGGAACTGCACCTCCCTGTACTGTAGTTGATGTTCTTGGAAAAAAAAAATCAGTCAGCTCATCAAAATCTTTGATTTCACTGGCAGTATCAGACATAAGAAATAACACACCTTACGTTACAACACCCAAGCACCTAAGCAACAACTCGTTTGTTGGCTGTTCCAGATAATGATGCTAAACAAGGTGAGCTAATTCAATGGACTGATATGGACTACCTCATATGAGAAAATATGTTTAACACAGACTACATTTTCATTTGTAGCTGCTGTCAACACACACAGTATGTTATATTTCACCCTTATGTTATGTGCCTTTGAAGCCCCAGATAGTACTCTTACATATCTAACAACACTAGGTTTTACCATTTTACCTCCCTTGGGTGTAATTTCCTCTTTAACAGTCTCTCATGCCACGGAGTCTCGGATGGAGGCCCTATTGTGGACGAGCAGCGTTATCATGCTAACCTCAAAGAGGGTCCATCGATGGTATTGCCCTCACTATCACCCAATCCTTTTGTAGGAACTGGACCTCCTACTACGCAGATGAATCAGCCTTCTTGCGCTTCAAATGCTGACCCCAGGAATATAATTCTAATGTTTTTTCTCTTTTCTCAACAGCACTGCAGGAGGGCTTGTCTGTGATACTGTGTGACACTTTCAGGGAGTGGTGATAGTCCTTTGCAGTATCCTAAAGGCACATAGTACGGCACAAAGAAGTACATTTAAACCGTGCTGTATGGCCTGAGTCTCTAAAGGTATGGTAAAAGTTTGTGACTATTGCATCTCTCTGCGCTGACAGCAGAAATATTGCTGGTGAGGAGTAGAATGATAAGGGAAGTCATTACAGGAATGCATTTCTAGCCTAGTACTGCACCTACTCTATGATGCAACAGCCATTATATCTCTCAAATTAATTTCGACCAGAAGGCAGGGCAGGCTGGTGGGAATGTTGAAAATGTAGAATTGAAGCCAAAACCATTTTGAAAGGCAGCAGTAAAGGCGGAACTGCTTTGGAGGGCGGCAGCGCAGACGCAAACCACTCCGAAGAATGCCTATAGATACAACAAGTTGCGGCAAGGCATGGTAGCCACAGAGGTTTGGGTTTGCTTTCATGGGTAACTGACACAGGTTTGTATTTGGTGTCCATTTGGACACGAGAAGTCAAATTGATTGTAAGTATTGTAAGTATTTATTTTAATAATCTTTTTTTGTAACGTTCTCAGGATTTGAATTATGTTCAAGTATTTTTCAAAATAAATCTAATGATTAGGTGAAGGGTGGAAGGTGGGGTATATCACCATCATCGTCATGTTCATTTATAATTCATAGAAGAAAAATAAGAACTAGACAACAAATGGTCCTGTGATGGAACGAAAGTTCTTACACAGATATTATATTGTAAAAAAAAACATACATATACATATTCCCTATCAGACCATAGAAATTTCTCACTGCAGCATCACTGACTGATTTAATGGCTGGAAGAAGAACTCTTTCTGAAGTTGTGTAGAAACTGCCCTGTAATCTCATCAAAGAGCCCCCTTGACTCAAGGTCGGCTGACATCATGAGAGATGTACCTTTGCATCTTCCATGGAAGGTCAAACACATCAGAAATGACTCTTTAGTTGTAATCCTTCATATCTTGCTGATATCAGCTATATAATGTCAAACTACTGGAGACTTCCTTTTCTATAGGAGAGGACAGACTCTGACTATAATGCCTTACCTCTCTGTGGTTATAAGGAACAGTAAGGAAAAACTGTAACCATGGGTTTTTGGCTTATTCCGTTCAGTGATTCTCATGGTTGTGGTTATAAGGTATAGTTATATTTTTAGCAGAACTATCATAGGAAGAAATCATGCCTTTTTCTGCCTAAATTCGCCCAAATCAGTGTGCAGATAAAGCACTTTATCTCTACTAAACATGAACCACAAATTGATCTGGTAAAAGTCAACGGGTTCTTCTTAACTCTATAGACTGGTTAGTCTGGTTTTAGCTCGGCTCAGGCACAGAAATTGGGTCAGGTGGAGGGAAAGAACATGGTTTGAGTTATAATTAAAAAATAATTACTCTGTTGAGGTTAGACAACCCTTGTTGCTATGACAATGAGATGGTCAGGGCCCAAAGAAAAAAAAAACAATGATAATTGACTTGAAATGGGGAATTAACAGTGACCTCATGTGTCATGTTTCATGTTTTTCATGTTTCATTGACCCTCCCACCTACCTCCACCTCCTTACTGTGCACACTTTGTCATTTTGTCCACTTACTTTCACCTTTGCTTGAGGTATAATTACACCGGCTGCTGGAGGTGCTAATAAGCTGCAACAGGCTGCAGTAAGGCTGTTTTCTTAAAGGGAGGACAGTAAAAGTTGCAGTATTTGAAATGAGTGAATGTCATGACGTTTTTAAATCTTGAAACCACAGTATCACTTAAAAGATAATTGATATATTATAACAATCATTTGCATATATATAAATGTTTTTATGATATGATGTGATAAAAGCTAATTTTCAACAAACTAGAAACTTTTCAAGCCTTAATCAGTCGGCTGTTGCAGAAAAAAAGTGGCTGAAGGAACATCTTTGTCTAAGTTAATGCCGATCCACAACACAGCCGTCTGCCAGGGAACCACACTGACCAACTGGAAAAAATCAGCAAGCTGCCTCAAGTCAAATTCGTGTGGAAAGCGAAGAACAAATAAGTTAAGACATGGAAGAACCTAGACACAGTCAAGGAAACTATGTATAAATATGTCTTAAAATAAATGATCTTAATTTAACAAAATATAACACAAATATGTGTATTTAGATTCACAGATATTTAAATGTTTGTTCCTTCATTTTTTAAAGTTGACTTTTTAAGTCAGTGAGAACATCTAACTAAATCTTGTGCATTGTTTCGCACAGTTTACATTTGTAGGGAATGTTGCACAGTACAATAGGAATGCTAGCTTTTCCTATACTTACAATAGACCTATTTTCACTGCTGTTGTACGAGTTTCAGTTCACTTATAAGAGAATGTGGAATCAGTTCTTTCAGACCCCTAGATGATGAGAAGAATGCATGTGTGTTTTAAGGCTGATGTAAACACTATTAGGGTTCATGCTCCATTGAAATGTAGAAGTAATGGGAGGAAAATGGTTTATTAATGATTTCTTTAATATTAAATGAATGAGATGTTGACGTACCAGACTCGTGGCAGGTGTATTCCTTTTCAATGTGACTCCTTCTCAGTGGTCTGTCCAAAGCCTGCTCAGCTCGGGGGGTGGTGAATCCAGCAGTGTGTATGCCTAGAGGCTGTGATATTGCCTTTGTTAGCAAAAAAAATCTTACCTTCAGCTTTTGTTGAGCAGCGTTTGAAAAGGAGCCTTAAAAGTTCATAGTCCTTTCCTCCCTGAGGGGCAACGGAAGAAGGACTGTGGAAGCGTGAAAGCCTTAACCAAAACACTGAGCTAACAAGGTCATATTGATTATTTATGTCACTCATTTTCACTCAGCAAGATTTCTGTAAACTACAGTATTTTTGGAAATATCTTTGCACCATAAAAAAACTAATGCTTATTAATGTAATATTAAATTGCACAATTTTATTTCTAGGTTCTTTGTTGTTCAAGGCTATATCATGTGTAACTTTATTCATACTCACTGGAGGTTACTCATGTTTATATGAACTGTGGTGAAATGCCAACATATGTTTACCTGCAAAATGTCACTGAAACTGGTGCAAGATGCTGCTTGCTCACATATTTAGCTGCTTCTGCTGCTGCTGCTGCCGTCTTATAATTTACTAAAAAGTGACCCCTGTTCTTTTTCTGTTTTGTGAAACAGCAGGTGCTGTGCCTTTAATGTTTTAATGGAGCACAATGAGGTGTTTTTGACAGCTGCTGTTACAATTTGTTCTTTAATTTCAAGGTGTGCTGTAGATCATTGTTTATCATACAAGGCCTTCTTTTGTTAAGCCCATAACCAACCACAATATGATTTGAGTTGTGAGGATACATCATGCATCATGATGAATTATCCCTGTGTGGAACAGCTTTTGGTTACTCATATGTATTCTTACACAGTTTAGCAAGCAAAATAAGCAGCAGATGTTACGGAGAGGGTAAACTTTCTGAAGAGAGTCCTCCCGTACGCTCAGTGTCAGTTGTTCAGTGCAGTGTGAGCAGTGTTTTCTTTTAACCCTTTTAACAGTGAAAGGCGTCGTTTCATTTCAAGACACACTGCCTGACCAACAAAGACACACTCTAATATTTCGGGAACCATCTTTTGCTTAGATTACAGCACACACTTGCCGTGGCATCATTTCAATAAGCTTATAGGACGTCAACACATTTCTGTGTCCCTTAATTGATGAGGAGATCACGCGCCCGTGTAAAAACGTCTCCAGCACATTCCTAAGATTCTCACTGGGGTTAAGGTGTGGACTAAGCTCTTGGAGCCTCCCTTACACAATTTGAGCCTCTTGGATTCTGGTATCTTGAAATATGCCCCAGGTGAATAAACCAAAACATTAATGGTCAAATTTTGTCATTTAGTACGTTCAGGTATTCACCTCACCTCATTGTGTCACCAGCTGAAAAATGTTACTCTGCAGTAATTATTGAGCAGAACAATCCAGGTGGGGACTGTGCTGTGTATTTCTTCCTCCTCTGGAAGACGATTCGCGATGCCTAAAAGCCAGCCCGCTGACATTCATTTATGTTGCATGGTTTCCATTTGACCACACGAAACATCTGTGAGCAGTCATGATGCTAAGATGTGTTGAATAACAGCCTCCGTCAAACAAGACAACATTCGAGTAGAGGTTCTGCAGTCTGCCTTCTCTGTCCCACCTGAAATCACGTATGACTTAATAGCAGACAAGAGACGGTGATATTGATTGAGTTGGTCCATTACCCGTACTGTACCTACAGACGTTCCCCGTAGATAAGTCAGCTTCCTATGATAAGGTAAATTATCATTTTATAAACCCATTAACTAATTGAGATTTTGATCGCGCTGGACCAGGCTTCATTTGCCCTATGGTTAAATAGGTAGTGATACCAGATAAGAGTTATTAATATGTATGAACCTCTGATCTTTCTCTGAGAGAAGATGGTAACACATTTTGCTCAGATTAAAGACACATTTTAAATTTTACACTGCCTGAGGTTTTTGATTTAATATATGAGTTTGGACCCGTCTAAATAGTTTAACTTCCAGCGACTCTGAGTCCGTGAAAAACTGTTTTAAAGTGTATATGCGTTTAAATATTAAAATAAAAGAGTTACATAGGAGTGTTTATTACACTAACAAAGGTAAGTCATTCATGTTGCTCATGTATGTCCTGATGCACACATGAACACCACACACTTGGGCATTGTTAATTAAAACAATGCAGGGTTCAAAGCCTTGAAAAATCCTTTGCAAATGGTTTATGATGCAGGACCTTTTTTAAGCCTAATGGGAACACAGTGTGCAGCTCGGCGGCGCGGTGGTTAGTAGTGTTGCCTCATAGCTAGAAGGATCTGGCTGGGCGTCTGGGTTCATGGGTCCTCCCTGGGTACATTGGCTTCCTCCCACAGTCCAAACACATGCAGTTAGGTTACCTGGTGTCTCTAAATTGTCCATAGGTGTGAATGTGTGTTGTCACTCTGTGTACTGTGATAGCCTGTGCTGGGTGTTTCGCTGCCTCTCTCCCAATGCCTCGATTGTCCTGATATTAAATAATTACTCCAATACTTAATCATACCAAAGTGATTTTTTTGATATGATACTTACTCTCTTGAATTCTTTTTCTGTTTTTGATTCAACGCCTTGTTAGTGAGTCAGTCGATTTAGTTTTACGCAGCTAAATGAGTGAGATTACAGTGTGTGTGTTACTAATAGCGGGTGTTCTTGTTATTAGTTGTGAACTTGATTTTGGTTTAGTACTGACTATAAGCGAGATTACAGTGTGACATTTTAAAAGTCCGATCTCTTGTTTTGTCAGTAGCCGAGTTGGTTCATTAATACATTTAGATGGCGCAGAGATAACAGCGTGTGGCACCTAAAAGTGTGAGCTTTTAATTTCACCTGAGCTCGGCATCATTTAACGTGCGATTAAATAAGACATTCTGAGTGTGTGTCAGTTTTCCTGCTTTTAGTTTTCTAGTTGATTGAGTTTATTATTAGTGAGATTACAGTATCTCGCCTTAAGAGTTCCTGTTGTTGGTGTGATCAGATTAGAGGATTCAATGTAACGTTCAGACTGCATGTGTGTAACGTTAGGGGGTCACTGTGCCTCACTTTTAGGCTGCTAGTTTGGTTTGGTTTAGTGTCGACTGTGTGAAATAAGTCAGATTTGCAGTGCGTGTCGCTTTAAGAGTCGGTCTTCGGGTGCCTTCTTGATATTAATAGAGCTGCTGTGTCTTCCTCCTGTGACGTAATGCCCACAGCCTACAGAGAGACAGGCGGAGAGGTCCTGTCACAGCAAAGCGATAACACTAGTCTGAACAAAAAAAGAAAGACAGATAACGAGCTGTTGGGCTTTGGTTTGCCGTGTTTAGCAAATCGGAGCTCGAGGCTGCTGAGTAATATCCTATCACATCGGAATATTGGTATAAAAGAGCCAAACAAACTCACTAATCAGTCGGTATTAGTCTAGTTTAATGTGTTGCCGCGAAGCCTTAACTATCTCTCTCCCTCTCAGACCAAAGAAAAAAAAACAAGAGACAGCCAAGACACAGTCACCCCGTCCGACATCATCAACAAACAAAAACCCCACAAAGAGACGAAGCAGCCAGCCAGCCAGCCAGCCAGCCACCATCTTTAACAGGCTGCTGAGAGAGGCACACACAGAGAGAACAGAGGCTAATGCTTATTCTGATCAACAGGTAAGCGGCACCAGATTAAACACGAGCAACACACCACGCGTAGTGTTCAGCACCCTGTGCTAGTTGGTGCAGTGGCATTGTAAAAAAAAAAAAAAAAAAAGAACAGAAAAACGCATCGGCGACGCACGGTCGGAGTTGTAGATGGCGAAATGCGTGCTCACGGACAAGTGGGGAGATGAGATGAGTTGGCGTTGAGAGGAAAGCCGGGGCTACGTGCGCCGCGTTTAGCGCCCTGCTTGCTAGCTGGCGGGCAGTTTTACGACGGCCAGCGGTCGCTTTGCGTCTTATGTAACTAACGGCCTGAGCGGCGTCGGCGAGGAAAGAGGGAGCTGCTGAATGAGAGAGAGGAGCAGAGAGGAGCACAGAGGAGCAGCCCCGCTCCCCATTCACATGGCAACTCACATTTAGCTTAGGACACCCAAACGCTGCACTAATACAAAGTGGGGGGCTGCTGGGGACGGCTACTGCTCCCATTTAAGCCCGAGTTTGAAGCCCAGCAGCGTGGAGACGCGGAGTGACTTAGTCGCCTGAAGTAGGTTTGTGTTTTCTGTAAGTTTTGTTTCTTCTTTTCTTTTTTTTTTTTGGGTTGTTGACTTTAATTCACGGTGAGTGGCATCCTGACTGAGTTGCTCTAGAAGCCGGCGACCTGGAGGGATTTTGTCTCCACACTTATAACCACTGCCTGTTACCTTTTTTTTTTTTTTTAGTTTTTTTGTTATTTTCACTGATAACTTAACTTTCTTTATTTTTTTTAAAATAACAACTGTTCGTGCAAACTTGATACTCAAGTTCAGATTTCTTGTTCCCCCGAATGACGCACGTCGCGGGGAGAGAGAGGGGGAGAGAGAGATAGAGAGAGAGAGGCAGAAAGGTTCGTGCTGAATGATGAACACAGTTGGGACACAAAAAGTGGAAAAGTGGTGGAAGTGTAGCTTCAGAAAAAGTAGCTACCAAGTGGGTTCACAGCCGATGTGGCGCTGTTTTTGCGCCCCTTTCATTGTTAGGGCGCTGGGGAGCGCATGGTGGAGGATCCCCACACATCCTCTCTTATCATTCAGGAGATAAACGAGCATTTGTGCATTTTGCTGTCGTTGTTGAACTTTTTTCACGAGTGATGCCGGGAAGCTTGAGTTGCATTTCCACTCAACTTTAGAAGAAACCAAAAAAAAAAAAAGTCCCCCCCCTGCACTCCTCCACCACCACCACCCTCTGTCGTAAGAAACTGTGATGTTCCTTTGAGATAAGGGAGCTGGGTAGGCATGACAACTCTGTGGGGAGAGCAGAGTATGTGAAGCCAGCACAATGAGGCACACACTGCAAGGAAGCTTTGTACATAGTCCCTCACAGTTTTCCAATCCTGGCCCCCGAAGAGCTGCGTATGTGGAGTCCGACTTTTATTCAGCAGATAACCTCAGTCATTTTTTTTTTTAGAAGCCGAGCAGGCCCCTGAGACTTCAGTCAGACCCCACACTTGCTCGTAGTTGTATTGTAATAAGTAAATAATTAATTGATGGGTTCACTGGACGACTGTGTGGCGTTGTGAAACATTTGCTGGCTCTGTCTGTAATCTTTTAAATATGAAACATGTCTATTCAAACCTTTGGCCTCGCGGCATTTCAGTGTCACGTATGAAATTACCAAAGGCTGTTTAAACTACTAGGAAAACTACTTTTTCCTCTTGAATATTCATTTAACATCTCAAACACTGACTTTAAATTCTGCCGTCTGATGTTTCCTGAGCAGTTTTTCCTCAGACAAATAATTCTCTGACAACTTTTGTGAGTTTTGTATCCTCAGCCACAGCAGTAGGGGAAACATTCATATGTGGACCTCAGACATGCACGTCTCTTTCTAAAAGTAATCGCTGGAGTTTGTTTTGCTTTGCCTTGAGTTTGATGAGCAGTAAATCTGACTGGGAAGCTATATAAAGCACATTGCTTTAAGACAGGATTAAAAGCCACATGTCCACTGTAAGAATCAAAACTAGGACTAATTGCTGAATTTATTGCTGTTGAGAAACTACATCACAAAGTCGCAAAAATCCAGTCGATGTTCAGTCACGTTACTGATTGTTTGAATATTTCTGTTCAGTGTTCACCTTTATGTGATGCACAGCTCCGTGTGTAACTTTTTCTACCAGCATTTTAATAGTTGTTTTCTAACTCTTTGCAAGCTTTTGTTATCTCGCATAGATCATATCAGCTTGGTAGTGTCAAAGCATTTTGTTAATCATCCTCGAGTGCGTTTCAAAAGACATTAACTTTTAATCCGGAGAAGTTGTAGACGGCGCTTCACTGTCCTGATACGTCTGTCTTTTTATTTCACTTTTTTTCCACACACTTGGATGCTGCACGCTCTATGCTCGCGTATAGTCTAAAAAACGTTGAATGTTGAACTTATGACCATGAAGATATGTACATAATATGCCTTTTACTACTTTTATGAACTGTCTATAAAATTAGTAAAGCATTTGATCGCTGGTTATGTATCAGTCCAGCTCTATTACTTCTAACTAAAGTTTTCCTCTTTCCAGACACTGGATATTACTGTATCTTGTTCGTAGCTGCTATTAAACGTCAAAACAGTTGACGACTTCCTAAAGAGAACCTCTGCTTGTAAAACTCTTTCCCGTATGTGTGTGTGTGTGGTAGAGAGAGAGCACCGTGCTTTTTCCTGTGTGTGTGTGTGTGGGTGTGCGTCTGTATGAGCCGCGGAGACGGCCACGGCTCGCTCATATGGCTGCAACATGTGAAGACTCTCTGTGGTGGAACTGGGAAGAGAGAAAGTTTTGAAAGAGAGAGAGAGAGAGAGAACACATGGAGAGAGGGAAGTCAGAAACGTCCTGTTCAACTAGCTGGAATGTATCTCCTGTGTTTTATTGACTGTTTGATGTTTTGTAAGACACGAGGAACAACTGTAGGGATTTTGTGGGCTGCCATGCATTTGTCTTTGGTCGTTTCTAAGTGGTACTGTGTTACAAGGGAACATGGTCACTTTGAGATGTAGGTTAAGTCGAGACTCCAGACAGAGCGGGTTTTTGGGAAAGTTGTAGTGGTTTCATTGTTGGATGTGCTCATGCTGTAATATCTGCAGAAGATTTAGTCGCTAAACATACTTTTAATGAAAGGTTTTCAACTGCAGTTATAGTGGACATAAGTAGTTAAGTAATAATTTGTTCTCCCGAAAATAAAGAGCAGAACACGTTTGCAAAAAGTTGGCCAAAAAGAGTTTGTAGAAACTTTGTGGGACTGTAATTTTTCTACAGTAAAATCAATAGTAGCACCTTCTCAGAATACGAGCTCCTACATCAACTCAAAAGTTTCTAGGATTTTTGTAAAGGTCTGTTGTACTTCCTACACATGCAGCAGTAGAGCAGAGGGTCTGGGCAAGATGAGGCCTTTTATTTGCTTTACGTTACCACTAGTAAAGGGGGATGCGTGTGATAATTCCTGCAGGAAGCTCAGCTCTCTGCTCAGTCGCTGCTGCCTCGCTCTCGTGTTTCTCGTCTCAGAGCTGCCTGTTCATCTAGTTGGAATAAATCACACAGGCTATGATGATTTTTAGTTGATTCTGGCTAATTGATGTTTGCTGAACTGGTATCCTGTGTGGCGCTCGGCTCAGTAACGTGGTAGCAGCCATCGCTCTGATGCCAGAAGCCCGTTGCCCGCCACAGATGAGGCAGGAAATGAAACACAGTTAATTCCCTGATTTGATGAAAAGAGAGCTGTGTTTCCCTCAGAGTTTTTAAGGGGTTTTCTTCACTTCAGTGCAAAAGTTGCATTTATTTCTAATTTGTAATCCCATGTATCTATGAGTGGGAGCTGTTTTGACTCTCACTGCTCCCAATAAGCAGGCAAAGATAGCATCTATTAGAGCAATCAGCCATTATTCATCTCAGCCATGCTTGCAGTTCAGATAAAGGAAAACATCCATTTCTCATGGATAGTTTATTTAAAGGGGAAAAAACTTTTCTCAAGGCTTCTGGCTCTCTGGGCTCACAGTTCCTTAGATAGCACTTCTTTATTACCCAGCCTATTGTTTCGATCATGTCCCAAGGACACAATAGTTTTAACTTATTTTACTGTGTGGGCATTTAGTGGACTCTTTCATTTCTTTATATTAGCTGCTGGTAACGCTGAGCTTCTCGTGTCGCTGGAAGTCAGTCTGGAAAAGAGTGTCTGTAAATGCCCAAGATGCCGTCCCCGCTCGGTGCTCGTGGTCCGTACAGCCTTGTTTAGGCTCGAGTTTGTCTCTAATGTCTTTGGTCTTTTTCAGACATTGAAGTCAGCCTGCTTCAGATAACGAACACATGGTCTAGGTTTGGGATGAAACGAGTCTCCTCCTCGAAGCGTTTCCCAGTAGAAGACGGTGACGTGGGCAGAAGTATAGCCTTGTGGTTATGGAGAATCTCCTCTTAGCAAAAAGTTGTGCGCTTCAAACACCACAATTTGTCATTGTTTCGTGTGAATATCCTTTAAATCCCTAAATTCTTTCTATATGCTGTATTGTATGATACCAGTTTGATTTGGAAGCCATCTTTTATTTTTATTTAACACAACTCTGGCTCCTTAGCGAGACGCTGAAAGCTCACTCGTCTGGGAAACCTGCCGGCTCGTTACGCGATGGTGTTATGAGTTGCGAGGTTTGACTGCTTTGACTCAGCAGTGTACTTATCACGCTGATGCTTCCTGTGCACTCAGACGTTCAGTTATCAATCACTGTTCATCTGAGTTCTGACCTTGTGTAAAACTCAGTGAGGGAGTTGCTCTAACGCTGCGTTCAATTAACTTTCAAATAAATCACGTTCCAACAGAAAATAAATCGGTGCTCATTTGTTCAATCATGAGCAAATTAATTCCTGTCTCTAACATAAGGATGGCGTAGCATTTCTCTCACATTTCACTGTGTTCTATCTATGGGACAGCTAGTTACACATTTTACCCAGGTCCTGAACGCTGTGTGGCACGTTTCCATAGGCGTAGTCATAGTTGTGAAGGGTTTAGCAAAGGAAGCAAGTGTACATCTCTGCACTGCGTGCCGTTAGGAAAGACATGCGTCTTTTCTAAACAGTTGAAAGGGACAAAGTTGTTGTCAGCAGAAGTGCATTTGGTAACAAGGATTTTAAAAAGGAGCCCTTTTGTTTTCTTCATTCATTCATATATATGTATTTATACAGGTCCTTCTCAAAAAATTTGCATATTGTGATAAAGTTCATTATTTTCTGTAATTTACTGATAAACATTAGA
>JAUMTR010000003.1:6680092-6715878 GCA_032270685.1 Microctenopoma stevenorrisi
TAATGTTTATCAGTAAATTACAGAAAATAATGAACTTCATCACAATATGCTAATTTTTTGAGAAGGACCTGTATATTCGTTTTAGAACAGGACTGTGAGTTTAGTCCTTCAGCCTATTTGCTCTCTAATGTAAGTTTAAATTTACGCTGGCCACTGTCGTTTTAGGTCTTGTTGTGATAATAGTCTATAAAATTTCCCTCTAAATGGTTTTACATTTGAAAATGGGGCTCCACATTCCAAGGTAATGTCCTATTACAATAAATTATCACAATATATATTGAGCCAAAACCTGAAGCAAAAATCATTAAAAGAGAATCAATTTTGCAATTGAGGTGACTTATTGGTGAATTGCCCTTTTTAAATTTTTAATCATTGAATAATGAATTTGACTGAGATCCAATATTGGTTTTCCTCATAGCAATGTAATTTTATGGGATGGTAGTTAGTCGAATGGATAAAAAAATACTTGTAGCTGTCACCCCATAGGTACGCTGCTAATATTACAATTAGTTTTTTACAATAACTTGTATAACTTCATCTAATTTCTTGTTTTTACAGTGTGTTCATGTGTACAAGAAAATAAACCACATGAAAGATGCAGGTTGAAATTGGTTTTCATTCCATTGTAGTGTTCACATGCTTTGCTGTGACAGGATTTAATCATATAACAACAATGAGTCATATCGCAGTACTTTCAGCTATTACTTTCAGATTTAGTTCTTAATGCTTGTATGAAGAAATGCAACCATATAATGGAGACACACCTTTATAATTCTTTCTACTAATACCGTGGCGTATCAGACAGTACAGTTATGAGATGAAGCGAGTGACTGCGACACGCGCTGCAAGCTGTAAAAGTGGATTTAAACTTGTCGCGGGGTCGTGAGTACACTTGTGTTTTGTTCTCGAGTGTTCCCACGAGTGCGACTCCATCTGTAATTATTTTTTTTTTTTACAGTTTTCACACCGACAGTGAAAATTAGCTACGGAAAATGTGACAGTGGCATAAGTGACATGAATTTGAATATGATTTATGTTGTACGCTTCTTTGTGTTGAAGCTAAAAGGGCTGTGCAACGCGCAGATGGAGAGAGTACTGAACCATTTTCCTCAAGTACTGTATGCTTAATTCAGCGAGACTTCTCTCGAGTAGAGGTGGCAGCTTCGTTTTTTTTTTTCTCTATGGGAGAAGTTTCCTGGGTAGAAGTTGTCTCGCAGCAAAGTGACACAGAACACGACCAATAAAATAAACCGTTAAAAGGTTTTAATTGTATGCACGCAGGCAGATAACTCCCTGGGTCGTCATAGTCACCTGTTGTTTTATTGGAGGAAACTGTAAAATCAAGAATGTTCCACTTCTCTACAAGGTTCAAGATTTGTTTTCTATTAACAAGTCGTCACGTGCACAACAAACGAGGAGTGAAATAACTGTATTTTATCTAACATCAGCTTCTAGTTAAGCTACCAATAGTCCAGATCTGTTTTTCTCTGGCCTGCCGGATGCTGTTTTTGTGTTCATCTTCTCATAGGCGATTTCAAGCCTCAGTAGCAGCTACTGCATTTCATTAATATATCTATGATATTTGTTCAGAAACGCACTGCTTCTCATGGTCAGACTGTAGAACATTCATTTCCAGACAGTTGAGCATTGTTGATAGATGGTTATCAGTTGTTGTAACAGTCTATCAGCACTTATCTCCCTCTGTTGAGGTCAAATCTGTCTCATTCGCTTGCTCTGTTATGATTGAATTGACTCACTGATTGTTTATTTCTTTACTGAAGGTTAACTGTCTGCTCTGTCAGCAGTCAAACCAAGAGCCTGCATGCACGCGCTCACATTTAGATTTCTGTGCTGATGAATTTGTTGCTTTCTGTCTGTTTCACTTTTTCCTTTCTCTCTTTAAGTGCCTCTCTCTCTCTCTCTCTCTCTATTCCTTTAGCTCTTAATCTCTCAGTGTCTGTTTCTCACTGTAATGCAAGACAAGAAAGACGGTTAGTGTTTGATATTACTGTTACCACTGTCACAATACCTAATTTACTCAGAGACTGCGATTAACTTTCATTTTAAGCTATGGTTTGTTTGTCATTCAGACAGTTTTCAGTCATAATATTTCTTCCATTGCACACTTCTCTGTAGCAAATGTGAGATAATGTAAGATAACATCTCTTTGTTACATGGATGAGTGTGCAGAATGCCCTAATATATGTGCACACTACACCTGTGCACATATTATTTTGTATATAGGTGAAAAGGTTTGTTCGTGTATCTGAAGCACTGTTATTATATGCATGCTGTGGTAGGGACCTGCTTGTGTCTCTCTCTCTCCTGCCCGCATAGACACATACATGCGTACACATACGCACACGTGTAGGGCACTTTTTAATATTGTAGTCTGCGATCGGGCTAAAACATCTGGCGGCTGTGTAACTTTTCAAAGTCGTCTTCGCCCTCACTCTGTGCGCATGCTCGCACATGTCTGTCAGTAATTTATATTAAAAGAATAGCCTAAAAGTGTGTGTGTGCATTTGGCTGTGGGAAAAAAAACGTTGAAATAAAGATGAAGCATGTATCTACTATGTGTAATTGACAAGTGACCAGTCTGACCCGCTGTGTTATTCTGTTCACGTAACCAGGAGGAAAGCAGAGGTAGATATGACACTCTTCCGACTTCCCCCTGGTCAGGCTTGACATTTCTGGCCACATCTGAAAGAACCAATGTAATACATTAGATGCAGCTAACTGTCTCACCTGTTCTCTGCAGAATTAGTTTACTGATGCTGTTAAATAGTCCTGCAGAAGCAGCTTTGGGCTTTAAAGGGTGCAGCCCTGAAGACAGTTAGAGCTGATGCCCTCAGGGTTTTTCGCTTCAAACCATGAACTTTAAAGGAAGCAGGGATTCATCTTCGCTTGCAGCAGTTGAGAGTGCTTATATCGGCATTTAAGGGTGTAGCATCTTGTCCTGGTACAAGTACTTCATACAGAGTAATGATTTATAATGCATGACAAATTCTTTAGGTAAATGAAACAGCGGTCTTAAAGAAAGCTGCAACCAGCCTGAATATCATATTATTTGTTAAATAAAGCATACCTTTATAATGGTAAAGGAACATGATCTTATTTAAAGATCAGCATCTGAAGAACAGAAATAAATCTTCAACAATCTCCGACAAGTTTTTTACCAAGCACATTCTCAAATTTAATATTTTTTCATTTGTTAAGTGAATTTGTGAACTGTGTCATATATTCTTCTATTATTTGTAAAAGGGGATCCATTTAAACCTGATGTTACTATGCTACTAATTTTATCACTATGTATTGTTACAAACATCTGGGAAAGTAGTCGTCTCTGGGGCGCAAAGTTAGGCTCTGAAAGCGTTCAGAATACGCATGATTTCCGTCAACTCGCCAACTCTTATCTCTGATGTAAGAGAAAACCAAATTCAAAATATACCCACCTGAGGTAGCCATTAACCTGGAACGGTGTTTGTTTACATGTGTGAAACTCAAGTGAGGGAACTCAAATATATAATTGGGTGCTAGTGTATGTAGCATGTGGGTCGGAAACGTTTTCAAAGATTCAAAACACTTTATTAATCCAGAGGGAGATTGTTTTTCCTTGTTTTTTATATATATATTTAATGCCTCTCAGTTGAGAAAGTAGAAGAAAGAACCACAACTACATAAGATATAAGAAACTAAAACTAAACTAAAAACATGATAATTACATAAATCTCAAAAGGTGGAAAAGCATGATTGATCTTTTACAGCTTTTGATGGCTAACGGAGACTCAACCATTTGGCCCAGATGTCCTTGGTCTTTTTCTTTCAGCACTGTTGTTTGGCTATTTACTAATTCACTAGTGGTGGCGTGGTAACACTTGAAATCACTCATTCGTGGTAACCTCTAGATTTTTCATCAGTAAGTCTTTGCAATAGAAAACAAAAAGCATACCCTAGCAAAGTAGAGTATCATCTCATCAAGATGCACCTTTGGGTGCTGAACCAACAGCTGAGCCGCTCAGATTGAACATCTGCGTGGTAAGAAATAAACAGTTAGGATTGTCAGCATTTTTGAAGACTTCTCCGTGAAAGGGGAACTCCTGCTACCGCTAATACCAGATTGTGTTAAACAGTGCAGCAGTGTAATTTAAAGCATCACATAAGTGATGTTTGTCATGCTCAGCAAGTTTTTTTTTTTAGTGCCGTTCACAAAAAAGGAAAAAGTTTGTCTGCTAAAATGTGTATGTCCATGTTTAATGATGTGTTTTTGAGGTGCCTGTTGTGTGTGTGTGTGAAAAATGTGGATGCATGGATAGGTGGAGGAAGGGAGGTGTTTTCCTTTTTTTTTTTTGAAATGGAAATTAAGGGGGCACACATCTGGGGGTCTTTGAGACTACTGTGGGTGGGGGGATGAGTAGATGGGTGTCAGAGGCCCATGGTCAGAAGTGTGTGTGTTAGTGTGTATGTGTGTGGGTAGTAGGGGTGGGGGTTACGGGGGAATGAATAAAAAAAGAAGGAAGGGGAAAGGGTAGTTCCTCGGAGGCAGTGGGAGAGAAGATGAGGAAAGGGTATGTGGGTGGGGGAGGGGGCCGTCACAACAGGAGAGAGTGAGCGATAGATTAAGGCTATGACACAGAAAGTAAGATAAAGGATAAGAAAAGTTAATGAAATGAGGCTGTGACAGGGATGAGTGAAGATGAAGCGAGTGTCTGATGCTGAGGAATTCCTGGGCATTTCGCTGAAACATTAGGAAAGAGGGACAGATGAGGAACTGATTTGCATGGACAAGCAAGAGGGGAGGAGGAAGAGTAAGGAGAGAAAAGGGGCCAAAAGATCACTTGCTATAGTTGAGAACTTTACGGCTGACAGTTAAATTTACTTATGGCCTGTGTGTGCCGGGGTGCTAGTGTGTGTGTGTGTGTGTGATGCAGTGGGTGGAATAGCACTGCAGGGGGCCGGGTGTTTGTCCTGCAACATGGCTTTTAGGCTTTTTATTGCTTCACACACAAGTTGTCTTCCCTTTTCTTTAGGGGCTCGTTTCACCTAGCTTTAAAAACTCCTCTTATTTCAGCCCGCTTTGTTTCTTTATTCCCTTTTCTTTGTCTGTTCTCTCTTTCAGACAAGACAGGATGTAAAGTAAATGATTATAAAAACGCAGCTTTCTATATTTACTTGGCCATCCACAACTTTCATATCTGTAAGAAGGTGTGCCTGCTGCTACCCGAGCTGCACGTTATTTATATGAAACAAATTAAAATAAAACCCCAGTGGGTGTGTCTTTTGTCTGATAAGAAAAAAAAAACAAGTAAGCTGCAGGTTTTGCTTTTCAAATAAAAATATATTCAGGATTATAAGATGTGAAGCAGCAGTACTCAGGATTTATCTCATCTGCTACTCAAAGCAGCTTTAAAATCAGACTCCTGTCTTAAAGAATAACAAAAAACAAATGTTTCTCTCTTGGTTTTTTAAATATATTCAGGACGCATTCCAACAATATTGTGCTGTGGTCCGACAACCTGACCTGCACCGCACTTCTGCAGTTATGAAACGGCATACAGATAATTCTCGAGATGTAAAAAAGTTTTGACAGTGTTCAATTTTATAGATGAAAAATCAGGGGATTGGAGAGAAGGAAATATGGAAAGAAAAGAGCGAAGAAAAATGGCATGTGGAGTGAGAAGTGACGGACCTTAGCAGATGAGTTAGCAGCGGCGGTCGGAAAAGTAGAACGCAAGTGTTTGCAGCACCGCAGTGTTGTTAAAACTCACTACTGGCCGTCGTGTAAAAGCGTTCTGTTGAATAACGGCAACAAGCGACGCACATTACAGTCGTTAATGGGTGCCACCAAAAACATGCGCTTCAGGGAGACGCATACATTTGTATCCGCAGTGTACTACTGTAGTTAATGAGAATTCAGACTGATGCTGCTCTGTCTGTCTCTTTGCAATTTAACAACAAGAACAGGAACCATTGCTTGTGTGAGATGTGTTGGCATCAGTCAAAGGAATAAAATGAAATTAAAGGAAAGTTAATACCTCTTCAGTACTACAAGTATCTTTAATTGGGACTCTGAGAAATATTGATGTGTTGTCACTGCTGGGGAAATTCTGCACTACAGAAATTGCAGTGAGTCAGTGTGATAGTATGATCACATTTGGATTAGGTTTTTGATTAAAGTCCAGCTTTTGAATGTAGCCCAGCCCTGCATTGACATCACCGAGGCCCCCGAAACCTCCCAGGCTTGCTTCCCGGTAGTGTTCAGCAGGGAAACGCTGCTTCATTTGGCCGGCGTGCAGATAGAAGGGCTCTGGAAGGGAGCATAAACTCAACACTGTGGGTTGAAAATGTTCCGCTGTGTGTCTGTGAGCATACGTGTGTGTGCGCGCATCTTAAGTTTGTCCAGACATTTTCCCCCCGCCGGGCTGGCCGCTCGCAGGAAACGTACGATTCTCCAGGAGTGGAAAGTGCGTGTGTGTATACATGACTTAGAGTTGTGTTGAGTTGCGAGTAACGGTGTGAGCATGCCCTGGTGTATCGGCCTGTTTCTCTCTGCGTATGTGTGTGTGTGTGGAGACTGATGTAATGTTTGAGCATTTCCAGAAATTGGCAACCTAAACCATCTCTCTCACACACACACACACACACACACAGGGGTGTGTGTGCATGAGGTTTCGTATGTGTGTTTAAAATCATCAGATATGTCTGGCAGGCGGTTGAGGTGTGTGTGTGTGTGTGTTTCTGGCAGAGGTGTAGTTTGTTTTCCGTATTTTGGGGGAAAAGACAGCTAGGCAAGAATCAACAATCAACATGTTGATTTATGCAGCTACTAGTTCCTTCCATTACGCCTACAACTACCACTGAAGCGGATTTTGTTCTCCATTATTTTTGATGTATGAGAGTCTTGGCTGTGGAGACCAAGGTCAAAATCAGCAGTCCTGTGTTGATTTATGCAGCTCCAGGTTTCCTGCTACTATCGTACATCAAGGTGGGACATTAAAACCATCCACCACGCAAATGCACAGTTGATGTTGAGCGTGCCCCCTACCGAGCTGAAATACCAGTTAGCTCTGGGAGTGTCATACAGCAATGAATAGACAAACCACTCCCTCAGCTTTAACCTCAACAGCTGAAAGATCTGGTTCATCAAGGTTTGGGATTGATGTTCGTAAGCATGATCCTTTCATGACAACGTGTTGTCCTGCAACTAAACCGAACTTTAACTGATTGTCTACTAACGCACACAATGCAGCTGCATTTATCTTAGGGATAACACACACACAAACTGGATATATGTAGACAGCGTGGCTTGTAATGTACAAGACACGCGTTAGATTTATGTCAAAGGTGAGTTGTGATTTTGCTCTTTCATGCTTCTAAATTCACACTTTATCTCTTTACCGTCTGAAATTTGAGCCATGGCAATTGGACCTAACTTTAACAACCTCACCTGGATGACTGAGAATCTTCCCAAAGTCATTTGATTACTTTAATGATCAATTAAGCAGCTTATTATTTATGTGATTAATTTAGTTGTGATGAATTTAACTAGTAATTTATCTAATACTGTAGTTTGGTTTATACCATATAAAAAAGAAAAGGAAGAAATATCACTTAGGGTATCATCCAAATCAAAGCTGACCTCAAACTGCAAAATCTACAGTTTCCCATCAGACAAGACAAAAAAAGTTAGAAACTCTCCATGAAAAACAACTTGGATGATTAATTAATCATAAGGATTTAACCAATAGTTTGCTTTTAAAGTGTCTATTTAGGATCATTATCATTAGTGTTTTGACGAATCAGCAGGAAGCGTAAGTGGCGTCTGACATGTCGTCCACTTCATGTGAGAAACCTTGTAGATGAAAGATAAAAACCATGCTATTCCTTTTCTGTTCCATTAATCCGTTTACCAGAAAGCTGTTCGAACAGACAATAAGTGACTTGAATAGGCACCTGGAAAGTGCAGTGATTGAATTAAACTTGAGGGCCACACCCAAAGTGCCCATTGTTCCTACTAGTTTAGTGAAAGCTGTGGAAAGATTGTGGTTATGTTTCTGGTTTAAAAAACATGTTGTGTCCAAAGTCACAAATGACTCCGACGCACTCTTTTCTTCAATATTAATCAAGTTCTGTGAGAGTCTTGAAGTTTAGTAATACTGCAGACTGTGTATACTGAGGATACGAGACGCTGCAAGATCATCCGAATACTTTGGGATGTGTTAGCTGGAAATACAATTACGTAATATATCGATGATTGATGGTCAGTATCAACCATATTCTTATATAAATAATAAAATAGATCATTCATTAATGCTACAGCATAATCCTTACAAAATTGAGTTAAGTTGTATAGAACATAACATTTAGAAGTTATGCTTGGTAGAAATCTAACACGACTTATATAGCAGAGAATTTAATGGAGCAGCTGTAGACGTATAAAATCTTTTTGTATTACCACATTACCTTGTATTTGGGAGTTCAATGTCATGTTTACTCGCCGTTTTTCTGGTTTTTATTTTGCGTTCAATCAATGTGTCCTTGACGAAAAATAGGAAAAATACATTTTAACTCTTCTGCCCATTTATGTGTCCCTAAGACTAACTACAGTTAAAGCAATTGCAACTAATTAGGAACTTCTAGACATTTTTTTAAAGAAAACAGATTTGGATGTTTCATTTCACTAGCTGCATAATGTATTTGGAACAGAAACCTAGTAGACACTCCCCAAAACAATAGTTCTGTTCAGATGTGGCAATGAAGGAGCAAGATTATGTTCTTTGCAGATGGAGCTTGGCTGTACAGTTTAATATTGTAGTGCTCTGCCGTGATTGGTTGAGAGTAAACCAAATATTTTATACATTTAAAAAACCAGTTTAAAAGTCTGTGTGCCAGTCCAGCCCATCTGCTTATGTTACGCAATGTTCCATCTGTCTCTAAATACATCATAGAACTTTTGTACATCACAGTTTGTGAATTTAAATTACAATCAAAATAAATTTTCACATGTAGCTATTGAATATAGAACTGTGCGGTTTCCTGTCCAACGTGAATTTGATTGGGACGTGGAATAAACTCGGCCTGCGTGACATCTAAAAACAAATCAACAGGCATCAGAATGAGAACGCGTGTCTGTTTCTCGAGCTTTTGTATATATTGATACAAGATAAAATTCAATTATTACATTTGGTACGTGAGATCTAAACAACAAAACTGACTAAAATAATCTATTTCAGATGGAACAGTTGAGTAGGATGCGATACAATGTGCTCTCTGTGCTTTAATTGGTGGAACATGGAGCTTTACTCCGTCTACATAACATCTAAAAATGCAGCGAGACACATCAAAAAGGCCTTTCTAAGACGATCATTTCCCGGGGACAGAGGGGAAGAGAAATCACTGGAAGACGAGGAAGGAGCAAGCATAATTAGTTTGACCACCATGTCATTTGAAACGACATTAGCAATAACAAATCAGAAAACAATACAATATGAGAACAAAGATAAATTATAAGATTTGTGTTTTCATGGTGAAAAAGCATGAATATGAGTCTGTGGATGGCTGGTAGTGTGCGTGTGTGTGTGTGTGTGTGAGAGAGAGAGAGGGAGAGTTAGCGAGTGGGTATTTGTGTGTAATCATGTACGTCAGGCCGTCATGAATGGTGTGTTTGAGACAGACCGGAGTGTGGAGTTCCTCGGGCTAGACCAAATTGGAAACAGAAAAACAAACATTCCCTAGGAACCCCCGCTCTCCACCTCACCCAACCCCCCTCATCCGCCGACTAGTGGCGTAGTCCAACCTGTCTGGGACAATGTAACGGTCTATAGTTGGACCGGACCACACACATTCATCGAGGGGGGTTGGAGCGCAGGGAGGCGGCCGTAGCAGAGGCGGGGGGGGTCTCTCTCAGCCACAATGACAGTTGGAAAAACAGAAGACGCATATGAATATGACTGAGAGCTCTGTGATGGATTGATGGGAGAGATGGAGAAGGGAGAGAGGGACTTTAAAGCTGATGGACACAAGATGTGCAAATGGGAGCTGAAATAGGGCGAAAACGAGAGTCGGGAATGAAAAACACGAGATAAGTCACGGCGGAGAAGTAAAGAAAAAAGGCTGAGGACAAAAACAGAGAGGCAAGAAAAAGCGTCTGAGTGATTGACTTAATGAGTAAGCAGCAGCTTGACTGAGTCAGAGTTCCACAGGGAAAATATTTAGTCACACTCACACTTTAATAAAAAGAACTTTTTTCCTCCCTTTTCTTTTCCTGTTCCGAGTAAGTCGCCCTCATTTCTGCAGAGAACGTTTTTACTTTCAGCTCTAATAGCTAATGCTATTATGTGGTCAGCCATGTAATAACCGGAAGAGCACGTGTGTGTGTGTGTGTGTGTGTGTGTATCCGCGTGCATGTGTGTGTTGTGTAATCTCACAGTTTGGATTTTACAGCTTGGAGAGAACATCACAACGTATGTGCGTGGCCATTGTGTTTTTATGTGTGTGTTTGTGTTAGTCCTTCTAAGCTGGCCATTGCTCAAAGGAAATCCCAGACGTTCTTATTGGGAATCATCTATCACTTCGATGAAGCATAGGTTTATCTAGTTCCATCTCAAATGTCTACCTGGAACTTGTGAACCACTTTTTGTAGAACATACTTTTACGCTGAAAAACAGTTTTAAGATGGGAGGATCTCGAAAATGACTCATGATTTCAGGAATGACTCATAATGTGCTTTACTTTACATGCCAGCCACCTTTTCTGTCTTTTCAAATAACAGATTTTCCTTTTTGGTAGTTGTCTGTCTATAGTCCAAACAAATGAAATTAAACTCGCATATGGAAGTGGTCAGGTCGTCTCGGGACCAGGTATCCCGCGACATGGAAGCCCTTCGTCTGCATCAAATTTAAAAGCTAAAGTAAAAATAAAATGTATTCTTCTCTTATGTTCAAAGACAGACGCAGATGTTTAATGTGCACAGCCTGAGAGTAACATAGAAGATAAAAACAGTATCTTTGAATGACCAAAAACAAGTTCCAAATATAGACTATAGACTTGTCTCTTATCCATTGCTGATACACAGAGACACACACACACACACACAGTCAGACTGACCCAAGGAAATTGGCTCTGTTTAAATACAGACTCAGATTTAGATTTGTGGTATGAGAGGGAGATGGAAGAAGAAGGGGTGGCAGCGAGAGCGAGAGAGCGAGTGAGAGGGAGAGGAGTGGTACAGACAAAGAGGGTGGGGTGACTTTTGTGGTTGGGGCAACAAAAGGGGGAACTGAGAACTGGAGAGTCTGACATTTAACGCTACAATGGCCAAAAACATTTTCAGCCACAGCCACACTTACAGCCACTGGAAATCTGATATGCGATCGTTAATTTTATTTATTAATACCTAGTAATTGCTTGTCTCTGACTGCTTTGTTCATAAAGCGATCAATATTGAAATAGAGCGAATGATTGCTGCAGAGAAAGAGAGATGTCACGTTGGTGCTGCTACCACACGCTGTAATGGTTTACTAATTTGAAATCATTTCTCATGGTGTTATTGCGCTAGTTGCTTTTTTCATCGTCAATTTGCTGAGTGTTCCGGCTGACTGTAGATTACCATTGTGCTTTTTAGTACAGGACTGCACCAACCAACAGTGCCCTGTCTGTCCCACATCTGCTTGTATACATAGCCTTGTAAATTGCAGATTTCAGAGAAAAGAAATTCTACTATTACAGGTTTTCACTTTGTGATGAATTGTCTTCACATATGGAAGACGTTTTCAGCTGTCACGTCTGGGGATAAAATAAAATTGATACTATTAGAGACTTTGCCTGGCTAAGGTCTCGAAAGAACACTACACTTTTTCTTTCTGCCCGTTGTGCACCTTTGATCAGCCAGTCAGTTTGGAAGCGGGAATAAAAATTGTTTCCTGTAAATGTTAAATGTGAACAAAACCTCTGAAGCCAAATATGTTCCAGCGATGTTGCAGAATGTGCTCATTTCTGACATAATTTGTCTTTGTGTCATTTTTTAGGTTGTCAAGGTGATGGTGGACTCAGGCAACCGTGAGTGTGAGCCTCAAGCGACCTGAAAGAAAAGAAGAAGAAGAAAAAAAAGACAGGACAAGAAGGACTGCCTGCACTGTATCTCTTACACGGATCTACAGCACACTTGATCGAACTGAAACCGAAGTTACGTGGAGTTTCTTCCGAAAAACAGAAGAAGCGGAGAACTTTTTGTTTAAAAAAAGGTTTAGTTCGCAGAGCTGTGTGGAGTTACATGGACCTAATGAAGGGAATGGAAGGATATTAGCTCGGGCCTGACACCTGGTTTCTGCTTTCCGTTACTGTGTGGAATACACACGGGCAGTAGCCGAACCGCGCTGCTGGACGGACCGCTGCGGTGTCGGGACGAATCCAGCCGCTTCAACAAGAGTTGATGCCAAGACCGGGAGCCAGCCATGATGTTTTTATAGCCTGATGATTAGCAGAGGTAGGACATGTGTATATGTTTTAATCTATCCTGGCCTTTCTTCTTCTTCTTCTTCTTCTTACCTCAGTGTGATAACATGTTTAAAATCCTGATGAACTCAGTAACATGCATTTAATGGTGAACACCACATAATAAAAATAAGTAAAGAAACTTAATATTTTACTAAACATTAAGTAAAGTAAATAAATAGTTTATGTATTTATTTGTCCACATTTGATAAAATATGATATAGTAATGTTGTAATGGTTATTCTGCTTTACTATCAGTCCATAGTCTAGTGTGTAGATGTAGCTTTCTTTTGCATTGCTCACATTTATTCGGATTAAAAATGCATCACATGCTTTTAGTGCCACATTGCAGGCGTTTTTATTATCATGTATGCGCTCGGTGAGGCGTCCCTGTGCTTTTTTGTGTGTGCATGTTTTTATTAACGCTTTTAGCGAAATGAGTCACGAGTTATTTTGAACTTGCAAAACAAATAAAGTACACGCATCATGTCTTTAGATTGCAGAACAAAAGTTTCGATCAGCATCTCTGGTTCATAAAGCGCAGCCAGTGTGTGGGTCTTTGTAGTTTAGCCTGTGCGTTCAGGGGGTAGCTTGCTGAGACTAAATGACTAAAAACAACTTGACTGCTGATAAAATGGCGTTATGCTGAGCAACGGTAGTCTGATTATGAAAAGCAGCTCTTAGTCATCACTGGTGGAGGAAGTATCTGTGGTGCGTTGCCTAAATATGCCACCCCTATGCTGTGGTGTTGGGCTTCAGCTTTACTTCTTTGAGGGTGCTGAAGAACGCTTTTGGCTTTTTAGGGCAACTTACTCTTAGAAAACATTACCTGCTCCTCCTTTATTGCACTCCAGCTCAGTAAACCTCATTAGTAGAGCTTGTTAGTACCTTACACTCACTAAAGTTTAGTGGTGGCAACTTTGTCAGTTGTTTATTTGACTAGGTACAATTTTATGTACTTACTGCAAAATATGTAAGTAGCCGTGACCAGCTGTGCCTTTCTGGCATTAATACCTTGTAAATATGGTTACTGTGCTTCTTTTACTCCACCGCTGCAGTGGTAGTAATACTGATGATACCAGCAGAATAAACTCAATAGAACCGCGTTGTGTGGAGCGACGTTGACGATCTTTCATCTACATTTACTGGATAAATTTTCTGTTGATTAAATGTGGCGCTTTATTTGCAGTGAATACAGGGTCAGTTCGCTGACAGCGTCTTGAGCCTCTGAACTTCACAGGCTGCTGTTTCATTTGTTTCGAGCATTCAGGCATTCAAGGAGGTGCTCACACATATGATACTACAGGAAATGCTTGTGAATACAGTTGAGGTTATTATGTAAATGTGCGCACAAAGCTGCAGTGGTTTGTGGTGTAAGGTACATTGTAATTATAGTGGTGTCAATATTATATTGTTTCTGTTTAAATGCTGTTCGTCGAGTCGCCCTTTGTTTGTGTGAATGTGTGAAGCAAGCAGGGCGTTTTTCAGTTGTCATTTTACTGAGTTTGTGCTGTATATGCAAAAAAAATCCTTTATTATGCAGTTGTGTGTATGTTTTTCTTTGTGTAAGTTCGTCCGTTTTCAGAAAGTGAGCAGTTGTGTGTGTTAATGTATTATGATGCACTTTAACCACACTGTATTTTGCTACATCAGGATTATTGTAAAATTACATTTAAATACTCACAATACTCGTACAGCGAGTCATCAGTTGTACACACACACATACACCTGTGTCACCAAACACTGTGTCGACCTGTTTCCTTTCTTTTTCTCACACACAGCTATGCTCTTTCTTTCTTACTGTTTTTTTTTTAACAAAGCAAAAATTAAACTGTTCTCTAAGGAACTCAGACACAGTTTCTAGATAGAAACGTGTGCTGTTGTGGTATGATTTAATGTTTTGTACTCTGTACTCTGTAATTCTAATTCTAATAGAAGGTGGCGGTTCAGGTCTCGGTGGATAACTTGCTGAAATAAAGAGGAAGTGTGTTTTGTGTGTGTAATGACGGGAACTCACCCAATTAAGGAAATTATCTATATGATCAACTTAATTTTTCTCTTCTTGTGTGGTGTCAGTTTGTGGCGCTGTGACAGGAAGATGAGATAAAACTTGTGTCTGTTTTTTGTGTTTTACTGTATTTACTACACATAGTTATAGTGCATGTATGGGTAAGTCCACTCGGTATGTAACGTTTGTGTTTATGTATGTTTTCCATTATGTGGTGTGGTGGCTTTGCTTGGTGATGTTATTCAACAGGGCGGATTGCTTTGAGCTGCTTGATGCTTTTAGCTGTGGTCTGTGTTTGTGTGTCCAGCTATGTCTTTACATGCACATGTTTGCATGACTTCATCTGTGTATATACACATGTGCATGCATGCACACTTTTATGCGTGTGTGTGTGTGTGTGTGTGTGTGTTGTGTTGTCTTTGATGTGCGAGTACAAGTCAGATCTCTTTCAGAGTTTTAGAAAACTGAGGAATGTTGACTAGAGACAATTCAGTCAGGCCCCCAAGCAGCGCTGCTCACAAACACACTTATACACACAAACGCGTTACTGAGACATTCACGGGTTTATTTATTTCTGATGTAGTGGCCAACAGATGAGGTTTTGCTCTTCTGAAAGTGTGAATCTCCATGTGTTTTCTCTCTTGTGTGTCAGTGTCTCTCCTTCTGTCTGTAACCGTGTGTCACTCTGCATTATCCTTACACACACACACACACACGGTAGGAAATCTGTGAATGTGTGTATGTAAGCTACCTGTTGACCTATTTCTACAAATTACTTTGAAATGATGCTTTGTTGCGCGCGTGTGTGTGTGTGTGTGTGTGTGTGTGTGTGTGTGTGTGTGTGTGTGTGTGATGATCTCATCTTCCCACTATTATTCAGCAGGATGTGCCACTAATAGTTTTCACAACAGGTTTTTGTGTCTATGCTTCAGTGTGTGTGTATGTGTGCGTGTGTGTGTGGGGGGAAGACGGCAACAAATACCCATTCATCATTTTGCATCAAAACTCTCTCTACACACAACACACTTGCATGCACATTGAAGGTGCTTCGCTTTGCTCCTAAAATCCCAAGGTACAGCTGATTGTAATTAATTCATATTAAGACGTATTCATTATGCAGCTTTAAAAAACGGAGGTGTCATCAGCTGTTTAATAATGACTTAATTTGTTAGTTTGTTATTGATCAACTTGTTTAAAGGACACCGAATCAATCGAAGATCAGATGTCTTTCTGTATTTGGGTGGGTTTCTTTCTGGATCATTGTTTTATCACCTGAAAACGAAGCAGCAGACTTTATTGGGTCATCATTATTATTTGATTGTCTCTCCATCTGGAACAGATTGTGTTCAGTTAAGTGTCCATAGAATAAAAAGCCAAAAAGGTCATAATTTGCCTTCTTTTTCCCATTGTGTGGTGTTTAATATTGCTGTTAGTGTCATTTAGCCAGATGGCGCGACGTGTATACACAGCGATACTAACGTCACTGTAAACACTGCTCCATGGGGCCACCGCGCTGGCACAGCACTCCTGACTGCCAACTCCGTAGCTCACTAGGTGTTTTCTTACCAAACAGGACGGCGTTCATATAAATAGCTGTAAATGAATGGCGGTGCGGGCACACGCATGGAGTTACGTTTACGTCTGCCTTTAGAAATAAAGGTCATTACACCTTATACTACTACTATTTGTCTTGCACACTTCGATCATTGCGTAATGGTCACCTTGCCAACTCAGTTTTAGGAGTTTACCCACTTTGAAAAGTTAGCCTAGTATTGCTAACGGGAACTAATTCCCGATCTGTCTCAACCCAAAGTGTGTTGACCAGAACACTGTCACATCTGACTTCCCTATATGGGCTACACCTGCCTGAAGATTCAGTGGAACCCGGTGTAGCAGTCAGCTCGGCTTCTGATCCGCTCTGTGGTTGATAATTAGTCAGTATAATGTTGCAGGAGACAGTCGATATCAGCCTCCAGCTTATGGTACGTCTCACAGCATGAACCGATTCAGTTAGGACACTTTGCTGGCTCATTGAAGTGGCAACACTATTGGAAGGTTAAGATTGCCTACTACACAAATCCATAGCAGATTAAACAAAAGGATGCCAAGTAGTGGTACAAATGTTTGATTTAAGAACTGCTCGTATTTATACAGGGATGTGTTTAGAGAAGTTGCCGTGACACAGGTTGACACCTGACTGCAACCAAACTGTGGGAAACGCTAAATCACTAGAAGTGTGAGTGCACCTTTGACCCGGCTTTACTTGCACCAGGGACTTAAAATTGTTTTATTGGGAGCTTTCTCTAAAACACCTCTGAACACACACTCCACCTGTGCTGTGTCTGGGTATGTTTAGGGTTTTTTTTTTTTTTGTCCAACCTTTCTGGGTATAAAATCCATTAATCAGATTGAGAATGGTAACCAGGCAAAACAAGGGCAATAGACCCAACCTAATTTGTGTCTACCAATTTATCTTCCTCCCTGTGCGTTTCTGTGCTTGTAGCAGGATGGGGGTTGAAATTCATTAATCAGATTAGGTTAGCGACTGACCGAGCTAGAGGGAGGAAGGAAGGGAGACCAGAGCCCGGCTAGTGGTTTAGTATTTATGTGTTATTATACCACAGAATCACACTTAAAGCCTGATACTTCAGCGTTTGGTGTGTGCGCGCGCGTGTGTGTGTGTGTGTGCGCGCGTTTGCAAGGCAGAGGCATCTGGTGCGTTGCAGTTCCTACGTGTGCAGGTTTGTGTACACGTGAGACTCCAGCACAGTTAAGTAATACTGATAGAAAAACTAGCAAGGTGCGATACCACATTAGCATGTAAACACACACACACACACACACTCGCTTCAGTCTGTAATTACCAACGCACATGCCACTTAGTGCTTATCCAAAGCTTTCCCCACTGACTACATATTTGTCTGTGTGTATTTTCCAAGCTGTTAGATCTGCATATGTGTCACTACTTGCTTTTCCCCAAAAACCCGCGCTCCACCCTTTCACTTACAGATTGCCTTTTAACGATCGCTGCCTGCGTCTGAGGCTACCTGTGGCGTGTGTGTGTGCGTGTGTGCAGCTTGCTTTTGTGCCTTCGTCTGGGCGCACAGATGTGTGTGTGTGTTTTTGTTCACTTGGCTACAACTGTGTGGTGTAGCCAAGTGAACAAGTGTTAACAAGCTCTGTGCAGACTATTTATTTAATCCATATGCTGGTGAACTATACAGCTGTGTACTGCTGCTGGTATGTCTGGAAGGGGGAAAAAAATCACTCTGCATTTGCAGCTTTGTCTGAGGTACAGAAATGATTAGGTCGGCTCCCACTCTGTGAATGTCACACTGTGATTTATTTTAATTAAAACGTTGCTAAAAACGAGGGATGTTTTGCTGATATTTCTAGTTTTTCCCAGGTATTTCTCACAGGTATGACGAGCCTGCAGTGGTTCTTTCTTCCACCGTCGCCAGCTTCCCCCCTTTATGTGAATATTTTGACATAATATGCAGACTGTGGGTTCATTTACAGACGCACATTTCATACCGAATTGTTGGATGAACTGCAACAAATAAAAAGCAGGGACTCGGGGTTCTGTTGATAGTGCTGTGCCAGTTCAGCAGCACTGGCTCCGCTACCCAAGACAATAAAGACAGACACGCTGGAAGCTGACAGGCTTGTGGCCGATGGTGGTGGTGCAGCTAGCGTCCAACTCCACTAGCTGAAGCAGCCAGGGTGCCTGGCAGCAGCAGAGCAACTTGCCAGAACAATAAAAACAGAGTAGCTGGGGGCTGACAGATAGTTCCAACATGTCGTGTTTTTTTATTTTTTTCAGATCCAGGTGCCGACCAAAGCCAAACGCAACCAACTCAGTCACCAGAGTGTGTTGCCAGCGCTTGTTTAGAAGAAGTCCTGGTATGTGGAACAATGTGGGCACATAACTGGAACTTTTGTGCACATATGCTGTTCGTTTATGGCCAGTAATACATTATTTATTTGCGCCATGGCTGCCAGTATTTGAATGATTTCAGCACCTGGGGGACAGAACAGGTTGGAGAAGCTTGAGATGTTTACATAGTGGGTCGTCTCAGAACAGACTTTTTGTCGTCCGCTCTCTTATTGACTGTGTTGAGTGTCTTTCTGCACTCACTGACTGACTTCACCAACCAGGTTTTTACATTTTCACTGATAACTCAGCGGTTGCAGCATTGATTGCAATGTTTCACAGATGGCTCCATTGTCCGTGTGTGTGTGTGTGTGTGTGTGTGTGTGTGTGTGTGTGAGAGAGAGATGGAGGCTAGACTCATTGTTGTGTCGTATTAATATACATACACAAATTCATCAAGTGCAGTATGTGAAACACAATATTCTTCTGTTGTTCGGTTGGAAGTCTTCCTCCGAGTGAGGTGAGTCACTGTTACTCTGCTTTCTCTACACCACGTCTTGCACATGTCACATATTTGGTCTTAACAAATCAGCGCTGAGCAGGTCGACCTGGAAAATGGATGTTTTTGTCTCCAGCTGCTTTGAGTCACCCGGATATATTTGACTGCAATAACAAACACTTTTGAATGTGACTCCCGAATCTTTTCACAGCCAATAGTCGGTAATGGAACATGAAACATTCCACGTTGTTAAGGATACAGGCGGACCTGCTGTGTCTTTGAAGACCAGAGGAAAAGGTGCATTGAGATAATGGCAGGGAAATGGATTTAGCTGCTGTCAGATAAAGTGAAGCTGTGATTGAAAGAGCGGATGAGAAAACTACTTCAAAGTGTTGTAATTCACCGCGCTAATAGAAACCGTAAGAAAGACGGCACGGACATGATGATGACGATGAGAGTAAGAGACGTGGAGATACACCAGTGCATTTGTCTGATGAGCCTGACGCAGGCTTAATAAGGAGGTGTCCTATCTAGGACTGCTTTAGGTGATGTTTGATTAGGGCCATTTCCTGCACATCTCTGAGTTACTGTAAAGTTTCCTCCTCAAACTTGTTCCGTTTGTTAGAAAGAAGTTCTCACAAGCAGGTATATTCAACTCTTAGTGTCCTGCTTCACCAGGTGTTTCCAGACGGCTTTAATTATTCATTCCGATGCTATTGTTTTATGATGCCCAATGAGTCAGATATTGCTTTACATGGTCCCAAAGATTTTGATCACAGACATCATCTGCCTCAGCTGCTTAATGGGATAGATTCTAAACCACCTCTGTTGGAATATTAAGTCTAATACTTACTCTTTGACAGGGTGAAATAACTCCCCTCTCTAATGGATAAGTGCTCTAGAATGCTTGATGTTCAACGCGTGCGTGTGTGTGTGTGTGTGTGTGTGGTAATCTTTGTGGCACGTTCTTTGCCATTAGTGCATTACTAAACAAGGCGGCAATTCATTCAGCAGGTTTAGGTCTGGAGTGTGTGTGTGTGTGTGTGTGTGTCTGAGAGCGGGAGAGAGGAAATCTGTGAATGTGTGAGTGTGTGTGCAGCTGTGTGGCAGGTTTCTAAGTGCAGAGTGTGTGTTGTTTTTAGAGAATTGTTTCCGTGCGCCTGTCTGCACCATATGGTCCAATGTGGAAAAAGGCCCCTTTAGGGGTCTGTGTATGGGAATATGTATGTGTGTGTGCGTGTGTGACACAGAATGTGTATTTGTGTGTATAAATGTGTGTAAAGCAGTCTTGTCTGCCTTGAGTGAAGCTGTGAAAACAAAAGCGTCTTGAGGCGAAAAAAAAAAAAAAAGGAAGACGATATGGGAGCAGTGATGTCAAATATTACCACTCTCGTTCTCTCTCTCTCTCTCTCCCTCGTTCTCTCGCTCACACATCAAATAATCTCCTTAATTTTTCCCTCAGTCCCCTCAATCACTTTCTTTACTCTTGTTTTTACATTTGTCCGTTTGTTTTTTGCTTGTTGTTTATTTTGTCTAATTGGCGTAAACCTCAGGGCTATGGTAATGACTTCTGAGGTTAACGAGCTCCCGCTAACAATCACTCACTCGCGCACACACACACGTGCAACAATGCACACACTCGCACGGTCAAAGAAGCATGTATATATGCTTTTACTTGCAGAAAATACATACTCCACATTCAAGAATGTACGTTCACAAGCATGATCACTGTACATCACTCTAAATTACGAGACTGTCTTACAAAATCTGAAACCAGCGACATTAGCAGAAACTTGTCACACTTGATTTGCGCACCGTGTTCACAGCTTCACTTTGAGTCTTGGCTCAGATGGTAAAAACACAATTTCCTCCAAAAAAACAACAAAAAAAAGTACAGTTAGGCCAGAACGTCATGTTTGAGTAACTCACAAACTCGTGTGCTTTCATTCCCAAATACCTCAGCAACAAACAGAATCAAGTTCAAAAAGATAAATATTAGTGTCTGAAGATTCGGTTCCTTTTCACTTTAAAATGAAGGAAGGATGGAGGAACATGTGAGGAACTTTGACCAGCTCTTTACTTCCTCGTAGAACTGACTCACACATCCAGTCATCCAGTGGCAGGCTGCTCCTCTATGTATGTGCTGGAGTCCGAAGCTAAACTTTACACCCCAGTTGTACACACTGTAGTCAAAACTGGATGAATGCGCCAACTATTACGCAGAGTTGGCGGTTCTGTCACAACAATCATGATCATCAAGCAAACAGATGGTTTTGTGTCTGTACAGTATGTGATGCTATAATAAAAGGGACAAAGTTTCCTGTTTCGGTGATGGTTGACCAGAGAAGGTCTTTGGTACCTGAATTCATCGCTTTCCGCGTATGTCTTTGACATTTCCGCATCTGTGAAGCTGTATCATGTGTCGGCACGAAGCCCCTGGAGTGAAACACATCTAATAAATTCATCAAATTGGTCCATGCGCTTAAAACTTTGATGCATTTGTTCTCTGACGGGTTTAGACTGTGCAGCGTGGAGATGCTGAATTCCACTAAGCCTCATTGATGACTGGAATCACACTTTAGTCTTGACAGCAGTCTCCTGCTAGTTCTCCTAGTGTGAACTCTGCCTGAGTTTCTGTCTGTGTCTCGCTCTCTCTGGTATCTTGATATGGTCTGTGTTATGCAGTGACTTCTAAACATTTACATTTCTGCTTTCAAGTGCTGTTTATATATGGCTCTTATCTGCTATCTTACGTACACATCCAAATGCACGCGCACATTCGGACAGGGACCGACGGTGAATCAAACCGTTAGTTGTCCTGACAGCAACACTGTTGCTATGTCCATAATAGGACAGGAGAAGAGAGAAGGAGCAAGGCAGTAAAAGAAAAGAGTGCCACATACGCAGAAGGAGTGGGAGGCAGATAATTTGCCACCAGAGTGTTTTGTGGTGAGGTGAGGCATGGAACTTTTTTGTGATTCCACTGATTCCCTGTAGTGAAATTTCTCTTTTCATCGGCGCCCTTTGACTGCAGCCTCTGCCACTCAACAGCACTCCTGGGACTGGTTGTGTTGCACAAGGACACTTTAGCAGGGTGGATTCTTTCCTTCCCGGGGGTGATAACTTGGCCTTGGTGTTGGAGGATGCTTTAGTCTTTCGTCACTTTGCCACCCTACCCCGTTGCCCTGCAACACTGCCCCATCTTAATAAACTCTTGACAAATTTCCAATGTGGAAAAAACACCCTGGGGACCAGTGGTTCCAGGACAGAAGACGCACACTGTGCTTAGGTTCGGATGAAACAATTAAACCATTTGACAGCAACCACGACCACAGGTCTTTATTCATTATAAACTAGATATATTTGGGACCATTGTTCAGACGAAACAAGACGTCTTCCTAACTTTTAGTTCTGTCCTCGTGAGTTTTCTGTAACTAGTAAAATGATTTCTATAATCACAGGAACAAAGTTTCAGCCATCTAGAAAAAGAATCATTTGTATGTCCAGCATGGGCTGGCACTGCAGGCTGTGAAGGACCAGGACAGCGCCAGATGTGAGTGTTAGCTTCTTCGTCTACGACAGCATAGGTGGACTATCACATCAAACGGGTGATCCTGTAGAAGGAGATTGTTGGAATATTGCTGACTGGAAGTCAACACTGTATGCGGTGTTAGCTGTATTTTAGTGTATAACTCCTCTTCTTAGGGACATGTGCTACGAATGAAAGGATGATTAAGCAAGGCGGGCTTTTGGAGATAGAGAAAGTGATAGAAGGCCGTAGTACAGTGAAGTTATTGGAGGAGAGTAGAGAGAGAAAGGGAGAGAGACGGAGCAGGCGAGGGGGAGGAAATGACACATAGGTGGAAAGAATCTCAGCCCTGCTTCTGTCTCACGTTGGCTTTTTCTTTTCTCTTTCTTTTTTTACACAAACACACACACTCACACACCATAATTGAACAGTAATTGAGCGCTCCTTATCTGCTTAACTGTCCAAAGAGGTTCAAAGCAAAGCTTCAGACGGCGTGTGTGCGCACACGTGCCCGCGTGCACGCTGCGTTTGATTCTTATCACACTGTTTGACTCGGAGCTGCTTTTAAGGCAATGAATTCACATCTCGTCCTCTTTCTGTCTCCTCGTCCTCTTTCCCGCTCGACTCTTTCTACATATCTCCCCGTCTCTTCTTGTGTGTTAGTCTATAGAAGATTTATTCCACAGCGAGCTTGAAAGACAACAGCTGCAACAACAAAGTGTTGTCCCACGACCGTACGCGCATTCATTCGTCGCTTCAGAGCTTCCATTCACTCAGTCATTCGTAGAGTTACAGGTGGACGTAAGCTTTTATCCTCGTGTCTCACGTATTGTAATGTGTCACGTCTTAGCACGTTAGAGGTAACGGTGAGATGTCGGAGACCTGGTGCGTGTAAATCGTCTCCAGAAAATAAATCGCTTGAGAATCGTCAGAGGTTTGCTGCAGAGTGCTTCGTTTTGCTGTTTCCAGAACTATTGTTGGTTTTGTTTGACTTGCACACAACGGGAGCGTAATGGTGCATGTGAAAATATTAGATTTAGACAATAGTGATTGATGGTGAAGGAGACAGCGGAAAGGCCAAACGAGGGGAACGCTGCTGGTTCATTTCCCCATTGGTGCCCATGTATATTTGACATTTTACAATACATTATCTCTGGTTTGGCCCCAGGGCAACAAAACATTTTTGAGCATGCAGAAGACACTTTCAGCTGTCAATTGTAGTAGAAGATGAACATGGGGAGAAAAAAAAAAAAAAAGAAAGTCCTGGCGGCATGCTGGTTTTTTATGTCATTCATCAGTGGCGCAGATCAGAGAGAGATTAGAGAGAAGAATAAAAAGAGATGAAAAGAAGGGAAAGACGGAGGGAGGGGCTGGGTTTAAAATAAGAGATGAAAGGGATTTGGGGTGTAGTAAGAGCCAGATAGGTTGGAGCACCAAACTCTGTGTTTGTGCGCGTCCATGCTTGTATCCGTGTGTACGCAGGAGGATTTCTTTAAGGGTGTACCAGCGGTTAGATGGGTGTGAGAACTGAAGATTACATACCTGTGCTCTTATTACTGATCCACACCTGAATCTCTTTGACCTACTTAAGGGCGTCCTGGTCTAGTTGGAGTTGCGTGACTTATCGCCGGCGCACACTCAAAGGAGGCCAATAGAAGTGCTGACGGATCGGGCGCGATAGAATGTGTCGAGCTCCGCCCTTTTTAAATGGGACCACGTCATTATTCTGAGGCCTGCCACGCTGATAAGTGGCGCGTGTTTGATACAGCGGGATATCAAGAAATAGGCCTCCCTCCGTGAGATTAGGAACGCTGGGTTGTCTTTGGAAATGAAGTGCAAGGATTGCCCAATTCTCTGAGTGACAGAATCATTTTTACCAGGCTTATCTTCTGGCTTTTTGCAGCTGGCCGACGTTGTATGTTGCTATCTATTACATTCTGAATTGTAATTACTCCAATTTGACAGTTAAGGTAAATGTACAGGAGCGTTTATGTGCAGGCGCACATAAAAGTTGACCTTGCATAAAGAAAAGGTAGAATACTTCCTTCCCTACTTACTTCCCTATGCCAGTCCGCCCGTCACCTTTTGGTTATATACTCGGTTATCATGGTGCCACGATGGTGAATCTGTGTGATCATCGACTGTGAGACAAGTCTGCTGTCAGTTCAGAATCAGGTAAAAACCTCACTGTAGTCAAAGTGAATTTCTATCAGGTGTTTCCAAGGGCTCTTTTTACATGTTGCTGATGCCCTTTTTTTTTTTGTTATTATCCAAAGTGCATTGCAGGGAGGATGCCAGCGTGTGCTCCACAATACACGATTAATGGTCAATACCTTTTTGTCGATATTTCAGGCAGAGGACCCATGTCAAGGTGGCGTTCCCTGAATAATTGTCACCTTCATCGCGCTCACAAAGCCTCTGCTCCTCTCTCCTCCGTAAAATCATCCCGCGCGCCCCAGCAGGGATAATCGCAGATGATCGATTTCAGTTCGTCATGTTGAGAATGCAGAATTAGATCAGATCAGGTCATTGTACATTACCGTCACCTCTGTGCATAAGCAGCTGTTGCTGCGGCTGATGTATAGGCTGCAGTAGCCAGGTCACTTCAGGGTAACTAAAGGTCTTGGATGCGCATGCCAGAAAACAGCGGTACGTTCTGTAATGTGCAGTATTAAGCTGCTGTTTTGTTTTTCATTGTTTTGGGTTTAAGATGCTGATCGTATAATCCCAGTGGCCCCGGCTCCAGTCTGAGGCTCGCTTCCCTTTAATTTTCTGTCCGTTCACTTCAGTTTTTAATGAAGATAAACGTCCGAGCTCGCTCACAGCAGTCGGCCATCAGAAGAGGCTGGGCTGAAGAATTTCCACTGAAGCCTTTGGGAACGGTGTTCGTGGTACCATCAAATACCTGAGAGACTGTATTTGATGGAAGAACGTCATGGGTGCAGAATGTTTTGCATGTTTTTCTACAGAACCAACATCAGCTGGTTTACTCTGAAGTCGCCCACTAATAGTGACTGATACGGGAAAGTCCAAAGACCATTCTAGTAAGTGTGTGGAGAGCTTAAGTGAGAAACGCTGAATTTATTTCCCATTATTTATCAGAGCGTTTTTTTGTTTGGAGCACAGAGGAAGCGCCTGCTCCTCACTTCTGTGTTGAACGCGTAGTGATTCACACACGTTTGGCTCTGTCTGAGAATCTTAAACATCAGCCACTGTAACTTAGAGCTCAGAGACACGTCACGATCCGATTGGGTTACCTTGTTAACGTTGTGATTAATTACATACACACACATGTGGCATTCATAAAAAGAAGGCTTCCGCTCAACACAGAGTGTATACTGTGTGTGTGTGTGTGTTCTTTTTATTAGTATGTGTTCCTGTGTTTAGACGCCGTTATCTCAAACCCTGGTGTCGCAACAACGTGCAACTTCCCCTAGCACAGGAAAGCTCACTGTGCGTCTGTCTATGTGTGTGTGTGTGTGTGTGCGTGTGTGTGTGTGTGTGTGAGGCGAGTAAGCACGACAATGAGCGAGAAAAGAATTGTGCGAATTTTCTTCTGACAGATCTTCTCCTCATCCACGAGGCGCCGGGTGACTAAGGAGCAACAACAATTAGGAAACTAACTTTTATCACTTCCAGGAGAAGGAGAGAAAGATTTTCCTGAGGTATCCACCTCGTGAAAAATGTGACACCTGCTGATGTAGAAAGAGCGATAGCCTGAAGTTACAACAAAACTTGACACTTTAAAAAGTATTTCAGGCACCTTCAGTCTTTTCCTGACAATTCAACCCCAGTCCTCCATTTTTATATCTCCTATAACTCAAAGAAAACCCAGGTTCAAACTTCAGCTGTGGCATATTTAGCCCAGATGCTGTGAAATGGATACAAAACAATGCAGGTTATGGTTATATCGTTCGCCATAATCACACACCTTCCTGATTTTATTCTGTATCGTTATTGCTGCAATGCTTCTACAGTAGTTAATTTTCTTATTATTCACTTTGTCTGGTTGAAAAGGTTCTTGATTGTTTTGGTGCAGAATGGCTTGAATGTTCTGTTGTAATTCTCTCGGAGCTAGTCGTCTACCTCTGTAGTCCCCCGGGGCAGGCAAAGAGTCTCTCTCTCTGTGTGTGTGTGTGTGTGTGTGTCTGTCTGTCGGTTGTTATGCAGGATAGAGGAAATGAAAGCTCAGACTGAGCCCTAAGGCCACTAAACTGTCTCGGTGTCCTGCACATGCATGCGTGTGTGTGTGTGTGTGTTTGTGGGCCGGAGCACATCTGCTCCTAAGAATAAATGTGTGAGAAAACAAGAGTTAGCGCCGTGTGCGCAGAGTGTAAGGAAGTGATTGAATCTCAGTTTTTATTGAGAAATATTGGGCAGCGTTGCCACCTCCTTCCTCTTTTTTTTTTTCTTTTTTAACTGTTGTCTGTCTGCGCGTCTCGCACACACGTGCATTGTGAATAATTGAAACAGAACTGGCAGCAGCTGCACTGGAGACGCCGTATATGCTGGTCGTTACTTTCACCTAAATGTTCCCTCCACTAACTGAACGTATTTATTCTCCAGTCTTCTCTCACTTAAATCTTGATGTGACCCTGTTTGAGTGTGTGTGATTTCCTGGTTGTCCCCCAGCAACCCCCGAGCTCTGATCACAGGAAGTTGAGAGGAAGTTGTCGGGTCTCCGCTACACTAACAAATACAGACGCGCCTCTGCCTCTGCCTCCTCCCACGCTTTCACATCAGTAGGAGAAATGGCAGTGTGGAGCAAATAAAAGAGCGAGAAAGGGCGGGGACAGCGCTCAGGTGTGACTCGTTGTCTTTTTTCATGTGGTGCCCCCTTTCTCTGTCCATTTCGGCGCCAGCGGCTGCAGCAGCGCTCTCGTCCTTTCTTGTTTGCTCAGTACTTCTGTGGGAAGCATCTGCCGCTCCTCAGAAAAACGAACGGACTGCGCGTTTACGTACGTCCCTGTAACCTGCTTCTTATCTGTTCTCTGCCTCGTGTTCCTGATCTCCAGAAGCCTTGTTAAAGACACAAGAGACAAACTTGGTTTGTGGCCGTGCTGCACACACAACTCTGTTACTAATGTGTACAAATGTACTTTACAAAGACCAGGACTTGGAAATTATGATTCTGACAACAGTGTGATGAGATGAAAGGAAGCATTCCTGTAGGCAAAGTGTTTAAATCCTACAGCAAGTGTAAATAAGTCACTTTCCACAGCGGGAAATCCTCCAGCTGAAGGTAGAAAACCGCATATGACAAGCGTGAGACTCGGCTCTGGAGAGGTGTGCAGTGTTTGTGTCCTCAGTGTGTGGCACCAAACTGTTTTCTGGCATTTTGACTGTTCCAGGCAGTGTGTGCGTCAGGTGAGCGAGTCCTCAGTGTGGCAGGCTAAACTGTTTGTGATAGTGGAACAGAAAATCTATATCCTGAGACAGACACTGCCGCTCTGCTGTACAACACGGGTGTAAAAAAAAAGTAAAGGCCCGTTTAAAACTCCAAGAAAATATCCAGTTAGCCTGGTAAATGTAGACGCATCATACCTCACGTGTCCTTCAGACGTGTGTGTGTGTGTGTGTGTGTGTGTGTGATCATCGAACCAAAACAGAACAGAGCATTTGCAACATCTGTGAGTTTGATGTAGAATAATTAATGGTTTTATTTCTCTCTCCACTCACACAGGCTTTTACAACAGACACCTCTTTATTACAGTATGTCAACGACTTGGAGGATGCACTACAATTATTTATAGGCTTTGATGTGTTTTTCCTTTTGTGTTAATGTGACATCCGTGTTTGTATTGTCACTGCATTCTGTCAGTGTGCTTCCTTTGGTGTGAAAGCGCCGCGCTTTAATACTTTCATTAGAGCTTAAAATGTCTCTTTTTACTGTGAGGGATTCCATTTCAGGTGATTGTTTTTTTAGTTTGCAGTGTGTGTGTGTGAAATCTCTGCGGTGTGTGTGGTGCTTAGTTCACGTGCATAAGAAACTAAATTAGTGAAGTTTAATGAACTAATTTAATAAAGTGAAATTTATTATTAGATGCTAAATGGTAGGAACAAACCTTTTAATGTGACCATATTACAATATAAATTTTGCAATCAGTAACTAATGTACGTTAGAATTCAGCAGCAGCTCTGCCTTTATTGGAGGTTTGTGTGTATGTGAATGTGTAGTTATTGCATCATTCGTGCTTTTGTTTCTAAAATCTTTGCGAGGCACGTTTGCCTTTAAATAAGCTCATAAAATCAGACGTTGTATGTTGACATATGTTTTCCCTCTCGGTGCAAGTGTGTGATCCATAAGGATCTTTTCTCATTGCCAGCCTCCGTTTCTTGGCAGCCGGTTTTACAATAATTAATTACACACACTCTTCACTGCCTGTCTGTGTGCTTTCCATACTCCTGCCTCAAACAGTGCTCCCTCGCGACAGCTGCCTGATTTATCCCTCGAGTTACAAATGAGATTTTTCACACATATCCCTACACGTACACGCCACAGGTAACCATTGACCACAACTTGCTCACCGCAGAAATATCGGTTGTGGTGACGTCACCGGTGAAGGTGAATAGGAGAGAGAGGTTAGTTTTTGAAGGAGCTTTCTTAGACGTGACCACACACGCATGGTATGCTCCGCACACGCATTCACACACAGAGTTTGCTCTAAGGACCAAAGCAGGGGAGTTGTGTCTGTATTAGAGTCTCTGTGTGTGTGTATATATATAAAGTTAAAATCCAGACAGCCATTCCAGAGGCCAGACTATTGAGTCTTATAAACTCTCAGGTCACAGATTATTGAAATAGCAGAAGATATATATAGTCTGTGTCTGTGTGTGTCTTCTGTTTTGCTATTTGACTTAAATACTACAAATTGCTGAGAAGACCCAGAAATCCAGATGTGCACACGTGTGTATGTGTATGAACGTATGTGAGATTGAATGAAGGAACCCAGGTGTGTGTGTGTGTGTGTGTGTGTGTGTGTGTGTGTGTGTGTGTGTGTGTGTGTGTGTGTGTGTGTGTGTGCGCGCGGTAATACTGATTTATTTCAGTATCATTTATGGTCCCATTGGGAACAGAACCAGCAACGTCTTGGCAGCTATTTCACTGCTGTAGTCTCGCATACACACAGACCGTCCATTGTGTAGGCTAATCTAACAAAATGTGCCTTGTCGTAACCTGCTAACCTCCCATAATTTGGCTGAGAATGCTCGGGCAGCCAAATAAGTTCAGACCGATGCATTCAGAGAGAATGAGTCACTTTGTTGTATCCTCCTCTGACCCACCTGTGGGCATCGACACTCTTCAAAATAAGGTTTTATAGACTGTGGCTCCCTGGGTGTTAGCGTAGACCTTTCATGTCCTCTGCACATGAAAACGGTTATTTGTGTCATGCTGGGTGAGTCACTGTTGGACAAAGTGGGTTTTGTTCACTTGTAACATTTTCTGTTGTCTTTTGTGCGAGTTGTAAAGTCAAACATTTAATGGAGCTTGAAAGCAGAAATCCAGCTCTTTCAATTTGTTGGCGTTTTTAGAGAGTCTCCCCTGGTGACGTGAGAAATCCTCTCCTCCTCCACGCACAAGTTTTCGGGGCTTATTTGATCAGCGTTCTGAGATCCAGACTCTTCAGTGGCCAGAGGACCATGGTTCTACTGGACACGGCCCAGTTGCATGTTTGTGTCTGCATGTGGTGTGAACCAGGGCTCTGCTTTGACTGCCTTAAGGGATAAATAGCCACACACACACACACAACACAGTGCTTCCCACACTCTGTGTGGTGCAATAATCTGATATAGTTACTGCAGGTCAGACTCCTCTAACAGACTTTTAATTTAGTTTGTGTGGTGGGGGGCTCGCCCTGGGGTGTGTATTTGTGTTTGATGCAGGATGCACGTAGTCATTTATATATATATATATGTTAAACCTCTAAATACTGAGAACCTGCAACTGCTTTGGCAATCTGTGTTTGCAATTGTTACATGTCTGTTAAAGTCCCTTAATCTACTAAAAGAGATGGACTGAGGAACGTAGTTACATCAAGACGTATAGCTGTGGATTAGTCATTGGAAAATAATCTTATGTCCCGAGTTTCGAATATTCACAAAACACACTGACGAAGTGGCATCTTGTATTTTTGTGGTTTGGTGTGAAGAACCGTTTGAAAGCTGTTTTTGTGAAGAACATGCCGCGGTAGCATGCTGTGTTTTTAGGAAGCATTTGTTGACTGCGTGTGGCGAATGGACGTCGGTCGGTCACGCAGAGCGACGGAAACCTTTGCACGTTCCTGCTCCCAGACGCATCCAGGTTCATGTGAGGATAGGAGTAGACATACGAGGAGGAACCAGACAGAGCTGAGAGATGAAACGCCAGCGGAGAGAAGTGGACTAGGTTGGGCGGGTGGGAGTGGGAGATGAATTGAGAGAGACCTACAGCAGATGAAAAATGGACAGGTAGAGGAACGCAGCGAGAAAGGAACCGATATGGGGAGTAAGTTAGCAGAATGAAGGAATACAAACGGAGGGGAGGGAGGGAGGGAGGCTCGCAACGAGAGAGGTATTGAAATGTGAACCTCTGATTAAGTTTGACATTTAAGATGACATATTTTGCATGCTGTTGCCCCATTACAAATGAGCCCTACACTCTGGGAGAGTGTGTGTGTCTGCGTGGGAAGCTATATATATAAATATATATGTGTGTGTGTGTGTGTGTGTGTGAGCGAGTCGCTTGATCCGTGGCAGGACTGAGTTGGGCCCCTGCTCCAGAGCAGATGAAGAAATGTGTGTGTAAGTAAGAGTCCTGGCATTGATTAGGGGCCTAGAAGGCAACTGAAAGCTTTTAGTCTTAAAATGGCAGGTGGACTCAGATTTGATATAATCCTCCTTCTCTCTCCCTCCTCCTCTCTCTCTCGACGCCCCTCCCTTCCTTTAATTAGACATCTGCCTCTGCAGAACCAGGTTGCTAGTTGACCCCCCGAAGAAGAACCGGCCGCCGTCTCCCCGCCGCTGGATGCGGTCAGACACACCCATCCAAGCGCCACACTGCAGCGAGCACTTGTGGCAGATTCCTGTTATTATTATCCCACCACTCTAAATAGACTCGTTTCACGTCTTCGCGGGCACTGAAAATAAATAAATAATAATAATAATAATAAATATTTTCTGCCGCTTCCTTCCCAAACCTTCAAGCCGTTTCAGCGCCACTGCCATTTTGTGCATCAGTGGCCTTTCTAGAAGTAATAATGTGTGACATTTTCATATAAAGTAGGAGAACCCACGAGGGCTGCGACAGCCACGGCATCAGCTGGTGCCAGGTCCTTCAGGGAAAAAGGGTTTTATGGCAGGAAGTGATGTGTTTCAGGCTTCAGTGTTTATTTAAGGAGGAATGTTTGAGAATGCTTGTTGATCGGTCCAAACATTTCCAAACAGTCTGACCAAAGGAGCAAAATGTTAAACCCCGCCCCCCTGATTAATCAGTTATTAGTCGTTATTAGTCAGCTGATATTCCATTTAACATTTAAGTCATCGTTTAGACAAAGACAAACCTCTGGTGGTTCCACAACCTTAAATGGGACATTTGAAGCATTTTAAATTAAACAAATACGTCTTGCAACTTAAACACACTTTTCTTTTTTTTGCTCACTTGTTAATTGGCATCTTGACAAAATAAATGAAGCTTGAGATGTATTAGTCAGTCTGGCTTTCCAAGCATTATCAAAAGTGTAGGAGAAAAAAAAGAAAGGCCCTGCAAAACCAGATGCTGAAACATGTGTTGCTTATCTCTGCCTAATGGTCATCTCACAAGACACATGAAAAATAACAGAGTACAGTTGAAATAATGCCAAATTCTTCTGACGGACGAGAAAAGGTTGCGTTTGAAACACTGATAAACGGTTTTCCCTGGCAAAGCTATAGCTCTCGTTGGACGTCGGGAGTTTTTTGGGAAGTAGATCATGTACAAGTCATTCACTTTCTGGAGGATGCTTATTAGTATGTGGAGCTTATCTGCGCTTTGCCTCCTGCCTTTTTTCTCCTCTTCTGCACACACTTCCTTTGCTCCTATTTCCGTCTATTCATTTCCCCAGACAATCTCTCTTTTTTCTTTTTAAATAAAGAAAATATATTCTCTTTCCTGTCTAAAACCTCCCCTCTCCTCCCTCCCTCCCTCCTCCCCTTACCCCTAAACAGACGGCGCTCGGTTTTTATTTTAATTAACAGTCCTTAGCTTCTCTTTCCCATCTCTCTTCTTCTCTTTTGTTCTCCACAGTCCTCCCACATACATCAGCGTTTTCAAAAACCTACAAAAGTGAACCAGACAAGAGCAAAGGTGCAGGCTGGTGATGAGGAAGACGAAATGCAGAGTGACGCAGATGGAGAGACGCATCTCTGCGTTACATATCTTAGCCTTTAGCATGACGTCTTCGTATATGTGTGCACACTAATCCTTTGTTCATGGAAGATGTCTCCTGCAGCTGTCCTGCCATGGGAAGGGAAGGGCACAGAGAGACAGCAGGAGTCTTTAGTAAAACCCAATATCAAACTCTGTCATTCCTGTTACTGAACATTATGCAGCTTTGGGGTCAGTGGCTGAAACGGTTGAGAGGTGCTGGTGATCCGTTTCTCTCCATTAGTGAGATCTAACTCTGTTCTCCAGAAGAAAAAAAGTCTACTTTGTGAGTTACACAAATTTCCGTGCTCATCTAACGCAGTCATTACGGCGAGCACAGATCCTCATGAATGCATGATGAATTACAGGTATAATAAAATTAAGCTGCGTGGAGGCAAATTGCGTGAAACGTGTTAAAATCTCGCCCAACGAATCTTCAAGGAAATGCACTATTCCCTTCTCAATTCATCCTTCAACTGTTGTCTTTGGGTGATTATTGGCAATTGAAGATAAAAGCCTCACTGGCGTTGGGGCTAATTGTAGTTGATGGAAATGATTAACTGTCACTTTTATCCTCGCTGTGGTACTGAGGCCATTGTGGTGTATAAGGGCTAATTGTAGCTAGTAGCAGAAGTTGTTATGCGGTATGTTTTGGTGGGCTGTACCTAATTGTAGTTGATAGTAATGGTTCCAGTCTGTGTATACAGCCTGAAGCAGACAAAGGCTCCACCGCGACACGGAGACACACACACACACACACACACACACACACACACACACACACACACACACACACACACACACACACAGATACATATGCTAAGAAACAGCCCCGCGCAGCTCAGCCGTCCAGCGCACACACACGCACGAAGCGTCTTCTTGCCCATATCCTGGAGCAATGCGAGTGCGCGAGAAGTATGTAAATGATCGAGTAATGTAATAATGTAAATAAATGATAGTTATCTTGATGGTTCCTTTCCTATTGATTTCTTCGCTGCAGCCTTCTGTTATTTAAACGATTAGTGTTTTAAGTCCCCGCTGAAATCATAGGGGGCAAATGGAAACACAGTTAGGTCAGTCAGTGCTTCTTAGGTCGGGATTTCAGCTTCATTGCTTTACCACAACGATCTGTAGTTTTCCACTGTGTGTGTGTGTGTGTGTGTGTGTGTGTGTGTGTGTGTGTGTGCGCGAATGATGAATTCTGACTGGGTGTGGTCAACATCAGATGAGATTTTCCTCTGCTCCCTGCACTCACTCACTCACTCACTCACTCTCACACACGCAGACACACACACTCACACACACAGTGCCAGGGCTGGTCTAGGCGTGGGCCCTTGCAGACATAAATTGCTTTATTTTAATAGTTGAATGGTGTAGAAAGAGAGGGAGAGAGGGGAAATATGGTAAAACACTAGAACAGCCATAGAAAGAAGATTGGATTCGTCTCTCTCTCTCTCTCTCTCTCTCTCTGTATGTCTGTATATTTTATTCCTTCTTTTCTTCATAATCCTCTAAATTGCATTACAGGGTGGTTAAAATATGGTTCATTTTAATCTGTTTATGTGTCTCCACATGTTTATTTATGGTCATCTGATTATCTGTTTTCAACTGCCTTCCCTTTTACTTCTCTTTCCTTAGATGTGTGTGTGTGTGTGTGTGTTCATTCTCTCATGCTTTAACCATTTGCAGATTACTATCAGTAAATAACAATAAGCATTTATCTCTCACACTGACAAAGACCTACTCGCTGGGTCACAAACACGCTCTCTTTTCCACACGTCACATCATCAAACATCTATTACGCACACACACACACACACACACACACAGTTAGTCCTTCCCATATTGCATTGATCTAAAAGTGATCAGTTGTTGGCGTCTATCAGGCGCTTGTTGGGTTTTGCTGTGTTTATGACCAAACACACACACACACACACACACACACGAACACAGTGTATGGGTCAATGGGTTGCTTGTGTTTACAAGTGAATATGAACTGAAAGACCACAAATAAACACACACACACGCTCGCAAAAAACGCACGCAGTGTCTCTTTGTCACGACTTTTGTGAACAAAACGACCACAATTGTTCTCTTCTCAAACAAAAGAAAGATTATAGTTTAACATAAAACACATGGCTGGTTATTTGATGGCTTTGTATAGTGATTATAAGGGTGGGAGGGAGAGGGAGGGATGGTGGGAGAGGGCAGGAACAGAGAGGAAATTTTAATGATGGAATTACTTAAATTATTGTAGCAATTATTCTTGTGTGTGAAAGAGGGCAGAAGAGAACAGAAAACGGCTGAAAAGCAGGGGACACACATTCAAGAAGTACTTTATACTGACTGTAAATGTGCAGGACAAAGAAAGAGACGAAAGGTCAACAGAAAGAAGAAGGAGATGAGACGGTGGTGGTGGGGGGGGCAAAAGTAAAATGTGATGTAAAAAAAGGGAACGGGAGGTGACGCAGACGGAGCACGAGAGACGGTGAGAGATGAGAGAGAGAGAAGTTGGGAGCCAGAAAATGAATGAGAGGCACACTGAGAGAGATGCAGAAGAGGGGGGACGGATTGCAGTCTGCTGCCTCCCTCATCTATCTTTCTGATACGGGGTGTGCAGTTTGATGTGGTTCGCTGTTGGCCACCCCCCCAACACACACACACACACACACACACTCGCACACTCTTCTCTCTCCCTCTCTCTCTCTCACTCTTCCGAGTGTCCCCCATTTCTCTCTGTGCCTCACCCTCTTTCTGCCACCCCTCTCTCTGATATGGTTTGGGTTTTGATGTGGCCATGTGTTGAAGATTCTCACGGATGGTTTCCATAACGATAAAAAGAATCTTTCCCTAGTTTGGAGAAGAAAAAAAAACACACAGCAGAAAGTTGAGCTTAAGGATGCAGCAAATATCTCACACGCGCGCACACACACACACACACACACACGCACACACACACACACACACACACACACACACACACACACACACACTCATGAAACA
>JAUMTR010000003.1:6715978-6751082 GCA_032270685.1 Microctenopoma stevenorrisi
CCAGGAAGCTCAAAAGCTACTCACACCCTGGCTCAGGTGGTCACATTAACATATGTGAAAGCCAGAGGGGAGGACAATCAACAGATGACCTCCAATCACCAACCTGAGGGTTCCACAGGGTCTATAAACCTGGTCCTCACACCAGTCAGTCAGAGAGAGGAAGCCCTCTGGAATAAAGACCGAAACGTTGTCAAGAAACCAAACAAGTCCAGTTGCTATGGGATAAACCTTTTTGAGACACGTTCTTTAAACTCAGTAAATATACTGAAGTCAACTCACTTAAAGTGTTAAATAAAGAACGTCCCACTGACACCTGACTGATTTCACCTCCACCTGTGGCTGTTAAAAATAAACCTGTGTGTGGTTTTTATTATTATCAGCGGCAGGTGGATCCACTCTCACTGCGTCTAACCTACTTCTCATCTGGGTCATCGCTGGTTTTTCTGGTTCCTTTATCTGATTCTGTCCTGCTCCTGATGCGCTTCACACTTCCTCTTTTTTCATCTTAGAGGCAGATGTGAACGCGAAATGATTAATGGGAGAACTCCCACGGAGAGAAACCACATGACTGGTACCAGGTGCTAATGGTGAAATGACTAACGAGAACAAGAGGGACCTTAAGGACATGTCACATGAGCACAAAGTGTCTGTGTGTCGCAGGTTGGCTGTTCCTGGACGCAGGGACTCACTGGACATGTTCTGTCCCCTTCGTCAGAGACCTGACGTTACCTCTGCTCAGCAGGTCAAAGTGACCTTTCTGAGCTCAGTGCCATCAGTCACCACGTGGTCCAAGCAGAACTTTGACCTGATAGTAAATCCATGCATGTGGTTCTCGGACTGGACCGAGGGTCAGAAACACAGGCAGGAAGAGACAGAGTCTAACATTCGAATGCTCATGGCTCTGGCTGCAGACTGCTGGGACATGTCTGTCCTCTGTCTCCGACTAGCTTCAGGAGTGAAACCTCTGATCTTCTCGCTCACGAGTCAGTTCCATGTGGACCCAGAACAAAACCCCAGAAAAATAAAAGAAACACGAGTCACAGGTGAAATAGAACCTTCATGTTTCTGCTGACCTCTGACCCCGAACCAGCAAATATGAACAGTTCCTGTCTGAGAAGCTGATACTTCAGCCTATTAATGAAGCTGCTTCAGATCATTTGACTAATCAAACAAAGCTGCTTTACTTTTGGCAGCTAGATAAATATTCAGTGGATAAACTGGACCGACTCATTTACAGTTACTCATCCTTTACTCGAACACCTGCTGCCTATATTTGGAGTTTCCTTCCTCCGGGTCGGCGCCGTCAAAGCAGAGAGAAACAGGAAGCTGCACCTTTGTTTGCCTGATAACGCCGCTTGGCATCGTGGGTAAACAGGGGACACACGCGGGGCGTTATCAGCGCAGCAGTTTGAGCCACAGGTGGAGTCTGAGCCTGAGTTTTCTTTGGTTAACCAGGCGCAGCTGTGTGATTAGATTACACCAGGACTGGTTCAGCGGCCTCCTGCAGCCGAGATACTGAGCCCAACTTATAATACTACAGAGTGAAAGTACTGCTCTGACATGAGGAGGTACTGACAGGTGGACTCATGGTTACTGCTGCATCAATGTGTTTAATCAAACTGTATTTTTATGGAAATGATTTTAACACATTTCTGATAAATCATTGTTCCATAAAACTGAAAAAAGACACTGATCCCCTACAAGCTACAGGAACACAGAACACTCAGCTTCACAGAGGAGCAGTAAGCGCACCGACCTCTGACCTTTGACCTCTGACCTCTGACCTCTGACCCAGACACCTGATCGTGTCTTCACCAAACGCTGATGCGCTTCTCCTTTAATAATTAATAATGACTCGTCTACTCTGGCTGAATGTTCCACAGACTCGTAAACGCTGGAAAACAGTCAACAGAAAGCTTTGTGCCGCTCAGACACACTCAGCTTCCACTGAGGCTGCGCTCATAGATCCAGGGTTACGAGACGTAACCATCACTGTGTGTTCGGTTTATTTGGTCGTGTTGTCATGAACAAACACATGAAGAGAAAGTTTTACGCTGTGAGTCAGAAACCACAGCAGATGAAGCTTCTGAGAAACACGAGCTCAGGAAACGTGGCGGTATTTATAGGTCAGTCTTCCTGAGCTGCTGTTTGATGTAGTTTTACAAAAACCTTCTGAACTGGCTTTCGTTTTCTTTCTCTCCACCGCTCTGCTGTCACCGGCGGAAAAACATCTTCAGCGACGTCGGTTTCCACCTAAACGTGTCGTAGGTTTTCACGAGTTTCCAGAAGTGAAGTGAGAAGATGTGAGGAGGACTCGACACGATGAGGTCGTTAAAGGAGCTGCAGTCAAAGGATGGGTTTAGATTTAACTCTGTAAAAAAACCTGCACGTTCTGTTAATCAGGCCTAAAATTAAAGTGAATAATCAGTTCAATCATTTTGTGGCGAGTGAGTAAAAAAAATTTAAGTTTACTAAACTTTTAAAACAGTAAACAAATCAATCAGCTTATTTATTAATATATTCTCATCATCAGGAAACATTTTCTGTGTCTGTGAGTTCAGTCAGGTTCTGTAGAGACGTCTGGTTCAGTCTCCACTGCTACGTGTTGCTACTGATGCTCCTCCACGTCCTCATCATATGATCCAGGACGGAAAATTAAACCATGTTGAATGTTCCTCAAGCTGCCTGTGAAAGTTGCACTTTTTGCTTTTACGTGAAAATAAACACTCGAAGCAAAAAGAAGAGGACCAACGACAGATCCCTGTGGAACCAGAAGATGGAAACTATCTAAACGTTCTGTTGAACGTGCAGCAGACTGAACTTTGTGCACTATGAGACGAGACACAGGGTTAAGATCAACAAACGGAGAAATAAAACTAAACCAGTGAACGAGTGCCGACAGTAGAACGGGGATTAAAGATTAAAGACGGGTCTCCAGCCTCAGACACAGCGAACCGAACCAATAAAAAGCTGGAATCACTCATGATGGTTCTGAGAGGAATAAAAACTGATCGGTCACAGTAACAGCGCTGGACTCTCAGACCTGTGTTTGGTTGAGACCTCGGTGGGCGTTTAGGTTCACTTTGAGTCTTCTGCAGCAGGACGACACAGAACCTGATGCGTAGATGTGTGTGTGTGTGTGTTTCTGGTATTTCCACTCAGGGAGTTTCACCAGCAGGTGGAGCGACGTCCACCCACAGTTCATTTGTCTTGATCAGAATCAACCTTCTGAAACCAGGACGTAGTGTTGACAGATGCTGCTGTGTGAATGTGATCAGATCAGAGTGGACCGGTCCAGCTCGGCTGAAACCTGCTGCTCTGACGAGCTGAGCGGCGCGATGGAGCGACAGAGAGCGAAGGGGAGACACCAGTGATTCACAGATTTACTCACACATGCTTTCTGCTTTTACACATTTACATCGCTGCTTCTAAATTTAACAGCGCGTTTCTTTCTTCTGCTGCCTCGACGGGGAACTCCCCTCAGATCTTCTCCTGCTGTGAGACTTCCTGTAAACTCTGCTGTATCCGATGCAGACCTGGATGATGCCGTTTCTGCTTCTGTTTCAGAGTAAAAGAAGAAGAATATATTGATCCCCGTCACTCAGACTAGTTCTGTTCTGTTGACACCAGCGTTAAACCAGGAGGAAAGAAAACAAACCTGTGAAGGTTAGACTTAAACCTGAGAAGGGAAAATCCCTGTTTCTTCTTTTTCCCACCATTACAACAGCTGATGACCCCCCCCACACACACACACACACACAGGTGTTGTGGTCGGCACACAAACACTTTCACTTTCCAAACAGCGTGGGGAGAAAAACACAGCGCTGGAAAACCCTGAGCGGGGGAGGGCGGGTGTTTGGGGGATACCATCATGCTGCCCCATGGGAGCTCAGCGGGTGTGGGGGGGTGTAACTTGCTGAGAAGTTGGTGTTTGGAGACGCCTGTAACGTCGTCAAACAGGATGTCCTGCAGCTGGACAGAGAGAGAGAGACAAAAGGAGACAGAGAGAGCGAGAGAGAGAGCGGAGCCCCCACTTTACGTGGTTCCTCTGTGATGTTTCCTCAACCAAGCTGGATCCACCCTGAAGAACAGGACATGTCTCAGACTGGACTGATGAGAGGACAACGAAGGTTGCAGGAGGAGGAGGGGGGGGAAATGATAAATGATTACCAGTGAACTGGTGTTTGCTTCACCTGCAGCTGAGACTCTGCTCAGTGTGACGGTGAAATGCACCATGGGCGCTGTAGCTGTCTCTGCTTCACCTTTCAGGTTAAAAGATGGTTTATAAAACATCAGGTCAGATTTTCACACCACAGCTCCCAAACCTGCTGCAGGTCAGAGAAGTTGGACCTGATCCCGTCTCTCTCGCCCGTCCCCCGAACACGCCAGAGGACATCTCCTGTTACAAACACAAACAAGTAACCTTACATCCTGCAAACATGAGGACGCAGGTGGAGACGCTCCGTGACCTCACCTTGGGTTCCGGTGGGAAGGGGTGACCTGACTCCTCACCCAGGTTCCTCAAAACCTGGATCAAATCAATGTTATGCAAATCATGACGTTTTAAATTCCTCCGAACTCCATGCTAATTTCCTGAGCTGCAGCAACTGACCCAGGACGCGACGAGGGGCTGTGGTTAAACAGCTGTTTGTGTGATGAGGAAGCCAGATGTGGAACCTCTCTTTGGATCAGCGCAGGAGCTTTAACAGTTCACAACAGAACAAAGCTGCACAAGTGTTCAGTGGTCACGTCATGTTTTACATCAGAGGAAACGGCGTTCATGACCCCCCCCCCCCACGCTCTGCATGGTCCGAGCGTGACTCAGCATAGACTCGCACTGAGTCATCACAATGAGTCTCCTGTTATTCATGCTCTGCTAAGGAGGAAGACGTCCTGCCCCCCCCATCATAAACTAGTGAAGGACCCGTGTCCAAACATTTTCATCTTAAGTTTGATGTTTCAGGATTTTAATTTGTTCGCTGTGACCTGAGCTTTAGTTCAACCACAAAGAACAAGTCACGGAATCGTTTCACCGCCGTTCACCCGAGTGTCTGGAGAAGACGCTGCCAGCTGTTTGTGAAATATTTGGCTGACGTCTCGTCTCAGTGGGAGACGTCCTCTGGTGAGAGACGGCATCTGAACACATCACTACGAGAGCGAAGCAGCTCGTTCGTCAGAGTTTCTTCACACGAGACAAAGAAATGAAGTAAACACTGACATTGACAGGACCTCCACGGTATGGAGAGCTTTTATTTTGAAGAGTCTTCAATGCTTGTGCAGATGTTTTGAGAATCAAATCAAGCAGGAAAATATAAAAATATATATTTAAAAAAGTGACAACAGAACAAATCCGAGCGTCAGCACTGATTAAATAAACTAAATATTAAATTATTGATCAGCTGATGTTTCACTCGCTGCTTTTAAAACTTCTTTTGTATAAAACTACAAAAACCAACATTTTAAATTAAAATGCGTCTAAAGAAATCAGAAAACTTCAGACTGATCACAGACCAGTGCAGGAGTCCGAGTTCTGGTTCAGGTTACGTCATGTCTCATACTTCATAAAGTAAATAATTCACTTCTACAGTTTCGCCCTTGAGTCACTGTAAAGTCCTGAGCTGCTCCAGCCTCTGCCTCAGCTCCCTGCTCCTCTTCCTCAGCTCGTCCTTCGTCCTCAGCAGCCTCCTCTCGTCCTCCGTCAGCTTGGTGATGAACTCCGCCGCCTTCTTCAGGATCACCACTTTAGCAGCTTTGTGGTTTTTGGCCACGGCCGGGATCTCGTCCCTCAGAGTCAGGAAGCTCATCTTCAGCTCGTTGCGTCGCTGCCGCTCCAGCACGTTATGAGTCCTGCGCCGGTCTTCGCTGTCCTCGCCGTCCGATCGCGGGCTCCAGCACCTGCGGCCGGCACTCTGCCTCGCGGCCGGGCCCGGCGCCTCGGACCTCGCCCGTTTGATGGCCGGCTGCTCCATGGGAGCAGGAGGCTGCTGGGCAGCGTAGTTGTGCTGGAAGATGGTGACGTGGGAGCGTTTCAGCGTGAGCGGCGACGCGGTCGACCGCCGAGGAACCTTTCGCCTGTCCACCGTCACCACGTCAACCTCCTCGTCCTCAGCTTCGTCGTCTTCTGTGAGAAAACAGGGAAAAACTTCTGTGTAAGTGGAACTCACCAAAAAGGGAAGTCAGCTTTAAATGCCCTCCAAAATAAAAGCCTGCTCTGACCTGATTCACTGTCACTGCTGCTGAGTGGAGGCGAGTCCAGACACTGCTCTGACGACACCTCCGTCACTGCTCCGTCACCACTCTTCTCGCTCAGCGCTGCGTAAGGAAACACCACCGAGGGGTCGATGCAGTCCGTGGCGGCGGCGTGGAGGTCCTGCAGGTACCCCGCGCTCACGTCAGGCCTGGACCCCTGCTGATCAGCTGCTTCCTCTGTGGTGGGGTTAGCGTTGATGGTGGAGGAGTCCCGTCGGGCCCGGAGCAGCTCCAGCCTCTCGGACACCACCTTCTCCAGCTTGGTGGCGGCAGCAAAGCTGCTGCTCCACATGCAGTCCTGGATGATGAAGGACTGGAGGAGGGCCGCAGACGGGTTGCAGTCATCGTCCAGCAGGTCGGACACCGCCTCCAAGTGGTCGGTGGCAGAAAGCGGGACTTCTGACTGGGACGGGCTGCGGCTGGGCGACAAAGGAGGCGTCGGCAGCAGCTCGAACTTCTTCCACATGTCGGGGCCCGGGAGGAAGTGGCTACGTGGAGGAGGGTAGAAGTCCTCCTCCACACCGTCCAGGAAGAACAAGGGCTGGATGGTGTCGTAGTCGTAGTCATAGTTGGTGCTGGACATGGTCAACGCCGGCATTACGGCTGCCTGCAGGGGACAAAACAGGAGGTTTGGTTTAATAAGATTCATCAAATGCACAAACAGCCCAGATTAATATTAATGGTTTGAGCATCTTATTTTGAAGTTTAGTTTCACCACAACAAATAATCACTGAGGGATGTAAGAGCAGAGCAGCAGAATTTGCATGGAGGGGGAAAACCTCACAGCTGTCACAGCCACAGGTCCCAGAGAGGACACAGTCACTTTAAATGTCAAGGTTACAACAAACTGCTGCAGAGAGGGACCATTAGCACCAAACTCACTTCAAGAACTTGGTATTTTAACATTGTTTCCATGGTGGTCTTATCACTGAGAGCTGTGACTCACCGAGTCTTTATCATGAGATTAGTCATTAACACTGCACGTAAACAACCTGAAAACGCTGTTATGTGCTACGGTGTGAATATCTTTAAGCGTGGTTCTATAAATGTCAGGTGTTAGAAAGTAGGAGTTACTGGCAAAGAGTACAGAGAAGAGAAACTCCAGAAAAAACTTCATTCAGAAGAGTGGGTGATTAGAGCAGAGTTTCATTATGGTCCAAAAAATACTAATGTTACTCAACACAGGACACAGTCTGCTGATAGAAACTCACCAGTTATCACAGCATTATCATCATTATTATTATTATTATTATCATGGCGTTAATGATAAAAGGATGTAGGAGAAGTTCAGGTCGGTCACAGAAACGGGGAAAAACACGAGATTAGTTTCCAGCCGGAATCATAACAGAAATCACAGAAAGTCAAATACTCACCGTTTTATTAAAGGCTTAAATAAAACTGAAAGTCACCACAAACAAAACTTCATTCAAAAAACCATCATTTTAAGTTTCTTTGCATGTGGCTAAAGGTTAGAAAAACAAAATCTGATCAAATCAATAGAGGCAGATACGTCATATTAAAAGCTAAAAAGCAGCGATGAACCAACAATGCCCCATAAGGATGGAAACACTTGTTTTAAAGCTTCCTAACGTTGTATTAGCAGGAGAGAGGTTTCTAACATTTTATTGCAGATTCTTCTGCAGCTTTAGCAGAAAACAAGAAGTTTGCAGAAACGTCAACAGACGCCGGAGTTGGTTAAGAAACAGGCTACTTCATATTAACACTTCTAAATCTCCGCTTTCTTAGCAGTTACTATGAAACTGTTTCTGATAGAGGCCAACCCGCTCCGCTGGATAAAAACGGCGTAAAGTTCATTTACTTTAGTGAAAAGTTACCGGAGAAAAAGAGAACAAACACAGACACAGACTCCAGAAACCGTTAGACGCTGAACTCACCGTGACGGCTCCTCAGAATAAAGTTGACGGGTCGAGATGAAAAGTGAAGAAAATCCGAATGTTCCAGCGACAGAAAGTCAAATGTTCAGACCTGCTTTAATCAGCCGACGTATGTGAAAAAGCTGCGACGTTTCTCCCAGAAGCTGCTGCGGCGGAGGTCGCTCGGACTCGGGGGGAAACAGCGCAGGCGGCTGCTCCGAGACCTTTAATACTCGGCCCGGGCCGCGTCTCCATCCGCACGCCGCGCGGTTTCGCGCCAAATGCCAGCTACGTAGTAAACACAAAATGATTTGTAGGGTGTTTGTGAAAGGATGAAAAATAACTCACCACGGTTTCTTGTTGGAAAATATCAACTTCATGACGAAATGTGCCAAAAAATCACAATAAAATACGCGGAGTGTGGGAACTGTTTTACTCCGCGGAGGAGTTCTCCAGGCTGGGAGGTGGGGGGTGGTCCTGACTGTAAATGATGTAAAGGAACAAAGTCCCGGGAAATCGGCTGAGCTCGGTGATGATGTCATAACAATAACAACAACAACAACAACAACGCAACAGCACAAATAAATAAATCTGTCCGAGTTAAATTTATAAAATACAATGAAATAAACTAAAAGTAAAAGAATTTATTCAAACTATTCGAAAAGTCAAGTAATAAAAAAAAATAAAAATAATAAAAATAAAGTAAATCATGAAAATTATTCATATCAATAAATAATATCACACTTACAGTTGAATTTATTTGACATGTTTCAGAATATATTATTATAATAATAATATTATAATATAAGTGTGTGGATCCTTGCACACACACACACACACACACACACACACATCACAGGATAACTATTTTATTACACAATTCATTTTTTTATATTTTACTGTTTTAGTAGTTGCTTAGAAACATAGTCAGTGTTTGTTCAGTTATTAGAAATAATGCACTTAAAAAATATTAACTGTATGTTCACGTCTGACGTAGCTGCTCTATTAATAACATAGTGCTTTAAATCCTCTGAGTCCAGAACCACACTGTGGGTCCAGCTACAGCAAGGTTTGACTCGAACATCTGCAGGACAAACATCCTGTATGACGACAGTGATGATGATGATGATGATGATGAAGACAGGTGGAACCTTAGAGAGACACAAACTAACACAAACCCAGAACATGGTGACTCAGGTAAGATTGTTCTTTTCTCCACATGAGCTGTTGTTCCTGCTCTGATCTTCACTGAGCTCCTCTGAGCCCCCAGCTGACAGTGAGAACACGACGCTGCCGCCCTCTGGCGGCTGGAACAACGAACTGCAGCTTTGCGATGGTGATGGACAGGTTGACAGATGAGATCAGGCAGGAGTCTCCATGGACCATGATGTTCACAGACAACACTGTGATGTGTATAGAGAAGAGAATGGCAGGTGGAGGAGAGGTGGAGGTTTGTCTAGAGAGAAGAGGAATAAAAACCAGTAGATGACAGAATACGTCTGTGTGAATGAGCGGGAGACAGAAGGAAGGTGAACATGCAGGGAGCAGAGCTAGTGAAGAAAGAGGACTTTAAATACCAAGGATCAACTACACAAAGTAAAGGACAGAGCACCAGAGGGGTGAAGGAGAGAGAGCAGGCAGGGTGGAGTCAGGGGGGATGTGTGACAGGAGGAGAGCAGCAAGAGAGAAAGAGAAGATTTACAGAGACCAAACCCGGGTCCTTCTAGCTGTGAGGCCACCATGCAAACCACCGCACCACCGAGGAGGAGATTAATACAGAAAAAAATAAAATTAACTGAGTCAGACTGTGAAATAAACAAATAGTGAAAAAATGATAAGTTTTATTTTTAATGAAATGGATGAATTTGATTAGTTAGATAAAAAGTTACGTATGTGTCCTCAGGCAGGAGGAAGAGGAGTGTGAAGCTCAGGACCAGCAGCATTAAGACGTCTTCAGACTGTTAAACCACTATTGTTATTATACGTATGCTGCCTTTAATGCTGCTCATCATTGACCTTCCTCTGTTTATTCTCATTATGTGACATGTGCTGCAGACAGCAGAGAAACAAACACGTTTGGTTTTTTAACGTGGTAATTAACTGAATCTTAAATATTCTACTGATACTACGACAGTACTACGACATGGTAGTAGCAGCAGAGCCTGGCGATAGTACTACAGCAGAGTAGACAGGCAGTACATAACAAGTACTGTGGTGGAGTAGTAATATCTGCTAACGTTACTAATACAGCACAGTAATAAGCTACGAGTACTATGAGAGCTCACATGACTGTGTGTGTGAGTTAAAGCCACTAGGGGGCAGCACAGTAGAGGGTTTGTTCTGCACAGGAACAGTAGTACTGCTGCAGTAGTATATAGTACTGTATGTGTGTAGTTACAGACAGAGAGCAGCAGAGCTTCAGTTTGGTCTGACAAAGTCAAAACGGACGCACCTTCCTCCATAGTCTCCCTCAGGTTGAGGCCTTGTGGCAGCATCTGAGGACGTGTCTGCTCATCTAGAGTCAGGATGATGTGAAATGTGTCTTTTACCTGCTGTTGCACCTGGAAACACAAAGTGAACTTTGCCAGGCTTCTGTTCGAGGTCACTTGGTGGTGACGCCTTTAAAATCCTGCAAGTTCCCCAATGTTTGATTACTCAGGGAAGTGCATGTGTGACTATGGGTCTCTGTGCAGGTGATGATAAGGAACCATTATCTATATGTGCTTTGAATTTGATACGATGAGTAAGTGTATGTAGTTGCTCACACACACACACACACACACACACACACACACACACACACACACACACACACACACACACACACACACACTCCTGAAACAGCTCTTACAGCTGAGATGTTTCTGATTTGTTGGGGCTGTTTCTCTTTGATGGGGTTTGTGGTCGGGAATCATCACAGATTTGGGCATTCAAAGGATTTTGTCAATTGAATCAAAGCTATTCTTTGTACAAATACATCACTGTTGGAAAATGATATTTCTGTGTGCGCATGCCATCTTCAGCATATTATTTATGTCCTGCAGACACCTTGTATCTCTTAGTGTCTTGATTTGAGGGGATTATGGAAATCTGCTTGATCTTGCTGATCCCCACATGTATGCACATAAAATTCATCGCCTGCATCTTTTACATAATCTAAAAGATTCCTGTTCTCCTCTCTAAAGTTTCAGAGATGGTGAGGAAGAAGAATCCCCCTATCCGGAGTGTGGGAGGTGAAGAGGAGGAGGAGGAAGAAGAGGGGAGGAGGCCAGCAGAAGAAGAGGAGGGAGAGGAAGAGGGCAGAGTAGGAGCAGAGGCCGAACGAATAAACCGACCCTCTGAACCGGAGTCCTCCGAACGGATCCGAGGCGATGAGGAGCAGCACGAGGAGGAGGAGGAGGGTGAAAGCGAGTGTGTTTCCTCATCGGTCTCTCCCTCATCCGTCAGTGATCGCTACAGTAATGAGGAGAGAGGGGGGAGGAGAAGTGGAGGGGGGAGGGCCAAACAGGGAGGCGCAGTGCTGATTGACAGACCAGAGAGCCTGTCGGAGCCTGAGGATGGGGAGAGAGGATTAGAGGCAGATCATCTCACCCCTCCTCTCCTCTCTGTTTCCCACCGCCTCCTTAGGCAGGAAGGAGGGGAGGAGTCGACAACTGACACCCCTCCACTTTCTTCAAGCCCCTCTCCTAAACTCCAGGACTTCAAGTGCAACGTGTGTGGCTATGGTTACTATGGGAACGACCCTGCCGACCTGGTGAAGCACTTTAGGAAGTATCACCTGGGTCTGCACAACCGCACACGACAGGATGCTGCCCTGGACACACACATCCTGGCCCTTCACAACATGGCCCCCCAACACACACCTCTAGGTAACTCCGGCTTCCAGATTCACGAGTCTTAGTTGCCTGTTGGACAAAAGGGTTGTCGGAAATATGTGTAATTATATCCCAAATTCATGTATTAATATAAATGCTTCACTAATGAATCCTGGCTCCACGGCGTGGTACAGACCTTCCTGCAGATGTAAGGGGCTGACTCTCGGCGCATCAGTTGCTTTCACCAGCAGCTTGTTAATTGTTGATTTAAAGGTTCTGCTTCGCGTCAGACGCCTCTAGCAGCGCGAAAGGCATCTGTACGCCTTCGTCAAATCTGATCCCTCCCTGTATTTCTGCTCTCAGACATACCGGCGGGACAAGGACAGAGGAACCAAACCAAAGAGCTGAGCAAGACGAGGCCAGATATGCACAATCAGCAGTACAGGACCGTCATGATGAACGGCACGTACGATGTACAGGTATGAGCTGGTCACACTACAAACATGCAGGACGGACTGGAAGTTCCTGTTGTGAAGTCTTCAGTCTAATGAAAAGCAGGCGTTCTTTCGCCTGATGTCTCCAAGTAGCCGTCAGTCCCACAGTCACCCTGATACTTTTATCTGTCTACCTATTCTCAGGTTTGGTGGACTCCCACCACTATTGGCTGCAGAGTATAGGTGATAATTGGAGTCCACAGACTAGTGTAGAAAAAATTGGATCAGAATTCACCAAAACTAGAGATGATGTCCCCACACTGGTGTCATAGCCACGGAGTGCCATAGATGTGTCAAACAAAGGAGAACAAATGCTCCGTGGTCCAGTGCCCACTTTGATCACACTCCACCTAAAGTCAGAGTTGCTATCGTGACCCTTGTCTGCATAATAAAAAGAACCGGTAGACGAGGGGCATACTCTTGAAGCAGATTTTGTACTACTACTACGTACTGAAGCTGTTCAATGTTTCAGAAACTAGAACACAGATCCACAGATAAACATTTGATCCACTACTAATGCCTCTGCATTGTTTGCATTACATCTGCTCATACGTATAGAATGAATAGAAGTCATATATATAATATATCATAACGCTTATAACCATTACTTGGTGTCATTAATCTGTAAATGTAGCTGAGCTGCAGCAGGGTCTGTGGTTTGAACAGAGAGTGTCAAGGTATAAAACTTTATAGACACACAGATGGACACAGAAAGGACCAAAAAAAAACCTGGCACAGGTACATTGTCTATTCTACACATATTTATGAATACACATGGGCTGCACATATCATCATATCAAGAGTGTTTGGAGTAATGTGCAATGCTCCGTTAGTTCAGGAGGTGCTCTGCCGAGGATTTCAGGACAAAAGGCCACAAACGTTCAAGTGCAAATCATCCGTCCTCCTACGAGATAAATGTCGTAAGCAAACATAAAACATGAAGACATTTTACTTTGTGATTATACACCAGCAAAGCCTTGTTTTAATTAACAACAGCAGTCTGGACAGCTAACCGACCAGCCAATCAATCTGAGGATTACAAACATCTTTAATGGTTTCAGTTTTAGCTGATTATTGTTCTTAAATCAAAGACGCCTAATCAGTGAAATCAACAGCTCGGACCATGTTACGCTCTGCTCAACGGTGATTTGCTGTTGCCCTTATACCAGGCAGCGGTATGAACATGCCTTAAAAAGCCTGGATATGCTCATCTTTTAAACATAGATGCTTTGCCATGTTAAGTTTAGATTTTTGGCACCGCTAGAAGTGGTTTGTCAGACAGACATCCACCGCGTCTCAGGATTTCAGGAGAGAACACCGACATGCTGACATAATCAGTGTGATTATTTATTCGTACTTTTGTGTAGGTTTTGCTGCCATATTTCTTAAATTCACATTTGCCAACAGCTTATATGCCAAATAGCAAGTTATGTACTTTTTCTCACAATAGCAATAAACCTTAAACAAACCACAATTTGTTTTTTCAAATTAAGCTCTAATCTCCAAATTGTTATTCACTCAAACATTTGGTTTCTTTTTCTGCATTTCGACTTCTAAAGCCTGCTATCAAGATTGCAGGACTCGTGTGTGCACGAACAGTAGGTTCTTGTTTGAATGGTTTAAACAAGATGATCTAATAAAAGTATGTATGTGCAAGCGTAAGCAATAGTCGAGGAGTCTTATTTCATTTAAAGCAGCGGCCTGTAGTAGCTGTAAGTCACGTAATGGACCCAGAAGCACACATAGACACACACACACACACAGAGTCAGAAATAGAAAATCCAGCGGGCTTAAGTCGTCATTATGAAGAAAAAGTGAAAGCATAAAAAAAACCAATGAAAGGGGTCTCTATTCTCTCCATCCCTCTCCTGATTTTCTCTCTCCCGCCCACGTTTTGGAAAATTCCATCTTGTCATTTGCTGAGACGAGGTGTCCTGTCGGCCAATGAGACTGCGGGGAAAAAAGATTCAGGGAGGAGAGGGATACTGAAAAAAGGGAGAGAGAGAGAGAGAGAGATGGAGGTGGGGGGTGGGGTGGAGGGGAGATAGAGAAAGGCTTTGAAACCAGTACTTATAATCGGCTGTTAGGCAGAGTAATGAAACAGCTGTCAGACATATTTAACTTTCTTTTTATCTCTCTGTTCCCCAGTTGTCTCTCTCATCAAGCCTCTGTCTCTCCTCTACCTTCCCTTTTTTCCCTCTAACTCAGAATTAGCTTTTTATCTATCACGCACCGACCCCACCTCCATTTCTCCGTGTGCTGTACTTTTTGCCCTTGCTCCCTCTCCTTGTCATATTCCCCTTTGTGTCTTTCTGTCCATTCTGTTTGCCAAAATGATTAATTATGTGGCTCTTTCCTAATTGCCTGGGCAGGATCTGTGGACATGATGATTGGACGATTGCTTGCTGTGAGATCACAATAATGGCGATCATTTAGCATTCAGATTTTATTCACTTAAATGAAGCTGAAATGTTCAATCATCCATTTTTGACATCTGTTAATGGATATTGCTGCTCTATATGTAAGTCTGTCTTTCATCTCGGTGTCTTAAAGGCTTATTGTTTGCCTCTGTCGTCATGAAGAACATAGTCCTGTAATAAATATATATACATTTTTATTATCTACCCTAAAAACACAGTGTGGGGTTTAATGGCCAAGTCTTAATTGGAAATGTACAAAAAACAAAAAAATGGAATAAGGACTAATACAAGTGTGTGTTTACACTGTAAAATAATGGAATAATAAGAAGCTACACATCTTTGCTTATTTAAAATGCAGCTCATGTGCTGCCTTTTGTTCCTGCCAAACATTTCTCACCAGACTGCTGGTAGTCCGCATCAAACTTTACATCTGCAAAGACGCAAATCCATACAGTAGGACGTCTAATTTCACTGCAGGACCTGCCAAGTTGCCTGCTCACCAGTGTAGCCAGGAGCACGCTATGATCACCTGCAGTCTAGAGACTAATGAAACACAGACGAGTGTCGGGTTGCTCGCTCAGTAATGCAACATCTTGGCCTCGTACACTTGATGCTATGGTACAACCTGGTAGATGTGTTATTGGACGCTTGGTTACAGTTAAGACAACCTTTTAATCGTGCGCAGTTACAGAAAATGATGGATTACATTTGCTGTGAACTTAAGTACTGAGAGCGGCTGAGGCATAGTTTCCCATGTTTAAAGCAACGCAGGTCTGCGATTGAAGGCTTATGTCGTGCTTCTCCAAAATATTTGCTGCATGAGATATAAAAAGAACAGGTATTTATCACAGCTCTACGTAAAGTATTGCTTTTAGAGAGTTCAGTAATACATACAGATAATCAAAATGTTTTTTAGGAAAATCCTTGATGAGCCTTTGTACTTTCTGGTCAGCAATGACTGCCCAGTGTCTTTGTTATCGTTGACTTTTTAACACTGACCTTAACTGAGACATGTTGTTCTGGGTCCTTTAATAATCTCCTGGATGACTCTGAGTTTTGCTCTGGGAATCAATCTGGTGGGCTGGCTTTTGTGAGACTCTCTATTAAAATGTCTTTTAATTTAATTGTCACAAATGTGCAAAAAAAAACCTTTCTCTCTTCCCTGCTTGTTGACAGGTGACATTAGGTGGCATGCTAATTGGGATTGGCCGGAAGACCTCTGATTGCCAGGGAAACACTAAGTACTTTCGCTGCAAATTCTGCAACTTCACATACATGGGCAGCAATTCCGTAGAACTTGAACAACACTTCATGTCCTCTCATCCAAATAAAGTCAAAACGCCTCCAACTACACCCCTGCTGGCCACCAACAACCTGACAACGCACGACAACCAGGTGAAGGGCCGGAGCCCGATCTTAGACGGGGCGGAACGAGTGACAGTGAGAGCGGAAGATGACTCCTTGGTCGGGTACTCTATCCCAGTCAGGGCGTGTTCAGATACGTCAAGCTGGACGGGGGAGCCGGGCGCTATGCAGGCGTACTATTGGTGTAAATTCTGTAGTTGGAGTTGTGAGTGGTCAGGTGGATCAGCCAAGCTTTTAGAGCACTATGAACAAAGACACCGAATGAGCACGGGAGGTACGATGAGCCCCAACAACTCAAATCCCGCCACTGTGGACCGAGAGAGGGAGAGAGGACCGAGACGGGAAGTGGGAGAGAGAGAGCACATGGCACCGAAAAGCCGGAAAGATTTATCAGCCAACCCATCAAGCACCAGCCAAGGTAATGCATGGTGTAAAGCGGTGGGGAACTAGTAGATGCAGGAATAGTAGATGGTGGCTGAAGGTAGAGAATAATTCATAGTAATTGTCTTTGGACTTTGAAAATAGCTGCCTTATTTGCTTTTTCATTACTGTTTCTGCTGCTGTGACCCTACTCGACTGTCCTCGCATGTTTGTCTTCCCTCTCTGCTACACTTGACGTATCCACATTCTTTCTACTCAAAGACCCAGACCATATGATCTAAAGAGACGTTTGCTCTGTTTCCTGATCCTAGGAGACCCAAACAGCAGCGATTCAGAAGCAGTCGTGACCAGCTACAACTGTCAGTTGTGCGATTTCCGGTACTCGATGGCCCACAGTGCGGATGTGATCGTAGTAGCGCCATTACTGCTCCACTATCAGCACAACCACTCCATCCACCGTTGCTGCATTCAGCACTGCATGTATTGTCCACAGGGGCTCTGTCAGCCGCATAAACACCTAGGGGAGGTGAGATTATTTACCTTCTCTGTACTTGGTTTGCTGGCGATTAGAAGAAAATAAAATGTGATGTATAAACATGTGTAAACTTAAGTCTTCCAATTTCCCGCCTAGTTAAAGTTCCCATGCTTCGCCCGATCCACCCACACGTGCCCCTCACCCTCCTCTGTGCCAGCTGCCAAACAGCGCCACTGTAGCTGTTTCAGTCTAAACAGCCAAATTTAAACGAGGGGGGCACGATTCAATTAATGACGTTCTTACTGGTGTCACTGAGTTCCAACTCATTTGTGTCCCCTGGATAGAAAATACCACAATTACACCGCAGCGTCCAAAATGAGAGACACAGCAGGGGCAAACTATCTCTTAGATGTTTAGAATTCATCATGTAGGCAAAGTATTTCCAGATAAAAATACTTGCATGCACAGACTCTGTTGCCACATTTCTGCTTTTCCTCAACAGGTCTCTCATCCTTTTGCTTGTCGGAAGTCCAACTGCTCTAAATGCTGTTCCAAGTTCCCCCAATCCACCAAACAACAGGACGCCGTTGGTTCAAAACCTGCCGCCAACACCTCACCCAGCATGACGCCTCCGAATCCCAGAGGGGACTCAGGTGGGATTTCTGTTAAAGTACATAAATGACAAAGTGTGTTTGATTATCTCTTCATTGTTGTCTCCTCCTGACTTGCATGGCTTTGTTGATCCTAGGCGTCACCCACTTGTGTGACCAGTGTGTGTTTGCTACCACTGACATCGACGTGTTGCTGCAACACTATGAGAACTCTCACAGCATGATCAACTTAAAGGGGGCTTCCCCACAAGTCAAGGCCGAGGAGGAGGCTGGAGCGGACAAGGAAGGTGGAAGAGGCGCAGGAGGAGAGAGGGAATACTCTTGTACGAAATGTCACTTCATCACCGAAGTGGAAGAAGAGATTTTTAGACACTACAGGTGAGACAAATATTTATTCAGCGTGCTTTTCACAGGACACTGACAAAGCTACTGACTGGTATCCGCCAGTGATTTCGTGCCATGGTTTCAGAATTAGTCAATGTGGTCATCGCATAGATGGAGTCAATATTCCAGTTAGACTGTGACTAAATGTTTCAGTAAGTGAATGTCTGCATTGGAAAAAAACTGTAGTTGATGATGAACTGAGCTGCTGAGAAAACTCATTTTTACAAACACACACAAATTCACCACTAGTGCTCAATGAGACCAATATATTTTTACTTTTGAATGACTTTATTATGACAAAGACCAATAGCAAATGCACCTAGTTTCACCAGTGAAGTTGTTCTTTGAAATACACGTCTGCAGTTTGAGACTCTTTTTTTTTTCCCCTTTTCACACACAATTAGGATGTCCACACTGAAATTGTCTAATTGCTGTTTGCAGTTTTTCGGTCCCTGGAACCCACTTAGCCTGTGATTTATGACATCGTGTAGTGTCGGGGTGAGAATCGAGTGCTGGAAGTTTGAAGCTGAAAGGGAGTGAATGTGAGCATTTCAATTCATTTTGCACTAAAAGATCGGCACCAGATCGCTTCATGTGCTGAATCAGCAAAGAATGAATCGAGTCTTAGAATAAAGTCTGATAATCTGGTGTTGTCGACAACCTTCAGTAAGGATTTTTAAAGACTTATCGCCATGAGTAGCCTCTAAGCATGTTTTTCTACACAACTGCACCAATATATGTTGTATGTATATTATTTATGTACTAAAAGTACAAGTTCCATCCTGAAGCATAATTTGCTGCCACGCCCTCCCTCTGTATGGGCATACGGGCTCTAAGGGATCTCCTCCCTCACTCTGCTCGCCACACCTGACACCCTGTTCAGTCCATTTAGCTGTTCATTAACCGAAACACAAGAACCACGTCTCTCACAGATGAAGGATTTGGAGGATTCTTCCCGACTGATCCCAGCGTCGGCCATCGAACGCCAGCACAGTTCCTCTCCCAGTGCCAACTTGTTGCGTACACAAACAGCCACAACATCACACACACACACACACACACACACACGCATACACACACTCTGAGACATGCACGGGGTCTCACAACACTAGAGTGATGGCGCGGGGAAAATGGGGCTGAAGAAGACAGATAGAAACATAGAGCTAGAGACATTTGTATAAAATGTTTTTGACTGTTGCTCTGGAATGCTGATTTGAATCGCCTTGAGATACATGCTCGTAAACACATACAGACGTTTCTCTTAGTTCTGTGACACACACACACACACACGTAAAAATACATATTGCTGCAGCCACCTTAGAAAGATTTCTGCCGAAAATCAATCTAAGATTTAAAAGTTTGATTCATTTTAGGGTAGAGAGAAGAATAAGAGAGAGAGAGAGGGGCTGATGTGACGTGGTGGGTAAGAAGGGGAAAAAGAGTGAGTGACGAACATGAAAGGAAGTAAGGAGAGAAAAGTGGAGAGAAAGGGGTGACGGGGTAACAAAGCGATAGCGAGAGGAAGAGTGGGGAGAGGATTTAACAGTCCACTCACATCCTTAACAGAATCTAAGCGCTGAATGTTGGAGCTCAAATCAAATAAAACTGAAATAAAGCCAGAAGGTTTCACACCACCAATAAAATCCGCCTAAACCTAGAAGAATTGCAAGAGCACATTTTGGAAAACAGAATCTAACTCTAATTATAGGGTTCTTTGAACAAAGGACCGTGTTGTTATGGAGACAAAATGATCAAACTAATCAATCTCAAACTTTTACATGATTTTACATGACTTTTTTGATGAGAAGGAGTGTGTATGCACATGCACTTCAACCCGTCACAGACTTTTTTAAGGTAATGTAGAGCTGTCATACTCTCAGTCTACACACATTGTGTCATGTGTGCAGGTTCTTTGTATAAACACAAATTCAGTTTTTCTTCCCAAGTTCTAAATGTGTAATCCACATGGAGGACATAAAGCCAAGGGGAAGGTGGAGAACACTTTTTAAAAAATGAACAAGAGGTATGTGCATTCACAGAATATGTAATCCACTGATCCATAAAGAGAGAGCGTAGGAGAGGAGACGTGGGCAGCAAAAGCACACGTTAGCGTTGCTTTTTATTAAATAAAAAAACAAATCTAGGAATACTTCGTGCTTTGCCCTTCAAACTTTATTTTTACTTTAACCCGTATATGTGCTTTAATACTGAATAAAAATGTTCTCATTCTCCACGGTGGGGGGAAAAAAAAGAGTCTGATTCCGTATACGTGAGATAGATGCTGCTGTTGACAGTGTTCAGGGAAAAGTGGGATTACATCAGTGCATGTGCAGAATGAATGATATAAACTTCATATATCATGTTTGTCTGTGTGAAGGAGAGAGAGTGACGGAGCGAATAAGTGAGGGAGTGAGTGAATGAGTCAGTAAGTGCACCGGTCCATGTGTGGTGTGTGTATGGTGATGACAAACAGAGGCCACTGTGTATTCTTTCACCATCTGGAGACATTTAAGTCGGCTAGGTACAAGGTGTTCTTCTGCGCGCACACACGAGGCTTGAACACCACTAGAGGTGGTGTTCAATGCCTCAGCCTGAGTATGTGATTGGCCTGGATATCTTTTACTACACTCATTAGTAAAGTGCAAGAAATAAACAAAGGAACGGAGGAGGATGGACCAAGAACGGGGGCTTCAGTCAAAAGATGCTCAAATCAATACAGAATGTTATTATGGAATTTATTTTGAAGCTGGATTAAACTAAACATTACCATTTCAAAAGAGTTTAAGGAGTTCTAGTTACTTTAGGGCACAGAGAGTTTTGTTTTTTGTTTTTCCGAAAGCAATTAAGAATGTCTCAGTGCACTTCATCTAAAGCCTTCAGAAGTAAACCCAACCCACTTACATGACCGCCTACTATCATGCAACTGGCAGACGGACAGAATTTAAAAAGCGAATATGCAGCGAGTGTCCCATCTATTCTAACTGGAGTTTTTCATTTGCAGGCGTGTCCACGCGTGTTGCCGCTGTCGACGCTGTGATTTCACGGCTCCCGATTCGTCGGCTCTCCTCGACCACTTTAATTCCACTCACTGCCATGATTCCTTCCCCTCGTTAAGTGCATTGACAACAACCTCCTTATCCACCTCACTGACGCCGTCGTTGACGCTCTCGGCCAATGGCTGCTCAGCTCCCTCCACCTTAGCCATCAAAGAAGAGAGCAAGGGGGACCTTCGATTGCTCTACTCCATGGCACCACCTGAGGGGCGTCTGGCAGAAGGAGGTAGAGAAGAGTTAGGAGGGGTGGTCAAAAGTGAGGCAGGTGAGGAGAAAGAAAGAGAGCGGGAGAAAAGCTGGGTTGTTGGGGAGACCAGAGGAGTAGGAGAAAGAGGAGGCGAGCAGGCCCACGGTTTGCTCTGGGTGCCCAAGGAGCGAATGGGACCTGAAAGAGGAGCAGGAGGCGGAAGCCCCTCTCTGTTCCCTTCCCCTCTCCCTTTATCTTTTGTTTCGGCCAATCACGACGCCTCACAGCAGAAAAGAGGTGTAGCATCACCTGGCATGGTTTACCTGGGAGACACCAAGGCATTTTTGGGAGATACCAAGTTGTTACTGGGAGACGGGAAGCTGTACGGAGGAGGGAGGCCAGGAGGAGCAGCTTCAGGAGGAGGCGGAGGGGAGAAGCTGAGCCAGATGGCTCCTCAGCAGTACGGAGGAGGAGGCGGCAGTGGCGGCCAGGAGGGGAAAGGAGGATCTGCTAAGGAGGAGTCGCAGTCCTTGCTACGGGTAAGGTGGAGCATGTGCACATCCGACACAGTCTTCCATTTACTCTATTCCCACTTCTCACGTCTGACTTTAGCTTTTAGTTCAGAGCGTTTGGTTGGAGGCCGCGTCTCTGTTTCTTTTCAGTCTGATGTAAGGATCACACCATCACATTAGCTTTTCAAATGTACTTTCTAACAACATGTGTCCTCACACGTGTTCATATCTGAATTAGATTTTTGTCCATGGGTTGTTCCATGACATCGTTTCCTTTACCATAAAAAGCAGTACTCCTCTTTTTAAAATTCAGTTTCAACTCAACATTGAAAACTTTTCCTGTTGCTACGGTGAAGTGGAGGCAAACTGACAGTTCCCATGGTTACCACCTGTCAGTCATTTCCCTCACCCTACTTTTGTGGCCCACAATGCTTTTCACTTCAGTGATGTCATGGACGGGCAGGAACCGATTGTGGTCTGCCAGCGCTGCAGAGCGAGTTGGCTCTGTGTGTGTGTGTGTGTGTGTGTGTGTGTGTAATGTCACAGCATTGGCATGGTCTATGTAAGTGGGAGACTGGTGTGTGTGTGTGTGTGTGTACACATATCAGTGTGTGAATTGTGTCTATGGCGTCTTTATAAGTTGTGGTTTGGCCTTTCACATGTGTGTATATGTGTGTGAGGTGTTGGCAGTAACTTGGCAGACTGCGCAGGGTGGGGCAGCAAGAGGTTTACTCATTATCATGGGTGGAGCAGTGTGTGTCTGTGAGAGAGAGAGAGAGAGAGAGAGACGGCATATGCGAGAGAGGCAAGCTGAGATGAATCGAGAAAGACGGGGCGAGTCGGAGGCAGATAAAAAACATTAACCCTTTAAATGTGTGGCAGAAAATTTAACCCTCAAACATACAACTTTTGTCCTAATAAATGTTTTACAGATAAACATGCATCAACATTTCTGCTTGTATAGTGAAACACATGAGACCCCATCTGATAAAAAGATGGATTCAGAGGTTTATTGTTATTATGTTACTACTGTTTGGTTTGCTCTCCGACTCCTGGGCTTTATGTCTAAGCTACATATTTTCTTCATGCTTAAGCCAGCACTTATTCTAAGTTGCTCGCCGGATGACAAATTATCCTTTACGTCACTAATCTAATATTATATGTCTGTATGATTTTTATTACCGTGAGTAAAATACTCTCTGGACTATATTTTAGTAGTTACACCATTCAGCCGAATGGAAATAATTAAAAAAATATGTTGTAGTAAACGATGTCTGAATGTTGTTTAAGGCCTCATTTGCTGTCGGTGTGTGTTTTTAAGAGTCAGTCAGAGCCTTTAGGAGTCACTGGGATCATTCATGAGGTGACAAGAACAAAGAAAAAGAACGGGAGGGAGGAAAGAAACAATTAAACAATTTATTAGAGAGGAGACGCTGAGTATGACTCATTACTTTAATAGCTTCATAAGATATGACCTGTGTGTAGCTATCTTTCTTTCTTCCCTCCTTTCACAGCACATTTATTCCACTGTTTCCATGGCGTGCACGGACATGTCGCACACAAACACAAACACACACTAAGGCTGGAGTTGACTCATCACTGGGCAGGGCTAGGGAGGGGGACCGATGCAAAGGATCATCTAAAATAAGTTTTTACACACACAGACACACAGACACTGGCACGAGTCATTTAGTTCCATTTAAATTCGGCTTTTGAGGCATCAAGGTGGAGCCTGAATTACAGAAGGTGCATCCGCCCAAAATACAAATTTACTCTATGTAAATGGCAAGTGATAAGAAGTTAGAGAGTGGACGGAGGGTGAGGGAGTGCGGTCATGGAAGGATGCAAGGAGTGTCCTAAAAGGGAGGAAGTGAGGGATCAAAAAGCAAAAACAAGTGGCCAAAGTCGTATTTCATCCAAACGTCCGCGTGAGCTTTCTCATCTTGCGCGTGCGGTTCGCCTTAGCGCGATCGTGTGTGCGTGCCCGTGTCTCTCTCACAGCATCTTTCTATTCTCGCTTTAATTGATCTGTCACTTACTTTCATTTCTGTTGTTTGTTTGTTTCTTTTCTTGAAGGACTGATACAGAGATCAATATGCAGCGCACGCACGCCTCCAGGCACACACACACACACACACACATACAGTAAACATGCATATGTTTTGAGGAGTTTAGATTGACAGGCTCGTTACTTTGTAGTAAGTAGAGAATATTTTATTTTGAAAGGCCTGATCCGTAATTGCTGTGCGGCGTTGCTGTGTTGAGACGCGGCGCTGATATTGGCTTTGTTTTCAAATGATTTATTACACTGAACACAACTTCTCAGTCAGAAATTGTATTTTCCGGCTGTTTGACTGACTGCATGAGACGAGGATGGAAAGCACATGAGGTTTTGGAGATGAAATTAAAGTAAAAGCTTCGTTGATGTTTTCATTTAGAAATGGAACGAGACAGTCTTTTGAGTAATGGTGGTTTTTTTAGGGGAAGAGGGCTGAGAAAGGTCTGCCTCTGAGCCAAACATATGTGAGCACGTGAACATACGCAAACATGTGTGAATCGACCCAAAATGGAATCATCTAATAAATCCCACATTGTGTCTTTAAGGAAAACTCCACCTCCAGGACGACAGAGTAACGTAGGTAAGTGGACGCGAGCGAGCGAGCGAGAGGGAGAAATTGTGGGTTTCGACCTCACAAACACAACGTAATTGTGCTCGTCACAATGCAGCGCTGAAACTTCTGGGCTTTAAAAGTCCCATGCGTGACATTCAATTCCGTTTGAGTCAAGAAACAGGCAGAGAAGAGACGAACTGGAGGAGATAAACACAGAATATCTGCTTTCAGCAGATCAGAGAAGAGTTTCATTAAAGTTTCTCTCATTTACAGTTCTGCCTGATGGAGCAAATTATTTTTAAAAAGACCCACAACACACACACACACACACAGCTGTATTTCCATGAAATTCTCATTATTTTGTGTTCCATTTCCCATCTTCCTTCTTTCCTTGCGTATATTCATGTGTGTGTGCGCTTTCCTCGGCTTGTGTATTTAATTATGTATGATATGTCTGCATTTGTATGCTGTGAGAGTGTGTGTGAGAGTGTGTGTGTGTTTTGTAAGGAAATTAAAGCGTGAATTGAACTTATTTTCTGTGCTGATAATTTAACACCACTTTATATCCGTGACAGGAAATTATGGAGCTTATGCTCCACTTAGTGTGCATCACTTTTTGTTTGTGTGTTTAATCCTTCAAGACAGAAAGAGAGAGAAGGACTTTAACTTATACAGTGTATATGCTTTTCTTTATGTTGTATTCTGTTTTCTATTTTTTTCATTGTTAGTAACCAAAAATGAAGCCAGGCTCATAAAATGATAGTTTGAACTGAAATGCTTAATTCTCTTGATATCAGATGCATAATTTCCTCTGCGGCCGGGCTGCTGACTTGACCTTTTTTGAACGATTAAATAAAGCTGGCAGAAGTGCTCGCCGTGAGTGCCGTCTTAGCGCCGATCGTCCCTTTGACCTTTTGTTGCTTCGTTTCATTATTTGCTGATGTGGCACATTTTGTCTGGAGCGGACTTGAGGTGACAATGCACGAAGCCATTAGTCTGAATATGCTTCAGTACAACACCTATTAAACTATCAACTGCTCCGACAGTCATGAAACATCAATACAGCAGCATAGTCGAGATGAGTCAGAGCCCCTGGCGCTTATAGATGGGATGCTCTGCCAAAACATAGCTAACATCCTCTATGCGGTCCCTTATGTGAAGGTGAACAGAGCTGGTTTTATTCTTTCTGGTCACTAAGCTGCTAAACGTGTGTGTGTGTGTAAGAGGCAAACTGATTTTCACCAAACTTCCCTCCCACTCTCTCTGCACACAGACGTTCACACACAGGCGCACGCACACGGACGGAGTTGTCTGTTCCGGGCTGCTCGGTTTGTTTGTGTAACAGTCACATTTCCCATCAGGACACAGACTCAAATAAACACAGCTATGCTGGAAAGCAGAAAAGTGTGTGTGTGTGTGCGTGTGTGTGTGTGCGCTTGTGGTAACGTGCCTAAAATCCAGACTGTGTTTAGTGTAAGAAAAACATAATCGGACAACCTCTTTGCTGTAATTTTGATGCGTGTGTGTCTGTGGAAGAAGTGGTTTATAAGAGTGTGTGTGTGTGTGTGTGTCTGCTTGATGGGAGCGTATGTGTCACAGTTCTGACCCATGTGGCTTTACGCTGTGTGACAGTCCACAGCAGTCTTATTGTCTGCATGGAATATTACATTTGGCTAGAAAAACAAATTACACATTTTTTAACCACATTCAGACCCATTTTGGCTGCTGCGCGCACACACACACGCACGCACACACACGCACGCCAGCTGACAACATGTGGAGAAGGAAGATGACAGTTTGGCATTTTTGGCCCACGCGAGTCAGGACTAAGTTTATTTGCTTGACTGTATCTTGGCGCATGTTTGTGTGTTAATCCCCTTTTCAAGTGTTCTTTGAATTGCGTGATTCACCGATTGCGAGTGTGAAATAAGAAAACCCGAATCTAAACCTGAAGAAATGTGTTTGTTGCTTGTGTAAAGTCAATCATCAGTTGTAGAGAACTATACTAAAGTCGCCTGTATTTTTTTCAGTTGCTTTTTGGCAGCAGCGCCGCCGAGTGATTAGGCAAATGTCCCTCACTTGGAAAAGTCAGGCTCAGTCCCCTGTGTCTGACGTATCTCTGCTTCTGAAGTGTTCTGGAGCAACACAGTGGAATCCCTGTTCGCTCCAGGGCTGCCGCTGGATAACTGACCCTGCAGTCGGGCCTTTCGATGGAGGCGAGGCAGTGAGTCAGAGAACTGCTTCTTGCGCGACCAAAAAGAAGAGAGACTTTCCTGTGATTGTAAAACATCTCAGCACGCGCCGACTTATTTACGACAACCACACCAAAGTGGCGCCGATGTAGGAAACGACATTAAGGGAATCAAAGGCGGAGGAGGAATCTTGAGCTTTCACGTAGCTTTTATCTCAGAATATGATAATGTAATGTGATCTAGTTTGACTCGGGCCTAACGTGCTGTCTCTCCAGATATCTGCTCAGTGTGGTGAGTCTTTCATTGGTTTAGACACATGCCGCTTACACACTCGCAGGCTTCTCATTGGTTCAGCTGGGGGCCCATGACACGGATGTTCCACCCTCTCTGCCAGTGAACCAACCAGCTGTTTTTCATCATGTTGACATGGCAACGGTAAAACACAGTGGTTATTTTAGCTCCTAGCTGTAATTTAGACGTTTACATCAATTACAGTTACAAGCAGCTTACACACACACTACTGGAAGTGTGCGTGTGTGTGTGTGTGTTCTTTTTATAGTCTTCAGTGTTTTTCTGCCATGGTTTGCACATCCAGGCCCTCAGTCCTTGTATGTTTCTCTTTGTTGGTCTCTCTCTCTCTCTTTTTGTGTAAGGCAGGAGCAATTCACCACAGGCTGAGTGTGTGTGTGTGTGTGTGTGTGTGTGTGTGTGTGCGTGCGTGCGTGTGCACACACATGTCTGTAAGCATGCAGACGTGCATATGTGCGTGTGTATGCGTTCACACATGGAACCAATATTGAGGCCAGATGTTCATTTTGCTACAACAAGACCTCTACACGCAATGCTAGCCAGCTACACACACACACACACACACACACACACACAGAAATGCATACGATACACCATTCTGGCAGCAGTTGTGTAATTAGGAAGCTGATTGGTTAGATTAAATGTCCATCTGACCCCTGACCAATAGTTAATTTGAAAACCCTGCCTTTCCCTTTCCTCTGTGTCCTAGCCCTCCTGGCTCCTTTCTCCTTTCCTTCCCTTACTTTTCCCTTTCATTTAAAGTTCTCTCACACAGTCAGGCCCTTTGACTTAGTAATGTTGATTGATGTAATTTGAACGAGAGAACGAGGCTGGAGAAAACGCTGGTGAATAGATTGTGTAAAACTGTGAGTGACTGAAAATATAAAAAAGAATAACCACAAATTGTGAGACACTTGTCAAATTCAGTGGAAGTATGTGTTTCCTTCGTTCAGGTAGGACCAGGCGGCGTCGCAACACAACAGTCAGTAGTGTCACGACACTCAAGGTGGAAAACAACAACAATCGAAACTTGTTTGAGTTTTAAAGGAGGCACAGTGACGATCCCCTGTAAAACCGCTGCAGTTCTGCAAGCCGCCCCACATTTTTATTGATGTCAGTTGCCAATCATTTCTCTTTAATGCATCTTGCGTTTTGGCCACGTTCGAGTGTGGGCGATGGGGCTCATCATCACAGCAGCGCGCCTCTTTTATTCCAACAAGAAAGTATTTAGGAGAGTCTTAAGGCGCCATGCCCATATTCAGATTCAGGTCACACACGCCGCTCACCCACAAACAAATACAGTACCCGCACACGCCCACACAAACACACACACACGCACACACACACACACACACAGGTTCGACCAGTCATTTTGACATTTTAATCCACTTCACTTTAGAACATCTAGTCACACCCTTTGTGAGTGAGTGAGTGAGTGAGTGTGTATCCGTGTGTTTGCGTGGAAGCAATGCCATGGCAACCCTGGTGGTCCAAGACCCTCTCGGCAAGGAATCCCAGTGTGTGTGTGTGTGTGTGTGTGTGCGTGCGCGTGCGTGCACGTACATGGACGTGAGTAGAATGTAGAGTGAGAGAGACTTAACTTTTAACTCAGTTAAAAACTTATGATGCCGGGCATACTTGATATGGGGTTATAGCTACAGGAGGGTACATCAGTTTTCTCCATTCCCCCTCTCTCTGTCTCTACCTTAACTCCTCCCTTTTTTACCCCCCCCCCCCCCGTGTCCCTTATGAGTTCTCACTCATTAGGAATTCTCCGCTAGTGTGCGTGTGTGCATGTCACTGTTGGAGTGTGTTTATAAATTCTGCTCCTGCTCACTGGCATGATGCGTCTTGTATACTCGATTTCCCCTAAGACCATTTCTCTTTGTTCTCCTTCTCCCCCCCACTCATCTCTTTCTATATCTGGCTGTACAACACAGCAGGACGTGACACGGCTTCAACTGTTCGAGACTTGTTTGCTCCTGGAGTACAGTATATCGACTTGTATTGTGTTCATCAGTGGGTAGAGCGAAAGCTAAAGTCTTGTTTTTGTGCGGGTTGTACAGCTGAAAAGATTTGATGAGAGCCACAGAGAAGGAGCGTGCTGAAGTTACACCGTGGGCTCCGTGCTGCCGCGGATAAGGCCCTTTGTTAGCAACTTGAATAGAACAATTTCTAAAAGTTGTGTGCACATAACTGATGAAACCTAGATGTGGAGACGTTTTCTAGACCGCGAGTGATGGAACAAAAGAGCCTGGTGACATAGTCATTTCCCCTGAAACAGGTCCTAATAATCAGAATTGTGTTTTAATTCAGTCTGGCTGAAGTAAGAATCTGTGCCGCATGTTTACATTACCACAGGTTTGTGTCTCAAAATATCACTTAATAATCTTCATAATTTCATATTCACTTTTTGCATGGACAGAAAGTGACGACACCTTCGGTAGTTTCCATTTAAAGACACAGAACGTAGACGGCAGAGGGAACGGAGTGCGGGCTGCACTGAGAGTAGTCTGAATGCACCGTTCAACAGTTGAACAGTTGCATAGTGTGTGTGTGTGTGCGTTTGGGTGGGTGAGTGTGCACGCACTGATACTTGTGCTGTTTCTTGAAGGTGCGTCATTGTTGCAGATGTTTGGCATTCGCACACATGAATGCACACACACACACACACACACACACACTGTGACACAAACATTCACAGTCAGGTCCCCAGGTCCCATCTATCCTGTTCCCTAATAAACCAGGTGCAGCCAAACAATGGGTGTGTGCACACATGCCCCCGTTTGTGTGCGTCTGTGTCACTCACACGTCCTTGAGCTCGAAGAGGTATCCATGTGTTGCCGCGTTCACAAGGACGAGATATAACACATGTTCAGTCTACGTTTATGTTTCCCATTAGAGGAAACTGGAGCAACAAGCCTCATACGTCTGATCAACACAATTACAACACTGTTATCTGCTCTCTTCTGAGAAATGTTGCAACCATAAGCCATCTTTCGAACTGCAAGGCATATTCTTCTGTTGCTTAAGCCAAGTCTGATAGGAATTACTTTCAGACCCACATTTCTTCTTGTGTTTTGGTGGTTCGGGTCATTGAGATAACCAAAACCTATTGTGGGGAGAAAATCCTCTCTGAAAGTGAATCCATGTTTTTCCTTTGATCTAACACAGCTCAGCGATTAAGAACAACTCTTTCTCTCTCAAAGCCACAGACCTGAAAGTCACAACTTTAACGTGTGATGCTGCCAACAGACTTGTGAACTACTCTGGCGATATATTGGAGGCTGAAAAATAGTAATGGTGGAGTGGTGAAATTTCAAAAGGGTTTCTGTACTATATCACTGCTTGAATCTTATTTCAAAGGTTGTGTGCATTCTAACAATAGTAATAACACTTACTTAAATTACCTTTGAATGGATGTAAGAACAGCCTGTTTTAGTTTAGCAGTCCAGCTCCTCCCCGCCTTCGTTGGTGCGTTGGCATGTTACCGCGCTCTCATTCAGTGGAATGACACAAAATCAATATTAGGATGTTCATTGTGACACCCTCTACAAACAAAACAAAACCCCCTCAGTGCTACCACTAGTGGGACAGGAAGACGGTGGATGGGACGAATATGATTAAAAATGCACGTGACTATAATATTATTGTAATATATAACAACAGGTATATAATATATACCTGTTGTTAAGTTTGATTATTCAATTCAATTTTCTTGATGTTGTATAGTACCATACCGTATATATGAATATCTCTAAAGCATATGCGCACACGCATTGCAAACATATGTGAAAGATCACCATTATTTAAAGCCCCTTATTTGCAGATTACCCAGGAAACAAGCGTTACATTACTCCAAGACCACCGAGCGAGTTAGCAGTAGACGGAGGAGGACCACGACGGAGAAAGACACACAAGTGCCGAAGGAGACGAGAGCAAGAGTCAGAGAGACGGACAGTGCGGGGACACATGACAAAGAGAGTAGGATGAGACAGAAGAGAATGAGTAGACAGAAATAAAGGCAGACGGAGAGAGAGAAAGGGGAGCAGCTGCCAAGCTCTGAGTGGGGTTAAGCATCACCACAAGTACAACCTAATAAGGTCGGAAAGTGTGCGTGCACACACATACACGTACTCGCAGAATTGGCCAGTGTTCAAAATCAGTGTTTCTGCTGTAAGCAACTGCAAAGCAGTAACTCACATCTGCCCCCGGAGCCTCCAAAGCCGAACAGTGTTGTGATGCATAATGCTGAATTCTTGTGGAGGAGTCTTCCTGCACTGACCTCACACTTCATGATATTTGAAGCCCTTTCAGCTGCAGCCTCATTTCCAAGTCTAGTCGGATCACAATCAAGTCAGAGCTGGTTCACTCACATGTTTTTTTTTTCATTGTTGCCGTTATGACAAAATAAAACACAATATTAACAAAGGTTTTTAGTTTAGACTCCTGTGGATCTGGTCGTATATTCGTATATACTCTCCGCCTCAAATGTGTGTGGTCTGTTTGGGTGCAGTGTTTTTTTAAATGCCCCATTCAAATGAAATTGAAATCAGATAGTACCGTGTTTTTCATGCTTTACTACTGTTCCTATATCGGTTGTTTCTATTAAGATCCTAAACAGGAGCAAATGAGGACCACTTGGTTCACGGTGTGTTGGAATAAGTCCTAGAATAAGTATTTAACACGCAGCTTTGTGCAGTTTTTATCAGTGTAGTGAATTATACAATGCACAGCCCCGAAACCACAGACTTGAGTGAGAAGTGCCTCTGTGCCGCACAGTTCCCCGGAACTCGTTATTTAGTGCTTTCAATCTGTTCGCAAATGATCAAGGCTCAGCAGTATTTTACATCTGTTGAATTTAAAAAAAAAAAAAAAAAACACAAATGAACTGGCTCCATCAGTTCGTCCAACAGATACGAATCACATTATCTGGTCTGAGTCCGTCATTAGACGGCTACACTCACATGTAGTAATATGCATTGTTTAGAGTACACTTTCACTACCTTTGTGTTTTTCAGTTGGGCGTCTCAGAGATAAGCTGCATCAGCTGTAAAGCAAACACGAACCTCAGGGAGGCTACAGCTTTGCATACTGGACAGACAAACTCACTAAGTCACCAGTTCCAAGTTAAACAATAGCTGCCGAGCACCTTGCGAGAACTAAGTGAGGAATGACTGTTGACGTCGCTGCCTGCAACACAGCCCTCTCACGTAACCCAAGAAGCCAAAATGAAAGAAGTCCCACAGTTTTTAGACAATAAAACTTAAATCACACGTACACGCACGTGAACCAAAGTCGACAACTCCAGCTCACTGCCCCCCCGAGGCAGGCAAAAAGCAAAGGAGCCTTGCAAAACAAAGTGAATAATGTGAGGATGGAGAGATGAGGGATACCGTTGTCTCCCCTCTCTCACTGAGTGGTTATCACTTTCTCTCACTGAGTGCCTGTCCTCTCCCTTTCTCTCAATGCTCCCCCTTCCCCGCTGAAGGGAGATTAAAAGCTGATAGGAGATTGCAAAGACATGCTGCACTCCTGTTCTGACACACACACACACACACACACATGCATACAGATGGTAACATTAGCTCTTGTATGGCTGGGAGCTCTTGATGTAAAACACATGTTCCTGCCTCTGCAGTGTGTGCCGGTGTGTCTACGGCTGTTTAAACCAACTTTATCGCTCCATCAGTTCTGAGACAAGGAACAATTCATTGAGAGAGAGAGAGAGAGAGAGAGAGAGGCGTGGAGTGGGGTAGAGGGTAGGGGTGTGTGTGTGTGTGTGTGTGTTTTTGAAAGACAGATAATGACAGAAGTTTTCTCTTTCCCCCCTCAGTATTAATAAAACCCTTAGAATGTCAACCCACACTATTATCCAGGCTAAAAAATAGGACAGTCTTTACTAAATTCATTGCAATGGTGCCACGAAGACTCATAACTAGATATAACCGATCATGCAGTTTCCAAAGAGGCCACGTCAAGAACTTCCTGCGTCTCTGAAACGTCTAGAGGCCTCGCTCTGGGCTCGGTGTTCTCTGGTGGTTCTGGTGGAATTTGAGGGGACAGATCTAGTAAAGTGGCCAAACACAAACACTGTGGTAGCGACCATCACAAAGTAATATATCAGCTATAAGACAACACAATTCCTGCATCTTTTTTGATCCATTATCACACTAGTTTACCTGCTCTTCATAGTTTCTCATATGTGGGGGAAATTCATAGAGGAATGCACAATTTTTATTATTTTTTTGATGGGGCTTCTTGGCACCTGGATCTATTCAAGGAGGGTTGTGCGTTGATTCATGTCAGCTAAATTGTAAGCATGGAACTGATCTGGAAGTAGAACAGCAGCACCACGCCGCTGAAACAGATCTGCTTTCGGTTAACCACCAACGTGGGTTTAGTCTAGTGGAAAAGTAAAAATACAGGTGACTTCAGCTCACACACGCATTTTACATTCTGCTCTGTGTTGCATCAGACTTCCAATTATCCTGTTCTGCTCCTAACGGCATTAAAAGAGAAAGAAATAACAGACACGGCTACTTGTTTGAAAGGTATAATCCATCAGCAAGTGAATGTATGAAGACTTTTTTTTCCTTCTTGCTCATGTTTATGTGGTGCCGTCAATTTCGTTCTATTTTTATTCGCTGCAATTTGACAATAGCGTGTTACTGAAGCACTGGGTCAGAGCTGTAATCACATTTTAACTAAATTGAAGAGTGCTTGGAAATGAAAGCGTCGGAACACACGTCTATGACATTTTGTTAAACCGATTGATGGGATGGTCGGACCACAGCCAGTGAAACAACAGGAAAACAAATAGATTTGCTTGATAAAGGTTTCTTCTTGCCGCGAGTCGTTCTCTCGCAGACTGAACTCATCTACATTTAGATGCACCAGCCAACGTGTGTGGTCATCCATGCCTTTGATTTAGAGAGTGTGTGTGTGTGTGTTGAGAACTTTATTGACCAGCAGATGCAGGTGTGTGTGTGTGTGTGTGTGTGTGTGTGTGTGTGTGTGTGTGTGTGTGATGAGAAGCAGGCAACCAGATGGACTTATGGGAAATAAAAATATATTTTTTTATTCATACCATTCGATTAAATGGAATCTGATTCTGTCATATTGTCTCTGTCACATATTTGTGTGCAACACCTATGTGTGTGTGTGCGTGTGTGCGTGTGTGTGCGCGTGCGCATGTGTCTTATTTAATGACAAATATAATGGAGGGATCAGAGCCATCAGGTTAAAATGATTACTATGGGAACAAGGGAGAGAAACTGACGGAGGCAGAGAGAAGGAAGGAAGAAGAGACAACAGGCGGATTACAAAATCAACCAATTTTCACATATCAGCATAAAACCGAAGAAGAGACGCTTGTTTGTTCTGTTGTCCCCTGTTGTCTGTTGACCTCATGGTCTCATCTCCGTCACATAATCCCTCTTTTTCCTCTGCTGTTCTCCCCCTTCACCTTTTCCCCTTCTTTGTTTCCATGTCTGTGTATTATTTTGTGCATGTAGATTAACATAGATAGATTACAATAGATTGTAATGAATTAACTACAGTTACATTGATATTACTGATGCTGATATGGCTCTCGGATGTTTTTCCTTTTTCCTGTAACACTAATTTATGCCAACTCTCTCTCTTTCTGGCTTCTAAGTTCTCCAAACGTGCACAGAAGTTGATTTCCATTCCATAGACAAGGTTTCAAACTTACAGCCCAAGATGACAGCATTACTTTGCTTGTGTTATGTAAACTAAAATGAATGCAGATAATAGTCATTTTTATATTGTGATAATTATTTATCACAATAACATATTTAGAAATAATTTCCTCAAACCCAGAGCAGTGTCTTATTTTGCAATACCTACAAACCAAAACCCCCTGCATTATCTGATTACGATAATGCACAAGCAGAAAAAGTCAGATACAGATACTTGAGAACTTGACACAGTCAAATATATGTAACCTTAAATAAAATACAAGTGACCACATTTGATCAGCTAATCAGTTTGCAACGAACAGCTCAAGAAACAAAGAAATGTAATCCTCAGTGATGTGTCTACATAAAAAAATAAGAACTAAAGCTATTTATTAGAAGAAGAAGAAGAATCCACTTTATTGTCATTGATACATTTTTACATGTTACAACGAAATTGGTCCTCTGCAT
>JAUMTR010000003.1:6751182-6825213 GCA_032270685.1 Microctenopoma stevenorrisi
CACCTGGTATGGGGGGTGGGCTGGGTGCCTCAGCTGGGAATCGAACCCGGGTCTGCTGCTTTCCCAGCCCTCTGCCTAATGAATCAATGAGTCAATCTGTTTGATTACCAATGTAAAGTGCACATACCTGACTATGAGACTCTTGTTTGCTGTTCTAATTTAATATTTAAAGATGTTCTTTACAGTGTAGCCTGCAAAGGTCAGCATTGACTCCTGCCAGTTCATTAATAGTTGATGTACATTAATTCCAGGTTAGCAGGACGGAGATGTTTTTTATGCACCTAACTCATTAGTCAGTGTCAGGCTGTAACTGGAATTGCTTTTTATAGTAGGAGAACAACGTTGAGTCATTATTGAATTCTGTACTATACATTTTTAAGCAATATAATAAGCAACCATGAGTTTGTGCCACGATGTCGTTACAGTAAAAGATGCTCAAGTGTTAAAAGCACTTCAGCACTTCACATAGTTGCAGGTGACAAAAAGGAGATCGACAGCTGTGTTCAGTTCTTGTCCGTAATCCTCTGGTTGCTGTCGTATAGTCCAGATATAATTGAATACGGCTGAAGTCACTGCAGAACATGCAGCGCGCGTGTAATACATAACCGTTTCTGCATGTATCAGTTTAAAAACTTTAGCCTCAGCAGAAGAGCGTGTGCAGCCGAACTTCAAACTTTGAAAGGACTCGTCGGTGTGGTCCATGCGTAGAGATGATCAAAGGAAAGAAACGGTAAACCCCTGACGAATGAGGTCAGCTACGTGCTTGTGGCTGTGGTTTTCATTTCTTTTTCTCATAATACCAATAATTAAAGTTGGATGCTTTAGTAGTAGAATATTCAGGATCATAAGTTAAATGATGTAGAAATGTTGCTCCCCAGAGAAGCTGAATGCTTCAGCCTACCTGCGCGCGTGTGTGTGTGTGTGTGGTACAGCTCGTGTGTAATGGCTATAACTTACAGAGGATGTAGTTTGTGACTGCACACTGTGTATCTGTCTACTGTACACCAACTAACAACCTTCAGCTTGCTAGACACACAGTTTGACTGAAGATTGGGATCTGTTTCGTGTGTGTGTGTGTGTGTGTGTGTGTGTGTGTTCTCTTAGGAACAGCTGAAAGACAAGGAGTGTCTACATATGTTCCAGCACATACTCCAACCTCATAAATCACTTCAACTGGTGTTCAACAGTCAATCTCTGTCTCCCCCTTCCCTTCTTCGTCCCCTTCGTCTCTCACACTCTCTTTCTCCCTCAGTAGGAGACTCGCTGTTCTTCCTCTGCCAACAGGGAGATTTGTGTTCTGTGTCTCTGTCGTATGGGATTAGAGAAGAGATGGAGTGAACAGAAGAAAGGAGAGAGAGGTGGAGAACAAGGAAGAGATAGAAAGGGTGAGGAAGGAAGACGGAGAGGGAGAGAGGAAAACAGGAAAACAGGATTTCTGCCTCTTTCTTGGCAGTGTTTGTGTGTGTGTGTGTGCTCTCCTTTGGCCATCTCTCTTCTTCGACATCATCTTCTTGCTTACCCTGCGTGTGTGTGTGTGTGTGTGTGTGTCTTTATCTGTGCCTGTGTGTCCTGATGTTATCCAGATGTGCAGCTACAGTGGGCTGTAAAACTCAGAGTTATTGTCATAACATTGTTGTTCACTGTGTGTGTGTATGTGTGGGGGAGGATGGGTTGGTTCGTGGGTGGGGGTGTGTGTGTGTGTTGCTTCCTGTCTTCGTCCTCGCGCTTTATTACGGGGATGGACTGGTGCACTCTCGGTCGCACACATTCACACTTCACTCGTACGTATGAGCAAACAACGGTCGGTTTTTGGGCATCGTAATTGATCCCAGTATATATTTACCGGCGCTTTACTCCATCTGCGTTCGGGATGTCCAGCTCCTGCTTTATTTGTTCATCTGTGTGGGTAGATTTATGATTGCTGGCAGTGATTTGGAGTCGGTGCCCCGCTGCATCCTGTAGCTCGGCTCTGTCAGAAGCGTTGGTTATAGAATGTGCTTATATTACGTTGAACACATTGGTAGGAAAAATGGGGATATTTTAAATATTGCAATTTCTATTTCGTTATCATCAGAGTCACGACGGGCATTAGAAATGTATCGATATTTCTTAGATTTGTAGGAAAATCTGTTGAACAAATCAAACTTGAAATGATAATATTGCCAATTAATGTTTGAGTCTTTCAGCCCCGGTGCTCTGTGAATAAAGCAGTATATTTAACTCTTTTTTTTTTTTATATCACCCCTACAGTCAACACAGTTAGAGTTATGACAGTTAATTTTCTCACTTTCAGGAGAAGCCTTCGCGTGCGCTCATGTTCAGAAAGAAAATCAGTTTGTAATGAATAGTAATCCATCACATGAAGCCTTAATGTGGTTTTGTCTCAGTTTCTGCTTAGTTTTTTTTCCCCCCCCTTTCCATATCGCCCCAGTCCGCTTTCTGTCAATCACCTGACACCCGTAGGAAGAAGTAGGAAGTCTTTGCCAGGAAATAATCCCCCCAGAATGTACTGCCTTGCAGACTGTATTATAGAGTCACTGGTGACTCTGCTGTTGACAAAAGCAGATTTACGTTACGTCACTTTGAAGGCCGTCCTTTGAGACAAATGTCACGCACATGACGTTGGGCGCAGAAAACCAGGGATAGCGCCATCTTACACGATGTAATCTCTTTAACATTCAGGAGGTGCCCCTTCATCTGCCACATCACTAACTGAAGCTTTGAACCACTAGAGGGCCTCGAACTGTGGCTCCCTGCATAAATATACACAACTCGTATCGCGTGTTGACACGGTCGAGGGCTACCACTCATGTGTCTGTTTGTAGATTATTTAAAACCAACGTCTTCACTGCTCGTTGTGCTCTGCTGGACGCTCCCAACGCCACAAGCGACGACCAAACACACACACAGTGTCGTTGCTTTTAATATTACCGTATCTGTCTGCTTTGTCTCTTTCTGTGACACGGCTTCTGTTGGAATGGATCAGTATCTCTCCTCCACTGCCTTCTGTTTACTCCTCTCCTGCCCGTAGTGACTCTAATGTTTTTATTTGTTTTCTCGCTGCGAAGAGATGAAGAGAGAAACAATAAAGCGCGAGATAAAATAATGAAAGGGAAAACAAAAGAAGAAGAAACTGTGAGCTTGGGACATCTCCCCTACTCTTGTGTTTTTCTCTCCATCTGTGGACGCTTCTCTCCATTTTTAATGTTCCTCCCATTCCTCTCTCTAACCCACCATCTACCTCCATCGCCCGCTGTGTCATCTCCGTCCTCTCTCTCGTTTTCTTTCCTTCTCTCAGTAATGACTAGGTGCTAACTATCGCTTTGAAGGTCTCTGTATTTGCTAGGTGTCTTTAGTGAGCGCGTGTGTGTGTGCGTCTCATTATGGGAGTGTGTAGCAGTGTGAGGAGAATCGGTAAGCCCTCAGGCTCTATCCAGATGAATGATGGCGTGTGTGCACGTGTGTCTGTCTGTGTGGGTACGTTGGATATTATCAAGCCGTTAGTGCAAAATTGTATTCACTAGCAGTAATTGGTTCACTGTCTTCCCCTGTTTCTTCCTCTGTTTCCTCCTTGTTCTCCTTCCCTCTGTGTTACAGTTTCTTCCTCGGATTGCTTTCTGCAGGGGCGTTAGAGGAGAAGAGAGAGACGGGTAGAAGAAGAGAAAAATTGAGATTCCTTGTCCTTGAGTGACCCAGTTTCATTTCTTACTGAAAATGAAAAAGTTTGCTTTGTAGTTCTTTCAACCACTGTTTTTATCACAGTGATGTTTGTTATGGTTTTTTTTCTCAGTGTTTTTTGTTGTTTTTACTCCTGCGAATGATTCAGGGTTTCTCTGTGTTTAAGACGAAGCCAGATTATTAACTTAGTTGCTCTAGTAGATTATATCACATTACAATGGTACTTTCCTAGACAACAGAATATAAATATGTGCAAATGTGTTCTTTGGTTTCATCTCTTAATAATTTGCTATTTGTGCAACACCAAAGACATTTACCACGACAAAATATATAAATACATGAAAGGGCTTTTAATTACCTCCTTTAAAGATGAATAAATTATCAGCAGACTGTTGGTGGGGCCTTACTGACAACTGTTTCTTCAACACAAACCGCCAAAGTGTAGCAAGTACGAATACTGTAAATACCTGTGCTCAGGCTGGGCTTGCAGTTTTCGTTTGCTGCCTGTGGAGGTGTCAGAGCACAGCTTGATTCTAAGCCAGGTTTCAAACCTGTTGAGCGGTCTGTTTGGCAGGGGCTGTTCACCATCTGTGAAGAGACACTTTTTTGCAATTAAGGCCTCGCATAAAGTGACAGCTAGCTCTTAAAGCCAGATAGGACACCTTTATGCTTGAATACTGTTTTCTTAGCGGACGGAGAGCTGTTTGAAGCATAAAGAGATCTCTGCAAATAGGATGGCGGGTGATATTCCCTAAGCAACCATCTCTCTGTCTGTCTGATAACATGAGGGTTATCATACATGGGGCTGTCTGGAGCAAATGGAACAAAGATGAAACACTGATTGCACACACACACACACACACTCACACACACAAACACACTCCTCGGAGGGTAGCTGATCTGTTCGGTTCCTCTTGACAGCCAGAGCATGGCCATCAACACCCTGAAAGTGTGTGTGTGTGTTTTCTTTGAGTGTGTGTTTGTGTGTGGCGCCAGCACAGCAAGAGGACTTTGAGAAAGAGAGAGAGAGAGAGAGAGGGAGGGCTGGAGAAGGAGTTAGAGTAATTCAGATATTGACGCTCTAACTCCACCCTGAGGGCCTGTCTATGTGGAAAATGTCAAACGGGCTCCGAGCTGGTTACACCACTTAACATCCCAGGACCCTCAGTGGTGACACAGAATAAACACACATACAGAGAAGAAGAATCCACTTTATTGTCCATGATACATTTCTGCATGTTGCAACAGAATTTATTCTCTGCATTTGACCCATCCCCCCTTGGGGGGAGCAGTGAGCAGCCACAGGTGGTGCCCGTGGAGCTAGCGCTGGGCGTCTCGCTCAGGGACACTGGTATGGGGGATGGGCTGGGTGCCTCAGCTGGGAATTGATCCTGATATTCCTGCATCCCAGCCCTCTGCTTTAACCACTGAGCTACCAGACTGCCTAAGACAAAGACAAAGATCCACACAGATATGGATATATATAGATATATAGATATATATAGATATAGATATAGATGGATGGATGGATGGATGCATGTAGATACTTATGAAGTTAAAATACACATGCTGCACTCCCAAACAATTTGCAAATGTAAGTCAGTTGTAGCTATACAGCACTAAGGGATTTACAGCATGAGACACCCTCTTCTTTGATGCCACAGTATGGATGGGAAAAACTGTCACAAAAATGTATCAGATATATATAATACACACAAAGCAGACAAATAACTGTAGTGCATACAGAAGAAGGTCTAAATTCTGCTGTTCAAATAAACAAGACAACGAAAGACCTGACAGGAAAAAAAATTAATAGAAAAATAAATTTACAACATTTTTAATGAACAAAGAAAAGAAAAGCCACAAATTGTGTAGTTACAGCTTCTGACAAATTACATTTCCAGCTGTTTCGGTTTTATTGTTTTTCATTTATTATATTTCATTTTTGAATTGCTGATAAGACAATTTGAAGACGTTACTTTGGGACCTGGCAAATGATGATGTTTTGAGATGATGGCAGTGTTCATTTAGTAATTCTCACTTTTATCCTTTCAGAAAATATTTTTGTATCTGTGGCAGCATTAACAACAAAGGAAATTAAAGACAAACAGCAAACAAACACAACATTCTCATGACAACATATTACAAAATATTTCTTTAATAGCAAGCTATTTAAGTCAAGATGTTTATCACTCTAACATAGCAGGCACATTTTGTTATCCTCTGTCTTTTAATTTACCATCGATATCAGTTTAAAAATGTACTTTGTTTGCATTGATATTAGCATATTGACATCAGTATTTAGCCCACAGCTCCTTGACCGTGCTGAAGTACAGCCCCACAGAGATGCTAGCTTGGCTGTAGTCTCTGAAGAATAAACCATTAGTTGGAAAAATAATCAACAGTGAAATTATTGTTAGTCACATTAGCGCTCACAATGTTCCAAACTCATATTTCTCTCCAAAATGTGATTAAGTGTATCCTTTGTTTTAATCCTTACACATAACCTCGCTGAGCCTGTGAACAGTTGGTGTCCTCCCACTCAGGAGAGCTGCTCTATAGGAATCCAGACCGACAAACAAGACGGGGTTAAACTTTCACTTCAATTGAGAATATAAAAAAGCAATTTTAAATTCCACGCTTATCATGTGAGAGCATGGGAAACTCCCTCGACATGCGGAACGTGTTCGTCTGTGTACAGATACAGCAAAGAGTTTTCTGTTTTTTTTTTTACTAAAAAGTGTAGTACTGTCCCTAGCCCTAAGTCCCTACCCATAAATAATAATATAGCCTTATTCCAAGCTCTGCATATACACATACAATATTAATATGCCTTCACACGTACATGCGCACACTTAAACCTAGTGGATCATACCAAGCAGCACCCACTCAACAAACTTGACTTCTCTATCGCTGACACGGCTCAGGGACGATGTCAGCATACAGTGAACAGTGCTCTGCAATATTCTGAAGGGTTGCTGACTGTTGTGCACCGTCGCATTGAAACCTCCATAATGAAATGCTACAGTGCTGTCAGTTCCACAGTAATGATGGTTAAAGGTCGCAGTATTTCATTAATTTCAGGCACTCTTTATCACCGGTAGTAGTGCTCTTGGTCTGAATTGGTTCCTCTACTGGCTGCATACGCAGAGAAAATATGGGTTTATAGTTAAATATGGAGCCTTCAGAAGGCAGACGGAGAATAAGAGATGTGGGTAGATACATGACGTAGAGAATTTTACTGTGGTCCTTTTTTTTGAAGTTGAAATCTTTGCCCCTCAGAGAGAAATTGATTACTCATTTCATTATCTTCTTTAACTTGCTTTTAAACAGCCCTAGTATTGTTCATCTGTACTAGAACTCCAATAAGGCCTCTACCTTTCAATGAGCTGACTAGCCTTAGCATTAGTTCTCTTGTTTCATATCGTGTTTTCAGTTTTACACCTTTCTTGTAATATTCACAAGACACAAGTGGTGCTGTCCAGGTTTGTCTGTATATCACACTGCGTGTGCTTTCTCGGGTCCTCTATTCGGGTTTAACCTTGACCTCTGTGCCTTCTTACTGTTGTTCATTTTGCCACTACCGGGACCTCTGACATAAACACACAAATGCGCGCCTGAAAATATTTTCGCTCAGCTAATGTTCCACTTCGCCAAACACTTTCTTTTTGTTTGCTGTGGTTGTACATACTGTGTTTACGTGACAAACTCATCATTGCAGCTGTTCCCTAGGGGGCTGTGTCCACCTAAATGGATTGCGGTGCCCATCCATTCACTTTCTAGACATTTGCACGTCTGTCTGACTCACACATCACCTTTCACTACCTCTAAAGCGCTTTCTACTACCTGGGCGTTTAGGTCTGTTTCTAGCGTCATGTCTGATTTGTTTTAGAATAAATTTGTCATTGTGTGGGGATAAAAACACATGGGGGCTAAAAGCTGAGATGAGGAGACGCTGCTGAAGTGTGTAGGCACATTTTTAAATATTAAAAATGGAAGTGAAATTGGAAAACTGTTGCTATCTCGATCGCTGTTTTTTTGACTCTTCTCTCCTATTCACCTCAGCCTCCCTATCTTCTTTCTTTTTTACTTACACTAGGGCTAATTGGGTAGATAAAGTCATTTGGCAAGGCAGTGTGTGAGGTCATTTAGAGGCGTAATACTCTAAAGTGCCATCCATTATGCAGTTTGGCTGGAATTACACCCCCCTTCCCTTTCTCTCTCTTCTTAATCATCATTCAGTTAAGTTCTCGTTCTCTCCCTATTTCTGTTTCTGTTGCTTTCTTTTCACTCATCACTCTGTTTCAGTATCTTTCTCCCACCAATTAAGCAAATCTTGCCTGTCCAAGGTCATTTAGCAATTAAGATGTATTACTGGTGTGGGTGTGTATTAGTGCACACCTTACCTACCTTGTTTAAATTAAAGGAATATGAAACAATTAGCTGCACAGCTGTTATCATCAATCCAAACTGGAAATTTTAGAAACAGTGGAACAGGTCGTTTGTCATGTCAGCGCTAACAGAGACACATGTGTTTGTTTCAAGGACGTGCGGATGGTTACAGTAACGTACAGTGTAAGCTCTTCAGGCCTTTGTACATTTAAAATCGTGTATTTACATGAACCCAACAATTATTACATGGTTATGACAAATCTATTGGAGGATTTTAAACATGGCTACCAACTACCACAGCTAGCCAACATGCTAACACGGTCGTGACGAACACGTGGAATTTGGACCATTTGGTTCAAACTAGTACTCGGTAATGAAAGTAGCCACTTTGCAGACACCAAGCGTCCCCTTTTATCTTAATTGTGAGCAATGAGTCTGGTTTTATAATCATTAATTCATCAGCGTAGAACAGTATCACATTTGTATCTGGATGCCTCATTTATCATCTGAAAATACATCGGTTTAAGTTGGATGTAGATAAGAGGCGCTATCTCCGCTCGTGGAGTGGTGCAGGCACGGGCCGTTTACACATTCTCACTGAAAGGGCGTCTGTTTCCCAAAATAAATGGCCCGGTTTGGTGTTTAGGTTCTGATTGGACTCGCATCATGCTGCCGGTGTTGACGGTAACGCTTCACACAGACCGTGTTGCTGTGCTAGTGGGTTAGCTTGTAGTCCAGCAGCACCTGAATGGGTCATGTGGGTCTGTGTTGTGTGGGAATCAACCCACTCAACCATTCTCAGATAAACAATAAAACAGAGTCTAAGACGGTTAATAAGACACTTAATACCAACGGATCAGACCACAGGTATTAAGGAGGCACATTATAATAACGCTCTCTCTCTTCCTCGCTCTCTTTTCCTTTGGGCAGTGGGGTGAGTTAAGGTTTCAGTGTCCTGGTTTCCACACCAGATTATGTGTGTGTGTGCGTGTGTGCGTGCAGCAAAGTGTGTTAATGTCAACCTGCGGGGCCTTCCCATAATGACACACACACACAGACACATTTCCTCTGTTCCCCTCCTCCCCTCACTCTCGGTTCTACACACGCTGACATGGTGCTTTACTGGTCAGTGTGAAGTGGGTCACTGCACTCCAGACACAAATATAAAAAAGTTTTCGAAAGAAGGAAATATTATTTTAGATAAGGAAAATAACTTCAGCAGAAAGACATGCAAAGGTTTAGGTTTTTGATGAGGAAAGAACACAACATGTGAATAAAGAAATAAACACGTACCGTATATATTTCTTTCTAATCATCTAGTAGCATCTTGGATACGTTTAAGGCCACTTTTGTAGTCCCAACACCCTGTGTTGGGAGCCACATCTCTGAATCACTAAACCTTTTCCTATTTCTCACGTAGTGAGTCCCTCCTGTGTCTCATTCCTCTCGGTGTATTACATGCTCTGTTCTTATACAAAGAAAGTCTAAGGTTGAATCAGGAAGAGAAAAGAAAACATGCACACATTGTTTATTCCTTCCAAGCTGAGTTTTGGCTTCATAGCATCGGTTGCCTGATAAAAAAAAAAAAAACAACAAATGATAACCACATGAACTGGGTATCAGTAGTCCGCATAAAAACGCACACAATAAAAAAGATATGAACAAGCACACGCACACACACACTGTGCTCTCCCGCTTCATGCACTCCCAAGTTTTCATGCACTGAGGCCGTTTATCAAAATTAGATCTACGTGGAATCATTTCTTCCCGTCTCTGTTTTCTAATGCGCTTTTCTCGCGTACTTTTTTCCTCATTCTCCGTCGCCCACAGTTCGCTGGTTATCAGGCGTTTAGTCAAAACACGGAACAATGAAGCTGATGCACCGTCAATCGCTTATAACAATTACATCAGTGAAATTATGATTTCATTTGAGTGCTACCTGCTTTGTGCCCGTGTAGCATGTCATGCACATGTTTGACTTGTGTGCCACTGATAAAGAAACACATGTCAGAAAGGGGAGAGGGGGAAAAAAGAGTGATACTAAAGGCAAAGAGAATGAAAGGAGGTTCAAAGCAGGGAAATGTGTCAGTGTGACTGGGAAGGAGAAAGATGAAGACACTGACCTCACTCTCCTTTTGTGCCAAGTGAAGGTGTGTATGTGTGTTTGTCACAGTGAAATCATCATGTTCGGGTGTTTCCTGCTGCTCAGTTGTCGCTCTCTCTTTCATGCTTTTTTTTTGTTTTTGCACGCACGCACACACACCCATGTGCACAGGTAGACAAACAAAGTTGCAGGTTGGTCGTGAAAGCTGACGCATTACATTTCACTGTCACGCAGAGCTCAGTGTGTGTGTGTGTGTGTGTTTGTGTGTGTGGTGCCTTATGTCTTCTGCTCTCTTATCCATCCACTCCACATCTGTAGCCATTATGATTGTTTTTTTCTGTTTATTAACATTCTCGTTGCAGAAACTCTTATCGCCACCCAGCACATAAGTTTCGGTTGCAACTTGTTTTTTTCCCACTGGGCAATTGGTTTTGCAGCAGCAATTAAGTGTGGCTTGCATAAAAATGAAAACCTCGGACATGTAGCAAGTGACAGTCACTGATACAAGGTGCTGATACGGAATTTCACGCCAACAGCATAGGACGAGTTTCCGTCGTCATCATTATCACAGCCTCCACCGCCATCAACACCGATCAATGACAAGCGATCATCACCTTCCTCCTGTTTATACCATCACGTACAGACCTAAGGCCGGGGGATAAAAGGGTCATTTCACCTGATTTTCTTGGCAGAAGTGTTTTAGTAGATATGGGACTCGTCTTCCAAAGCTAGTATATTTGCTGTATCTGTTTTTTTTCCATTATATTTATTGATAGATTTTTTACTTAGATTGCCATGACAGCTGGAAATATGTTTCTTACTTTTGATTGTATTCGAGGCGCTGTACTTTTTGAGAGTGAGTTTGCATGCATCTTATTAGTTATGCGTCACCATTCTATGTAGGCTACACATGGACTGTGATTATTCGGAGCAGGAAATGCAGCTGTGAATATTATTGCAGTAGAGGACTACAAATCCCGCATATTAAGCACAAGAACATTCCAGCTCCTCTGCTGCTTACTGTGCAAGGACGGATTTTATTCTAACAGCAGGGGCTGGCTTTTAAACGGCGTCGAATCATCTTCACCGTTTTTTCCTTTTCTGTCCTGAAATTTGATTTTCTTTAAGTTCTATCACTGTGGTTTCTAAAGAGGGTAGATATTACCAAATGTGCTTCAATGATGCCATTATGCTGGGAGCGTGAGGGCAGACGGCTGCCGGCTGCGTGCGGAGGCAAGCTTAGAGCAACCACACACTGAGCCGAAGTTCAAGCTCAGTGTGAACGGGCAGGAGGTACTGTGTTCGAACACAGGTTGGCCATTTTCTGTTTAGCTACAGTTCTGTTCTTCAAAGCTATTTCTGTTTACATGCACTCATTTTGCTTCTGCAGAAACCCACGTGAAATTTTGATCAGGTTCATACAGTAGGTTGCTAAACTTAAAGCTGAAGCACACATGTTAATAGTAAGTAATTCTAGTCTGTGGTGTCCGTGACTGAATCTAGTTTTAGCACTTATCTGAAATGAGGTCACAAATTGTATTTTCATAGCTTTCAAAATTTGTAATCTTGTTGCAGTCGGGCTAGCTGGCTAATTGATACGGAGTCAAGCTGCATAATGTTTCGCTTCAGTGTGTTATTATCCTTTTATACACGTCTGTGGGTTCCTGAAGGGATAATTAGTTGTTTGGATGTATCCTTCAGTGAAGGGGGACATTTGTGCTGCTGTTGTGTATTGTCATCTGAGGAGGTAATCAGCAGGAAGTGCAGCCTCCATTACATGTCGCAATCGGACTGCGTCCAATGCTTCTAACAGGAGAAAATAGCTTCTCGCCATTTTTTTTTTCATCCCAGAATAGCAGATTGTTGTGCACATTTCTTCTCTTCTCACTTTGACAATCTTTAACTGTTTAACTGGCTTTCGCTATTATTATTCAGACTGCGTGTTTTTGTTTAGGGGGAATCAATTTGGAGTCAGATCATCTGAAGAGACACAATTTAAATGCACACTGTCGTTCGTGAGTGAAGCACACAGATGGTCTTCTGCAGCTATATATGTAACATGTACACAGACCTACACAAGCACACACATGCACAAGTGGTTGGTAGCCAATGGGAAAAGCTCTGTTAGATTGGTCCCAGGTGCCCTTCGTTGTGTCTGTGTGTGTGTGGAAAGAGTTAATTTAGTGAATCTCTATCAGAAACTATCCTTATGTTCTTGTGCACAGGTCTATTTCTTCCTATTCTTTACGTGTGTGTGTGTGTGTGTGTGTGTGTGTAGGCGCGCGCTTGCTTGGAAATTAGAGCGCGAGCGAGAGACTGATCCATTGTATAGGATATTGGCCTTGGCAGTATGGGATTTAGTTAATTCCTCCAGCTAGTCTTCTAGCTTGATTAAATAATCGCTGATTTAATGCAAGCCAGTGCTATATCAGTGTAAGTGTGTTCTTCAATGTGTGTGTGTGTGTGTGTGTGTGTCTGAAAAGCAGGGCTGACTTACTGTTTAAGTGAATTAAATGTAATTTCATTTTGAAAGACTTTATTTTGAGAGTCCTGTACTTTCAACTTATTTTAGACTGCAGGGATACATTTTTTTTCTCTCCGGCTCTATATCTACCTTTATCTCATATTCTCTGTTTTGACACATGTACCCAACATTTCACCAACCTGACATTTAAAAACTCTATTTTCTTTTTAGAAAATGGAAAATCTCTGTGTGTTGTGGTAAGATTTGATTTCTAACATAGGGGAAATCCAGCCCTTGTAGTGGAAACTGTTTATTTTTCACAAATCATTGGCCCCATTCAGTAGTGTTGGGGCAAATTAGTTGTCTCTGACGATATTCAGACTGTTTGTGTGAGTGTTATGAACCATGTTATCCTTCGACATCTAACAGGCTTCACTCAAGTCCATTCTTAAAAGTGGATTTCCCCAATTATATTTCACTATTTCATCATTAACTACACGAGATGCAGCCCCTTTGCAATGTTTCAGCGTAGGCTAAAGGTCTGTGTGGTTCCAGTCTTATTTGGGTCTTTGTCATAAAACTGAGAGAGGGGAATAAACTTTCTTAAATGGATGTTTCATGTAGGCCACCACTCTCCAGTAACGCCATGCTCCAGTTTTTAAAAATGCCACCTCATATTGGTTGCAGATGGCAAGCTATAACATCCCAAGCAAAGAACAGAACACAAACCAATGGATGCTTATCTGTTCAGACGAGCTCCTTCATAAAGATCCAAAGGACCATGCAGTGTAAACAGTTTGTATAACATCTGTAAAAGTATGACTTCAGGAGAATCTCTGAGTGGATTCAAAGCCACAGCTGAAGGGTTTAGCCACTGTGTGGTTGCACCACATGTTTTGAAGTTGAATAAAAATCAGATTCTCGAGAATGGAGTTTTTATAAGTAGAGTCATGAAAATGTCACTGAGACCAGCCCATAAATGTTTTGTGAATTTTACTTTAGGATCACTTTAACCCATTTATTGGAAAGTTGGCGTATAGCAGAACAAACCCGTAGTTCAAAAGCAAAAGGAAAATTCTGAAATCACAGTTTTACAAACAGAGGATGAAGGAATATGTGTAACAGAAAGTGTTCCAAACAAACTACAGTCAGGTCATCTAGCCTCGTTAAAGTGTTCATGAAATAAATTTATGAAAGAACAAGTTCATAAAAGTATTTTATTGCATTGGAGCAGAAAGTTATGAAATCAATAAATGCTATTTTATGCGCAGCCTCCTGCTGAGTAGATTCTACTAATACCTGATGATCTTTTCATGGGCAGTATGAGAGTTTTGAACTTATTAGTGTAACTCCTCTGATGTGCACCCATTGTTAATACTGATCTTTTATTTAGAAGACGTCTTGTTGGTGTATTTTGATCACTCGGGAATATGAAATCCCACATGACTGACATACATCACAGAATACCTTTCTTACTTTTTAAGATTACATAGGTTCCTCTTACTTAACACACTTCACTTTGTATTTAAATATTACTTTTAAAGTTTGCATGTTGGCTTGATTGGGGGGAAGTTGCTAAAGAGTTTCCTGACTAATGAACGTGTTGGTGTGAGGCTCTGACTTTGCGTGCGCGTTTGGTGCTTTGGATGTGTGCGTGTCAGAGGGCGTTGTTGGTAGTGCTTTTTGAACGGTATCATAGGCTGCAGATAAATAGCTGTCATTAAGCCCCTGAGCTCTAATTACCCACAGCCTGCCTCTGCAGTCTGAGGTGTGTTGGAGAGGCCAGGTATCAGCAATTAATCAGAAAAAAACATTCACTGATACACGTACATTTTGTAGCTACACTTTGATGCACCGAGCACACGGTTACAAAACCATCACGAGTCGCAGTCACACACAAACCTATGCGAAGGTATGTCATTATGAAATCGCGTGTACTTGCGTATGCGATTACATGCATGTAAGCAAGCTGTGTGTCTAGCCAACCAGCTGATTATTGAAAAGGAAGTCAGAGATCATGATGTAGTTGACACGTGAACCTCTGTCTCCGAGACATTCTCCCACACAAACATCCTTGTAGCACACACACACACACACAAACTAACTTCTTGTGTTGCAGCCCTCATCCAAATCTAGCTTGCCTTCATTAGCCAGCAGAAGCAAATATTTTCAGGTGTGTGTGTGTGTGTGTGTGTGTGTTGCGATGAGGGGCAGCTGTGGGGCCATATGTGAGTGATTTGGGTGCTTGGAGGGAAACTGAATTCTGATGACAGACGCACTGTTTGGCTTGCAACACTAGATACACTCTCTCACACACACACACACACACACAGAGAAAGACACAGGAAGCGCACATCAATCAATCACCTGGCTCAGTCTCTCTGCATGTGGTGACCGTATGGCGTGTGCAACATACACACAGACTCTGGCTCAGTGTGCCACTGGGAGGATTTGGTTATATAAGTGATCTGCTGAGCTCTCAGATGGACAAAGACACATGTACCATAAATACTCTAATATTAGCTCAGGTGTTTATTACATGCTATATTCTCAGTTACAGAACATTTTATTATGCACAACATATTAAATTTAAAAGCCACCTGAATTCTCCTAATATGTTATGTAAGCTTGACATTTGAACATTAGCTTTTTCGCAGGTGCAATACTGATTGGTTCTGACCAAACCAGGCTAAACTGACAAATGATTCTTTAGATTCAGCTGCGCAGGATCACTCAGCTCACATATGTGCACGCCTGTGTGTTCCCAGTGAAATCTAAAGTGGTTAACTGTGCCGTGATCCTTGTAGTGCATTAGATTGCAAAAATAAACTGAACAGTGCTGTGCCCACTGGGCTTTTCTGCTTTTAGCTGGCAGCACGAATCAGATGCTCAGTGGAAGTGTTGGTAGTGGCTCCATCTGTAGCTCTGAGACTACAGAATGCCCGATTGAAGTGCGGCACTCTTTTGTGAAAAGTTGAAATGTTTTTAACTTCTAGCACTGGGTGCTCTGAGACCCCCAAAATATGCTAAACTCACAGCGCTGTCATGACCATAAAACAAAAAAAAAGGCAGCGCTGAAGTGAGAAGGTCCCAGTGGACACAAAGTCCATGATGGAGGCAGAGGAAGAAGCAGATTGGGATAACGGAGAGAAAACAAAGAGGGGGAAAGATGACAGCTACACAGAAGGTGTGCTATGAATTTTAGTGACTTATACCCAGAGGCGCATCCAGTATGCAGATATTTGCAAACACAACCACTGTCACATAACCAGCTGCTAAAGTCAGAAAGAGACAAAAGTGTGGATCATACAAAAGCCAATTAATGATTAACGTGTCTCCAATAGAAAATACTCATGAGGCACTCGGAAAGATTAAGGATATGAAAAGCCTTAATTTAAACTTGGCTATCAATTAAAATCATGCCTAGATGTTGGTGGAACAATTAATGTGTGTTTCCTCGGTTAAACCGATAAATATAACAGTGAAACACTGAAATATTCAAAGTGTGGCCTGGAGAGGAGTGGAATAGGATCGGAAAGAATCAAAACAAGAAGAGGAAATGAACATAGGAAAGCAATAACGCCGAGGTAAAAGTGTGAAGAAGAAGAGCAAAAGAAATGGCTGGGAGAAGCAGACAGACGCGGGGAAGAAAGATGACGTATGCTGTCCTCTCAGGGTCATATAGGTGGTGAATGGGGCCAGAGACTTAATGGGATGGAGAAACGTTTTGATTGGCTCATTACTATGATGGAGCACGTTGCCACGACAATTGGCCTTTTCACCCCCCCATCCTTCCTTGCACACACTACTTTTCTATGCACCACTGCTCCATGAACTGCAGCGGTGTGTGTGTGTGTGTGTGTGTGTGTGTTCATGAAACTAATACAGTAAAAGTCAAACACTTATCTGTAAAGTACCTACTGCAGTTCAGATAAACACTAAAACACTTAATGCTACAAGGTGAAACTCATATTTTTCTACATCCGTTGAGTAGTACTTGACAAAATTACCACAGTATCTCACATCTCCCTTAGAAGCGTCTGGGTTCTCGCTGGGAGACACAGTCACACAGCAGTTTTCCAGCTCACTCAAATCCTTTAGCTTCTCATTCAAGTATGTTTTTATTATCAATAGGATTTCCCATTAAGAAGCAAACGTGTTTTCTCTCTTTCCCTGTGCGTGTAATAAAATTTTTACATTTTCTCACTGTTTGATGTTGTCTTTCTTTTTATGTATAGCGACGCAGAGGTAGTGGGGTCTTCTGTGCGAACTGTTTGACCACCAAGACATCACTATGGAGGAAGAATGCTAATGGAGGCTATGTCTGCAACGCATGTGGCCTTTACCAAAAACTACATTCGGTAAGTCCTAAACACACGCGCACGGTGGACTGTACTATCTGTGATTATATCGCAGGTTACACTAGAGAAACTGTGGACGCATATGGAGCATTCCCTCTCAAAATGAGCACAATTAAAATAGACATGATGAAGGAGCTTTCAGGTTTTTCAGAACACTTTAATGATATAGAGGTGGACAGGAAGGTGTTGAAATGGTGACTGCACGTGAGCGGAAAGTCACAGCTGTATCATCACACAGACATTATTTCCAGCGCTGAACTCCTCTCGGCCCGCAGAAGACCTACACTCATAAAAGTTGTACTGGGTCACGATGGCAGCACATTAGCCTTTTTTCTTTTTTATAGACACTCTCCTGTGTTTAGCACATCTGTGGGTTCGTTTCCACCAGTAATTATCGTTCCTCCCCTCTGATTGATTAGGCTATCATACAAATGAAATGGTGCACACTGCAGTTAAATGCTCGCGTATAGTCTGCGAATCCCACTGTGAAAATGTAATATTGTGGAAAAGGTATATTTGATTTGAAGGTGCTGGGAGTTTCAGTGAGGCAACTCTGTGGAGTGAGAAATATGATGGAATGAATCAACTTTACCACCTAAGCCTGGGGAAGGTCTATGGAAATCCCAAATTTAATTAGATTGTATGAATTACAGATGAGATAAAGACACAGCCTGAAATAAAGTCGACTTCGGAATACTAAGCTTTGTCGCTAGGGCTAATTCCATATTTCAATATACATATTTAATTTAAGACTTCACAAATATCAACAATGTGAAACAAGCCTTCAGAGCGTCAATGTAAATACTACGCACTATATTCAGATAAATGTTCACACACAGGTTTAAGTTTAGTTCGTGTAGCTGTTTTGCAGTAGACAAAAATGTTTCCGTTCAATAAATCACTGTGGTAATGAATGTATCAGAGGGCTGACCACATTACAACCCGGAGCAATGTGCTGCCATTACCAAATGGCCCTATAATGACTTTGTGGAGGATGACAAGCATCGCAGTTCACTCCTTCCTGCCCCTGCAGATGTCCTTGGTTCAACCTGTTCATCACATCTGCTTCTCCAATCACGTTCCACTTCCCTCTACTCTTGGCAATCTTCACGACAACCATATTTTATATCCCATAATAAAAGTTTTATATGCTCTACACACATTATTAGAGAGGATAGCAGCTAGTAAAACACTTGAGAGTGAGAGAGAGAGAAAGGGTGAGTTATGTAAAGAGGAGGGGAATGGTGGATATAAAGGAAGGGAGAGAACAGACAAAGAAATCAAAGATTAGAGTAAAGAGTGGGGACAGAGTTAATGAATGGTGGGGGTGTGTATAGAGTTTTTGCGAGGGACCATTCTAAAAAGAAAGAGACGCAGCGGTAGAAGTATGTTTACAGCAGCAACACAACCCAACGCTACAACCACACAAGGTGTGTGTTTGGTTGGTGGTTTGGGCATCTACACAATGCTGTACACAGAAAAATCCTCGTATTGATGAGTATCTCTTAGTTGACCGAACTGACTCAACATTGCTCCACCGAAAGGCCCAGAGACGGCTCAGTTCTCTCCGTGTCTGCAGCACCCTTAGTATCGCAGATCTTTCTTCGCTTTTGTTGAGCTTGTGCTTTTTTGCTTTAATACTGTACACAATTAATGCATTAGGGTAACCCAGATCAAAATATATCAGTTTGGATTTTCCCGAGAGCAGTGATCCATTTCCTATTTGGGAACACAGTAGTTACACACGGTGTGATCAAGACCTGAATATAAAGTAGAATGGTAAAGAATAGGAGGACATTTAGAGGCAGACGAGGAGCAACAGCAGTGAAGAAAAGGCTTGAGTAAGACCAAGAGCACTGAGCGAAACAGGGTAAATGGCAAAAACCACACACACCAATTTTAGGTTCACTTACTTCCCCCTACATAGGAAAATTCTATCTTTTGTTTTTCTCTCAGCTTTAACATCTCTTTCATATTAGTCCGTCATGATTAAAGTAAGTTACTGGTTTGCATCTGCAGCAGTGTATGTCAAAAGCTGTACAGTGTTTTTAGACGCACTTAATATGAAGGCACATGGAAAATAACATCAACCTGTGTGGCAGTGTAAATTTAAATCAAGTTTAAATCGTGAGTATTTTTGAAGCTTTGTAAATCGATGCTCTTTTGACTATTTGAATTTTACTTTGGGTTTAATTAATACCACGTGAAGGTCACGATTTGTAATGTATTACGGAGAACTTGGGTCTTCAGTAATGAAAGAATAACAAGTCATTAGGTTTGAGTTGAAGTGTAGACACTTGACGCTATATTGTTTATTTGACTTCCAGTAAAGGAGATCTTTTGCTAATTTGTCTGGAAGTGTTTTGATTTGTTGGCATGTATTTAGATATAAGACATCCAACAGCTTGATCATCATTTATAAATCTTTCTGAAGTACTTTATTAATCCCAGGGGTTATTGAATCGAAGTAAGAAGTTCTGCAAATGTTGTGAATGTTACTGAGCAATTTATATTCTTTGAGTGTTTCTTTTTTAAACACTGCTGCTTCTTAAAGACGCTTAATTCCTATTCCTGTAATTGGTTCTAGTGCTTAAAGAGTTTTAGAAAGTTACCATTCACTTAAAATGGAAGACATTACTTGATAATGGTTAAGATTTGAATGAAGGCATGTGTCCCAATTTAGAAAGAAAACACTGTATATCTTGGCAATGAAGTTTTACATTGCACCCCCTTGTGGCAGGGACAAAAACTGCAGCCTTTACGTGCTCAATGTGTTATTTTTATGTAGCCTGTCACAGTTGATTATACTTGTCAGAGTGCTGATGTAATTTAACTGTTTTACCCAGAAGCCATAGTACAGGTCACGTTAAAAATAATTTTATTTAGAGACTTTATTTATTGCTGCCCTAAACAATGACCTACTAAAGTACAACCAAGACTTTAGTTATATAGTGAGAAATATAAGTGTGTAGCAGACGCATTTATCAATACCTCCATCTTTTCTCTCTATGTTCTTTGCCTTCTAGACACCCAGACCTCTGAACATCATAAAGCAGAATAATGGTGAACAAATTATTCGGCGCCGAACCCGAAAACGCCTCAATCCCGATTCACTATCATCTGAAAACCCCGCCCCGAAACAACAGCGAATCGCCAGTGAGGAGCGCATGAACGGGGAGGAGCCAGACCGAAGCTGTGGGTCAGTCAAAAACCAGCAGCCCTCTCCTCGCTCGCGCTCACCCCGATCCACTCAAGCTTTCCTAGCCAATCAAACGCTGGAGATCCACCGACGCATGCCTCCTCTTCTCCTCCCGTCGCATCCTCCCTCGTCAATAGCAGCTGAGGGAAATGGGAGTATCATGGAGGGAGGTATATCATCAAAAGTAGAGGGGGGGAAAGGAGGGGGATCAGAAAGAGGCAGTCCGATTGAAAAGTATATGCGTCCATCCAAACCATCCAGCTACTCACCTCCTGGTTCGCCAATTGAAAAATACCAGTATCCCCTTTTCTCTTTGCCGCTACCATTAACCCTCTCGCCTGATTTGACACCTGAGTCAGACTGGCTCAGATTTTGGACCAAGTATAAGATGGCTGCTGCCTCTGGGAATCCTGGTACCATCAGTACTCTAAGCAGCCCCGGTAGCCTTGGAAATAATGCTCATTATCTTGGTGCAATGGTGACTCCGGTACAGCATCATCAGCAAAGCTACACAGTGCCTTACTGTGCCTCTCCCTACTCGCCTCTCCCCCCTCCCCCAGCACCTCCTCACTACCCTCCACCCCCTCTTCATACACAAACCTCATCATCGTCATCATCGTTAGAAAATGATGCTCCTTTGGATCTTGCAATAAAACAAAGAGATAAGAGTTCTGCGAACGCACACATGTCAACAAATGGTGCGGAGCGGGGAAGGCAGGAGTCGCCACTAGGTGAGAGGTCGAGAGAAAACTGGAAAACGGAGAAGGAGGAGGAGGAGGAGGAGGAGGAGAGGACAGATGAAGCAGGAAACCAGAAGGAAGACGTAAGAAAAGAAGAAAAGGATGATCACGCAACAAGTCGGTCGAGTGCTCCGTCACATGGCGCAATGGTGGAAGTAGCCACACAGGATGATTTGACCAACCGCTGCGTCCACTGTGGGATCTACTTCCTAGACGAGGTCATGTATGCCCTGCACATGAGTTGCCATGGTGACCAGGGACCATACCAATGTAGTTTTTGTCTCCACATGTGTGTGGATCGCTATGATTTCACCACGCACATACAGAGGGGCTTACACAGGTACACAGACAAGTCACCGCATGAGAAGGGCCACATGCAAGATGGGAAACTTCAGAGCATGACCGCGATGGCGGAGCATGTGACTCAAGAGGAGAGCGATCATAATGAGATCACCGCGGAAAGTGTCGTCATGGGTCTATGTCATGATACAGCAGAAGAAACGGGCAACGATGCCAGTGATAATGAAACAGGACCTGAGAAGGAGGTAAGAGTAGAGAGCCCCTGCATAACAAACCAGGAATTAGGAGGGAACCTGGCAGCAGATAGTACCGATGACATCACAAAAACCGTCACAACTGTTGTGGAGTCTGAAAACGTAGATGCGAGCACAGGGAGTAATTAAACGGATTCCTTTGACTCACACAAACCTTTAAATGTGTTTCAGGGGATGAATAAGCTGTATGTCCCCATGTTCCTAGAGGCTAGCTCATGTCAAAATGGGCCCTAAATGGAACACATCCTTATGCTGGAAGCACTTGGCTGTCAAATGGTCAAAAATCCTTGTAGGATCCTGCTGAATTGCTGCGGGGACAGTTTGGAGAAATAGCTTGAATCCTATATAGAGAGACGGTCACTTGACAGCTCTGTGGCAAGTATTCAACAACAGAGTTCAGGCATGCAGCTGAAATTACTTTTCATAAAGCAGCCACTTCATGTGCTTTGCAAATAAGAGGATTGGAAACCTGACTGAAAGTTGGACTTGTCTCATTCAGGATGAGTTTGATGAGCTCAGCACTTGCACAGCCACCATACAGCAGAGCAAAAAAAAAAAAATGCTAAAAGCATAACACTTAAGATGAACTTCACTGAGTGGATCTGTATTGCATCGTGTCAAACTTAACCACAAGCTGGTCTAAACTAATGCATCATCCAGACTGTGTTATCGCGGTTCAGCCAGATCTCATCTGGTTAGAACGGCTTGGTTCTGGTCCAGGGCATGTAAAAGGGATTCAAAACTCACTTTGGGTCTTACCATTGCCCTGTGGTTACAGAAGCATGACGTGTACCTGGATCAATGCAAAATCACCATCACTGCAAAGTGATGAAAAATGGGAGACTGATTTGGTTTGTTTTGACCATAACTTTTGAAACAGCTTGAAGCCAGTGTTAACTGGTAAAACCGGTGTACCGGGCTGAAGTGTTCTCTTCGTCCATTTGGATCAATCCAAGTGACATTATTTTCTACCTACCTTCTGCCATGATACTAGCTACGTGCCTGGCTGCCTGCCTAATAGAACAATCCTCTATTAACCTGCTTAACATTTATATTAATAATAATAATGGGAATAATAATAATGATGTTATATTACAAAACATGCAATTTGCTACATTTTCCTATACAGTATAATATGTTATTTTGTAAAAGCAAATAATGCTTTTTTGCAGGAAATGGTACTATAAAAATTAGGTTGAGTATTCTTTTTCTTTATTTGTTTTTTGGTTCTATTTGTTGTTCTGTTCATAAGGAGACTTGTTACATTGATAACAGCCGTCTAACCGAAGTGGTACGGGAAAAGGCGGGGTTGTGTGTATGTGTGCATTTGTGTAACTGCATTTATTTGTGTGAGGATCGAAGGATGCATCCGTCCCCAAACAATGATGTAAACATAATGAAGGCTTGTGTTTGGTTTTTCAGTCCTCAGGGGTCACACGTGTTGCACACCAACCCGCCTGTTTCACAGCATGTGACACATCATTTTTACATGTTAAATGGTCTTATGGTTTTAGCATGTCCTATTATATAAAGTCTGTACTTAAAGTGTTTTTTCTTTGTTAACATGGTCTTAGTATATTACTTTTTTGTATGTCTTTTACATGTTGTTAGAATACATTATTTTATAGAGAGACTTAGGGAGAAAAACCCTAAATTTTATCAAAAGGATCAATTGTTTTTCGGTTATTTGTATAAACCTTTGCTCTGTATTGAGTCTACAGAGATTCTTGCCTTCAGTGTTTAATTCAGCCTATCTCTTATTGCTGAGAGTTTGGTAGGTTACCTCTATGTAGCATGTTAGCATCTTATTACATCTGCAAAGTAAGTTGCCTTTTCTAGGGACAGGAACTGTTACACATTAGACCTAAATTATACTGAATAAATAAGATTATTTCGTAAAGTTACATTTTAGAATTAAATAAAGTAAAATGGTCACAGTGTTTTCAAATCTAACCAATGCGAGTTGATTGCCATTCAACTGCAACTTTCAGTGTATATTTCATGAAGCCTAATGGTGAGACCTACCTGCCGCTTTTCACGATTGTATCTCTAAACCAAACTTTACACTTCTCACAGTTTCATTTTTTTCTTTGAGAGAGTAGTGACAGTCCATTCTTTGGAAGTCCTCCCTGCTAGAGCAACACGGCGGCCATCTTGTTTATTTTTATAAAGAAAGAATCGCATCTCCAGCCTTGCTGCCTTAGTTGCTAGAAAATAGAAATTACTGAGGGATTCTTTCAAAGAAAAAAACCCAATAAAAGCCTGTATGGATATAAACAATAGAAAGGAACTAGCTACAGATTGAAAATATGTTTTATATTTTTCTATGCTTATCCAAAAGACATGAATGAAAAATATTCCGACTAGTGCCTGGTAAATTGTAGAGTGTTTCTAATGGATATATTACACTGTCTTGCTGTGAATCATGCCATGCAGCAGTCGGGCAAACAGACTGGCGTAGTAATCCCCATGCTCCAAGATATCGGAGTTGTTGATCATGATACACAATACTTTTTCAAACTTCACATATTCAACCAGAGACACATTTGTTCTGGGTTGCCAAGCTGTCAATCACTAGTTAACTAATTTTTGCACGTACGTACACTACTTTGTAGAACTGTTGAAACATGTGCATTGGTTACTTACGTATGAAAGACTTAAAAACAAGGAGATGTTCTCTACTGTTCATTCTGCTGGTTTATCTGGAGATGGAAGCAGAACTATGGCACACAGTCATGTCACTAGTCTCCCCATGTCAATGTAAATCTAAAGGTTATTCTAAGGTGTAATTCAAAACAGGAGTTGAGTACGAAATCAGATTAATTATCTTCTCTGCTCAAAACACACAGTATACAGTTAGGCCTGGAAGTATCTGGACAGAGACAGAGCCTTTGTAATTTTTGCACCACAATGGATTTGAAATTATGGAGATTCTAATAAGTTTTATTAAAAAAAATGGCATTTGCCATTTAGGAATTACAGACATTTTAATCCAAGTGCCTTTATTTAAATGTGCTCAATAGTAATTGGATACAACATTAATGTAAATAAAATATTTTGAACACATGAAAATAGATAAGCCTTTGGAGCCCTTGGACAACACAGTTTCCTCCCTGCAGTTAAATTCAGTTGCTGCTTGTTTGCGGGTCTGTCTGCTTTAAGTTTTGTCTACAGTAACTGAAAGACATCCGAGACGGGACGACTGTGGATCGGTTGATGTAAAGGGCTTTTTTTTTCACGCAGGAAATAATTCTGCGATCGTCTCCGTTAGTTGTCACACATAAAGTTTCAGCTATCTCTCTTGTATTGTTTCTCAGCCTAATGATGCCCTCCTCTTGTTCTTAAATGCTCCTTATGCCAACTCGATACCTGATTTTTATTTGCTTTATTTCTTACTTTTATGAAATAACAAGGGAGTGGACCCCACCTGGTCAATTAGCTGCTGGTCAGTCAGTTGTCCAAATATTACTGAGCTCCTAAAGATGTAGGTACTTAAATTAGCTGCAATAACGGCAAATGACATATTTTTGTGAAACCTCGTAAAATAAGGTTGAAAGTTTAGACTTTGATCACACACATCTTAATTGTTTTATTTCAAATCCATTGTGGTGAACTCTGTCGGTGTCCAGCTACTGTTAACTGTATACTGATATCCCATCTTTGGAATAATTGATCATGAGTAATCAATGCATTTTAATTTCTGCATAAGGTATATTACACCCGCTAACATCTAACAATCTTTAGCTTGCTTAACTGTCTTTAGTTCTTCTCTGATGGGGCTGCTAACTAAATACAAACTGTTTACATTTGCAAATGTAGCAAAAAAAATGAAAGGAGTGAAGCACTGATTTAAAAGACAGAACAACGGCAAGGATCGTCAAAGTGGTGCTTGAAAGTCTATGAACCCCAAATAGTTTTCTCTACCTCTGCATAAATATGACCGAAAATATCATCAGCTTCGCACAGAATTTCTAAAACTACACAAATTAACCAAATTTAAAAAGTGAGGTGTAAATTATTTGTCTGATGTGGAAAATGGTACGGTCCTAAATATTTGGGTGAAAGTCATGATCATGTTTTAGTTCATATATATGCACAGGTATGAAAAATAGTTCCTACATTTTCAAGCTCGCTGCACCTGTTGATATATGTGGATAAATGCCTTTGAAGAATATGTGAGATAAAGGGGAGAAATTGGCTCAAATGATAATAAAGTTGAAATACATGTAGTTGATGTATTAATTCATACCCCTTCTTATTTTTGCTTATCTTTTTACTTCCATTTACCATGACTTAAATTTTCCTTGAGTTAGATAAAAGTAATTATGACAGCATTCTCAGAGTATAGATAGGTTGTTGGGACTTAAACAAAAGTTGCCCCTGTTTTTTGAAAGAAGTTGTTACTAGCAGTAACATATTCACCACTCAGTGGAAGCTTCACGGGGGTAAAGGATATAAATTCAACAAATGAAAAATGCTAATGTTGTTAAAAAAAATACAGTTTTCATGGGATTTATAAGAAACAGTAGGAGGATAATTTATTTAATAAAAAAAAACTTGGACTTGTTTTATTTTGTTTGTTTTAAACCTGGGTTTACATCTCATTTTGAAGAACCACAAAGCTTTTCCAGCTGTGTGGCTGAAAAATTCAGATGCCAAAATGTTTCAATAGTCCCCGTATTTTCTGATTTGAAAGTAAAAATATTAGCCTTATTTCACATCAGCGTTTACACTGGGGGGCCTTAACAAGTATTTTAATTTTTGTCTCTGTAAGAATGTGTTATAGAAAATGATGCTGTTGCTTGCACTCCATTTATTATGTTCGAATTGCCAAGGAAGGGACAACACACACACGCGGTTGTACACACGGTGGTACGGATTGTGTACATTCTGGTGTTTATGGTATTAACCATGGGAGATAGGAAATCTGTAGGCCAGTTTGTTATTGGCCAGACAAATACACACGTGCATGCATACACACATAAACTATGTACATTTAACCAATATATTTTAGTGGAATTTTGTCTTTTCTGTTGAATTGCTTTTATAGAAAAATGGGATTTGTTTAGGTTATTTTCTCCCTCATGTTGTATTTTATTCTGCTACCTGTCTGTATGTTATTGTTTTTAGGTTTTATTTCATGCAAAAATGATATTTCAGCAAAATATTTTGACAACCAAGAAAAGTTTGTTACACAGCTAAACTTGAAGAATAATGTCGATGATGATAATAATTAATAAAAGTAATAACAACCATATTGAAAATGGCAAGTGTTTTATTCAAAGGTTATTTGCATATTAATGATTCAAGAAAGCAAGAATGTTTTCTTTAAATGCAGTTTGCTTTCCTACTAATTCATGTGAACTGTTCAGAAGAAGATTTGCAGTGAAAGAAAGGAAAACCTTCAAACACATCTCCTGCTGTGGTTCTATGAATGTGGCCAGTAGCTCTGCCACATTCATGTGTTACTGTTCTGATTTACTCTTCCCTAGTGTCTGTTTTTATTATTTCACAGATATCTGATCATTTTTCACTCAACATGCTTTAGAAATTAAACTGGCCATAATTAGTATGATACACCTTTTCTATATTATACTTGTATGTAATGACACATTTTTTATGTAAGCTATGCCCTCGCAAAGGGCCGTGTTCTGCCGCAAACGTGCGGGATCGCCGTTTCGTATGGCAGGCCCGCAATGCCATAAATGTGTTTTATGTATGGTTTCTATGCCTGTTGAGGATGGCCATGACTGTCTGGGGTATAAGCATGCCTTGCAGTCTCAAGCTGTGCCTCATGCATGCATGGACTGATTTATTCTGCCCGCCCGTACTAGTACTCTGTGTGTGTCCTGCCCCCGTTTTGTGGCAGCTCTCATGCGGACTCCTGTGTGGTTGCAGCGCCTGCATCCTGCCCCGCTTCCATCTGTGGACCAGGCCCTCTCTGCCCTGGTTGCTCTGTCGATTTTAGTGCTAGGGACCTCCTCCTGCCCTAGCCGTAACTGCAAGTTTATGGACCGCCTGTTGGCCCGGCTTCATGCGGTCCAGACTTGGTGAACACAGGGGCTGTTCTGTCTCTCTACCTTTGACGTATGTCCCGCCACTTCTCGACTGATACTGGCTGTGTGTCTGAGCTCCAGTCCACTGCCTCGTATCTAGCTAGCCTGTCCAAGGAGCAGGCTGATGCTGTCGGAGCCGCAACTGCCTCCTTTTGGGTTGCGCGGCGTCACCTCTGGCTGTCCCAGTCCACACTCCAGCAGGCCAATCGTGACTGTTTGCTGAGGCTCCAAGGGAGCCCCCCGGATCCAGTCACACACAGAATAGCTTCACAGATGCCTCCTCTCTTGGTTGGGGGGCAGTCTACGATGGCGTTGGGAGGGGGGGTCCTTGGTGTCCCCACAAGGTTTCCGCCCACATCAATATTCTGAAGATGCGGGCCGTCTATCTGGCGCTGCTGCATTTTCTGCCCCTGCTGGGAGCCTCCCACATTATTTTTTGTATGGACAGCACCGTGGCGGCTGCTTATTTGAACCAGCAAGGGGGCCTGGGTTCTGACGTCCTCTGCCGGTTGGCTGTCGACCTCTGGCAGTGGGCTTACCTTAGCTGGAGGTGGTGAGGGCGGCGACAACCCTGCAGGGGCTTGCTGCTGCCATTAAGGTGGTCCCTGGACGCTTATGGCTGTGCCCTTCTCAACCGTTTCCTAAAGGGTTCTTGGCACTTGACTGCACCTCGCGGTGGGCTCCCGGTACCACCCTGGGACCTGGACCTGGTGCTCAACATCCTTCGGGGTCCACCTTTTGAGCCACTCCATGGTGCTGGCCTCCGGTGGCTGTCCCTAAAGACACTCTTCCTGCTGTTTATGGCTTACGCCAGGCACATGCGGGAGCTGCACGCACTCTTGGTCCACCCAGAATGCTGCCGCTTCCTCCCGGATGGTTCCGGTGTGGTTTTGCAGACGAGCCCAGGATTCCTGCCGAAAGTCCTGTCTGATCTCCATCATGACCTTACTTTGGAGATTACATTACTGTCCTGGTGGCCCTCCAGGGCCTGACCAGTCCAGCTCTTCCCTTTGTTCCGTCCAGCTCTGGATGAATATATCTGCCGCAATCGCCAGTTTCGGCTCTGTGACCAGCTCTTTGTCTGCTTCGGGGCAGGGTGTCGGGGACGGCCCCTGTCTCGCTTCGGCTTGGCTAGGTGGGTGGTTGACATCATCCACATCGCCTATGACCAGTCCAGGACACCTGTCCCTTCTGGGGTTCACGCCCACTCCACCGGGGGCATGGCGATTGCATCCTGGGTGGTGTAGGGGCCTCTCAGCTTGGCCCCTCCCACTCTTTCTAGTCTGTTGTCCTGCCGCCTCTGGGGTCCATGCGTACGCTGCGAATGGCGAGAAGTCCCCAGCGCTCGTCCTTGCGTCTAGCGGGGCCTGCATTGCTGGGTCCCCTGTACATTTGTAAATAGTTCCACTGTCACTGGGTGTCTCACTTTCTTTTGGGTGTTGCACTGTCACCTTGCGGGGTGTCTTAAAGAGATCCCCGTAAATATGGAACATGTAACAGGGTGGAGAGACAGTCTCTTCACTCAGAGAACTGGGGTTACACCGTAACCCTTACAAAGGGCAATATTTCAGTGAGATCACTCACGCGGTACAATTAGTGCATTATTAAGAAATTTATGTCAATGTTTTTGGTCCTCGCAAGAAAAACTATGTACATTACGTAACTCACTGACCTTTCCTTTAAACCTATTATTGAACTTATTTAAATAAAAATTTAAAAAGCAAATAAATGTTATCAAGCATTTTAAACAATGTGCTCTCTCTTCTGGAGCTGTGGCCAGGTCAAACTGTCAACTTTTTACATCTGACTATCTTGAAATTTGTCTGGCACATCAATTCTCTGAATTAGATGGATGGATTTTGACTTTATTGACCCATCACCTTTCCTTTACCACTGCCCTCAGGCCAGACTTGACATTTTCAAATGCACTCTGGTCTGATTCGAATTGAATTAGAAGATCATGATTATTTGTGTATCATGTTATCGGTGTATCATGTGCAGAGAATATTTTATTCTTGTTATTATTGTAAGAGAAGCGCACTGAATGAACAGCCTTTTTATGGCAAAGACTTAAGACAGCATTGACAACATATTGTAACTGAAGCCCCTATTCCCCAGCGGCACATGCCACAGAAATTTATTTGAGAGCCCATTTTAATTATCCCACATCCCTCCTTTGGGTCAGGAACTTTGACAAACTAAATCAGTGCAGCAGTGCTATCTGTCAGAAGACTAAAGTGTCTGATCTGTGATCTATATTATGTTTAGCATTATTAATTTATCTCAGTGTTTATGATATGAACATTGATTAGAGTTGATAACTCTGCTTTAGAGTCTGCAGTAAAATTATGTGTGAATGTATGTATCTGTATTGAGAGTGTAGAAGTGTGTGATGATTGGTCACAGAAAGTCTGTCACACTGGAATACTAAACACCCCGGGTGTCTACTGGAGAGGTCAACACACAGGCGCATGCAGCTGCACATAATTATCAACCTGTTCAAGGCAAAAGAGAAAAATCCATTAAAGACTAATGAAATGAAGGACACATAAAACAACATGCAACAAGTCATGGACGTTTTTACCTGCTATTCATTCTCATAAGGGACAAACATGCCCATGGAAGACTCCTGCACACACTAAAGATTTCTGTTTGTCAGTGTCAACGTTTGCATATCATCACGGTATACGATGTCTGTCTCTGTGTGTATGTCTCCCTGTCTGAACATCTTGCATCATTTCTGTTTGTTGTAATCTATGTTTATGTATGAGTTGCCTATATCCTTGTGCCTGTGTGTGAGAACACAACTGAGTAAGAGGTTGTGTGTGGATGGATGGATGGATGGATGGAAAGGAAACAAAAAGCAGAGGTTGTGATTAATTGTAGCAGTCATTTATAACACACTGAGAAGGAGCTCTCTCTTCAAACCAATCCCTGTCCCCGCTGAAAGTATAATTACAGCTCTATATCGCCTCAGTATCATCAGCTTCACAGCGAGGTCCACTGCAGAGGGATTTGATAGGTAATCTTCTTTCCTTTTATTTAGTCTGTGTTACTGTAGTTGTTACAGTGTGTATGCACACATTCTCTTCTGCTTGTCTCTGTTTTTGATTTGATCTTTCTTCTTTTACACATTTATTCAACACTTCATCAGTTGTTCTAATGAGGGTGGTTTACCGTCCCATACAAAGACGTTTTAGGTATGTAAAGTATGTAGAAATGGCAAAAATAATACAACTTACATTATAGTTAAAGCATACTGTGGTCCAAACCAACAATATATTAGTACATATAATTATATTTCATGACATCTCCCTTCTGTGACACTTAGTTGTATCTGAAACATAAATCTTTATAAAAATGGGTCACACATTATTTCATTTCTTCTAAAACACCTGGATACTTGCTAGCTCTATCGGAGTGAACAGAGCATTTGTTTAGGACTATTTTCACAGATGAATTTAATGGTTTGAGAAGTGCTGACAGCAGCATGGCAGCATGTGGTACAGACTCAAAACATGTGAAGAGAGGGTGTTTGCAAGCCCTATTTAAAATGCATGTGGCAGTCACAAGAGAAACACCTCTCATGATAATGCTCTCCAGTACTACTCCACCACCCACGGTGACCTCAATAATAAATATATAGTAAATGATCACCTTTCTGAGAAATTTAAACCTGGTAAAAGTGGAATCAGGGCTGCTGGCCTGGACTACATTCAACTGAACAAGTGTACCTAAGTGGCCAGTGAGTATCAACTAAAGTGGAAATCTGCAGTCAATTTAACATTGTTTATTTTAATATTATTTCCAGTGCTCCCAATTTACACAAACTGTTAAAGAAAACAATATATACATATGTATACAATTTCAAATGTAACAAATATAGACACCTAATCTGTTCTTTTTTTCCATTTGCCACAAAAACGTAGGCAGTCTGAATTTAAAATGGTGGTTTTGAGACATTTCTTAAATACTTTAGAAGTTTTGGTTCCTAAACAACTAGGTATTTACTGTCTAATGGTTTCATTTTTAATAATTGTCAGCAGCCCACATACATAAGGTAAATTTAGCTACTTTATGAAAGATACACAGTTAAACATTATTTATCACACAAACGTACCAGTTCTCTTATTATATTTTTTTTCCTACTTACCACCAGCGCTGCTTCCCGAGAGCATGTACTGGAGACTGCCGGACCCTCTCCCTCACGTCCACTAGCTCTGACTGCAATTGGCATCTGGACCTCTTCTATAATAACGTTGACCTGTTGATTATTATCTTTGCTTTACAGGACAAACGTAGTGTGGTTTAAGGACCGTCTAGCTTCACCGGCAATGGGTCGTAATACACATGGGCCCTTCTGGCCTTTTCCAGAATGCACAGATGGCCAGTACACCTTTGCAAGCTAGTTAGGGACTACCACAAAGGGCTCTTGCTCAGTTGCAAGTCAGAAAGGTTACACTATTGTCTATTCATTGTCAGAAGGCCAATAATATTGCCCTTCTCATTTTTGTTTCTTGTCTCAATTCAGCGCATCAGTAAAATATAATAATCCAACTTGAAAGGTGAGTTTGTTTGTTGGAGGCAATTCAATTATGAAAGTCGTTTGATTTCATAAAGGGGGCTAATAATTTGGGGTTCAAAAGCCTTCTGAGGAAAACTCTACGCATGCACCAACATTCAAATGCACACACATGACCCTAACTTTGGCTCATAATCACGCTGCCTTTCCATGGCCTGTTCTTCACATTAGGGCCCTGGAGTTTTTTTAATAATCATCCCTATAATAATATCAAAGTAACACTGAATATGCTATGCACCGGAGTGTGTGTCCTCAAAAGACTTTTACCTTTCGAAACTAAATAATGAGCTTTTGTTCAGTTTCCTCGCCTGCACCCTGACACTAAATGTCCTGACACTTTAGTGGACAAGCAGTCAGAACAGCTAAAAATAAAATCTTTTAGATGTTTTTTTTTTGTTTGTCTTTATCCTGGCTTTGCTGTGAGGTTAGAAGGAAACAAAAAGAGGCAGTGGCCTAGTGGCCCAATGAGTTAAGCAGACTGGGATGCAGAAGGTCAGGTTCGAGAACCCATCTGGCTCTTAGTCCATCCCCAACCAGGTGTGTCCGTGAGCCAGACACCCAGCGCTAGCTACTCGTCAGTCGCTTTGGATAAAAGTGTCTGCCAAGCAAAGTAAAGTAAAAAGAGGTAGGACACTATAAGGAAGCTTTTAAGATGTGCCTAAGAGTAGTGGAGAAACTTAGAATTAAAATAAAGTTGGAGGGCTTTACTGCTGGAATTACCTGATGGGATGCTTCTCTGAGGGAGTGATGAGGATGCATTAATGAAGACTGGAGCGGGCCATGAGCGAGAGGAGTCAGGAAAGAGGTGAGCACAAGATGGCGGCCTCCACGGTTCAGCCCAGGCTGCTGCATCGTGCACAGAAACACACACACACACAGACAGTCTGACACAAAAACTGGTGGGGACAGACAAACTCCCCAGGAGAAAGAAAATCTAAACCTAAAGATCCGAGAAGCAGGGTTAGGGTTAGGCAATCATAGAGCGAAAGTGATCAAATCCAGATGCACCAAACAGAGAATTCTTAATCTAAAGACTAGCACTGCTTCAGAACAGAGGGACAGTCAGAGAACAGGACCAGAGGCAGGCAGCAGACATCCCAGAACCACACAGAGTTTCCAAAACAATAAGATTTTCAGTTGCAATGACACAACTTTCTGATAACAGGCTGAATGGGTTTACAGGGAGGCAGTTCAGGAAACAGGCAGCGGTCCAAAATTCAGCAGAATCCCAAAAGGCAAATATACAGAGTGAAAAATTGCTTCTGTGAGCAGGCAAGAGTGGGCTGTGCTGTTTATATAAGGGGAGGCACAGGTGAAAACAATCAAGCTGATTACAGTCTGTAAAGTGAACAGGGATACAGGAAGGACCAAACAGTAAATATTGAAACATTTCAAAATAAAACTCTCACAATGTTCTCACAATGACCAGATGCTGACTCCCTGGGTTTTATTTTGTATTTGGGTTTTTTTATGCTTATGGTTCTATATTATACGCTGTACCAGTTTTCCCGTTGTTTATGGTTGTGTGATTATTTGTGTTATGTATTGTGTGTGAGAAATACACTGAAAGTGCTCCACAATTGTGTGTGTGTGCAATTTACTTTTTTTTCTGCTGCAGGAAGGACACTCTATCCATCCATCAGCCACGGTCTTAAGGGTTAAGGAGTCTATCCCAGCTGTCAGTGGGCGAGAGGTGGGGTACAGGTCATCAGACATACCAAGACATGCAACCATTGCCTTTCACATTCACACCTATGGGCAATTTAGAGTCACAGATAAACCTAAGATGCATGTCTTTGTAGGATGGGAAGACGCCACAGGACCCACAGAGAACATGCTCCACACAGAAAGCTAACAGCTAACCACCAGAGCACTACTACTGTGTGAGCCACATGTTTCCGCCCTGCAACTTTACATTAAAGAGCAGAAAACAGTGGCAGAGGCAGACGCAGCGAGCAGCTGAACAGTAAAAACTGTTCTTCTATTGCTTATTTATTATTTTTGCACGAGGATGATGCTTAGTAAAACTATGCTTTTCTTGAAGGCTCGCTGGTAAAGTCACACGCTTCACATTATGCAATATTCTCATTGCACTCTCAGCTCTGAACTACTCTCACACAGCATCAGTATTTCTGTTGCTTTCTACTTCATTGTCTCTGTTAGATTCTTTCTTCTTTATGAGTTGTCATTGTTCAAAGCCCCCAAAACAATTGGAACGCGATGAAATCTACGGGGCTGATGTAAGTCGCCACTGCATTCTAGCAATTCCTACAATTGTGGTAATTGGCCAACATAGCGCTGTAAACACAGGTCAGGATGGGATGCATCATGCATTGGTGACAACGTGTTTACTGTCACGTCTTGTAGATTCTTTTGTGCCCTATCTTTGAACACGGTGCATCATCTCCGAGGACAAAGCAGTAAAAACCTTGGGACTAAATACTGAAGTCAGCTCAGATTGTTTTTGTTGAAAACACAACTGTAGAATAAATAAAACACGTTCTTTTTCTAATGTTATTCACATTTATATTTGAAGTAAAATCAGCTAAAAAAGCACTAACTAAAAGGTTGTATCACCATAATTATGAGCAGACAACTTTCATACTTTAAAGTATGCAAAGGCAGCAACTAATGAGTGCTGAGGCAGTTCACAAGAAACATTAAGGTTCCCCTTAAACATTTCATATATCATTAATAAAGAAAGTATCAGTACAGCAGAATAAAGTATAGAAATGAAAAAGTCTTTGGAGGCAAGTAGAAATAATAGATGATATGTGAATAAGCATCTTTAAACAGCCTATAGTGATTCTTTTTGTTTTTATCAGCACAGTAAAATGCTGTAAATGATGAAATCTAACTTTGTGTTTATGATTGTGGCTTTGTGCACAGGCTAGTTGTATTATAATAACCGTTCAGTGACAACTTAAAGTTCGAGACATTGTGGCTTTGTTAGGATAAACAAACTTTTTTCGAACCAGTGGAGCATGCGTTTATTTCGCTGCACAGAGAACGCCAACATCACACTGTAATGACCAACTCATTGGGTGATTTTAACCTTTTATTCGTGTTTATCAGACTACACAGACAACACACAGCCAAGAGCGATATCTATTTGCCTTCAGGCTTCTGACATTTCTTATTTGTCAAAGATAAACATGTTAGGTCTGAGGTGTGCTGAGATTTACTGTATGTCATACTAATAGTTGATAGGGAGGACGGGGAGAGTTTCTTTCACTGTTTTTTCTGGCTCTTTTTTGAAGGGAAGTCACAGGTAGTGAGGGGTTAGTGGATGACAACTGGAGTGCACCATTTAGGCTCAACCTAAACCTAGTCAGGATGTTTTTATTCTATCCTGAGTGTATAAAAGCTCTGTAGATATTTTCTTAGAGAACAACCACTGAGCCCTTCTGTCTGGGGTGCATGACTTAAAACAGAAATGATTCACCATCCTGAGCTTTTGATTCTTCACAGACCTAGTAAGTCTCAAACATACACGAGGAATTTCCATCCAACACATAAACAGCCACTGACACAAGAAGGGCTTTAGATACGTGGGAATATAAAGCATGAAAATAAAAAGTTGCCCTAGGATACTGAAAATCTCTTACCGAAAACTAAAGCTTAATTTTCATATATTCCCTCCTGGGGTAACATAGCTTGGACAAGTGGGATGGTGCAGACGAAGAAGAGAGTGAAGCAGTCAACTAGCCCCAGGCCATGGTCCAGCCCTACAGACCAGCAAAGCTGGTCTAAAACAGAAGCTTGGATAAATTCCTCTTTCACTACACATTTAGGATTTCCAGTCGCATGTGTCTTCTGCCGCTAATTTAATTGTATGTCTTTTTATTGCAGGGGAAAGGTGTGAAATCCTGCTGCAGCAAATACTGTAAGGTTTCAAGCTTCAGAGATAACTGCATCACATCCTTCTATCCTGTATCGGTGCTCTGAAGAGATGAGGCAGCTTGAGTCTAGTTGCTGAACGTAGATCTGACCAGTATTAATATGCACAGACTACACTTACGGCTGTGTCCACACCAAAATTGTTTCCAACAAAGTACTGGAGAAGCAAATCCCTGAGCCTGAAATGCATTTAGAAACACTCAGAAATGCAGGAAAACATATGGGCAGGGAAAGAAGTAGTCGACATGTTTTCAAATGGAAACTGATATCTGGTCAACAACACTTAATTCACAGACTGCACCTATGTGTAGTGTGTTTTAATTGTCTTATTGTTGGTTGTTAATATATGGAGAGTGGAATTTCTGATGTGTCTTTATGTCTACAGGTGAAATACAGCGGCCTGGTAGCTCAGTGGGTTAAGCTTTAGACTGGGATGCACAAGGTCGCAGGTTTGAAACCCCGTCTGACTCCTAGTCCATGTGAGCCAGACAGACAGCGCTAGCTCCCTGTAAGTTGCTTTGGATAAAAGTGTCTGCCAAGCAAAGTAAATACAGGAAATTAAACTGAAGTTAGATTTTGCATCATCTGAGCCAAAACATGACGCTACAAAACAGTTCAGACTCTTTCTAATGAGGCTGTAGTATGAAAACAAGCCCCCACACACAAACGCTAGCATAAGCTAAGCATTCGACTGGGAAGCAAAAGGTGGCAGGATCGAATCCCAGCCGGGCTCCGTGCCCATCCCCCACACAAATTTTGGTGAAACATGTAAAACTGTAATCAATGAGAATAAAGATGATTCTTCTCCTTCTTTAACTCACTTCCAGCGGTGTGATGTGACCGTATCTACAAAACTGACATCTCTGAGAACCCAATAATATTATCAGATAAATAATTTCAGACCATGTTGTAAGGTCCCAAAATGAGCACATTTCAGTGTATAGTGCCAGTGAAAAGCAAACAAAAGAAAGAAGTAAAAACCCAGTATAGGTGGAGAACATCAGGACGAGAGTGTGAGGTTTTGGTGGTTCCTACCTCCCTCCCCCATCCTTCACTTCATCCATTCATTATTCAGTATACCTTCGGGTCAAACTCTCAGTGTCTACTTGACATCTCCCTCCTCCTCCTTTATGCTGTATCTCACCCTGCCCCCCACCCTCTCTGTATCTTTCCTATCTCCATCTCTCTGACTGTCACAATTTCTTATTCCCCAGAAGCTACCTCAGGGGTTAGAGGCCGAGCTGTAAAATGTCCATTTTATTGATGCATTTTTTTAGGATTTTAATTACAGGCATGTTCACAGGGGTTTTCATGGATGCTTCTGACAGAAACACTTGCACTGCTTCTCTATGCAAACACGTAGGGCTCGGTGGCAACGATTCCGCGCAGGAGCACAAGCACAGAAAGAAATCTGGAGGGCACGTAACATTGAAAGTGTCAGGTGTTATTCATAAGCAGTCAATTTGCATTTCATTTGTAAATTCCTTTAAGTACTGAGTTGGCATTGGTCTTTGTGCCATTGTGTATATGTGTGAGCGGTGATAACACTTGCTTCCTTTCAACAGCCTCCAGGTTTGCTTTTCCCTCGCAGGAAAAAATGTTATAGAAAATGCATTTTTTAAGCAAGTGATTCTCCAGATTAAGGTCTCTTTTTTTTACTGTACTCACAAAAGCAGAGTTGCTCGCTGAATTGGAATTACTGTACTTGAAAAATATGAATTTAAAGGAGAGCTAAATTCCAGATATCTATATTCTGCAGCAGTGCTAGTGTTGCAGCGGTTGCCGCTGTGAGAACCAGAATTTTTTGACTCGCCTGAGGATGACTCATCTACCACTAATGTCATACATATAATAGAATAACTATTTGTTCAGTTCTGGTCTATAGCCTTGCCTTTAACTTTAATTTTCTACCATCTGCTTTATGTTCTCGTATAAAGCTTTGGTGCTGTCAGCTTCGCATTTGATGAGTGATTGACAGGTGATTAGTCTAATTAGACGGCTGGCATTGAGCTGATGGCATCTGTTGACCTGTGTGCGGCATCACAACCCCGTAAGAACTGTTGTATAGGATCAAATCACAGTCACACGGTGATTTCGTGCTGGTAGAAAAGGTTTGTACTCGTGAAGGGGATTTGTTCTCATAAAACAAATGCTTGTCTGTCTGTAAAAACAATTTGTATTTTTTCAAGTCTGACATTATTATTAACATCTCATCTCACTCAAAATAAGAGGAAGCCTCTAAACCTCTGCACACAGGACACGACATTTGAGCTACAATATCGATCCAAAAACACCAAAGAACATAATACTTTGTTTAGACATTCACCAAAATTCTGTACGTTGATCTTTGCCTCATTCACATTTTCACATTACATTGAGAGTCTGCGGTGTATCAGATGAATAATATTGTCTACTCATTCCAGAGTAATCTGAGTTTCTACAGAACATTAATAAGGTAATAAACTTTAGTTTGTAGCTTCAAGCTAAGTGTAGAAATATTCCCTGTGAATTTGTGGAAATCACTTTGGAAAATCGCCGTATGAAACATCATCGCAATGAGAACTTCTGTGCACATTTCTGAAGCTCAACATGCATGACTGTCAGAAAGGGTGAATATCAGGACCCAAAAGAAGCAGCAGACACAGCCAGGCAAGTTTTAATAAAGTACTACAGGTGACAACTCCAAGTCTGGAGGAGACACTGAGGTAAGTGGAGGTCGAGAGTAAACAGAACCACCCTGCTCTTCAGATTGACACACAGGGATACAAATTTAGCCTAAAATAACAGAGTCTGAGGCAGAAGCAGAGTAGCAGACAAATACAAGTCCAAAAGACAGAAGAGCTCAAAATCCAGTATACAAAAATCCCAGATCCAACATCCAATGATCCATGAAGGAGATGATACACTGACTGGCCTCCACGCTCACCTAATCTAAATCCAATAGAACCTCTCTGGGACATCATGTTTAGGTCCATCTGATGCCACCAGGTTGCAACTCTAGACTATCTAGGGGCTGAGTGATGCCCTGGTCAAGATCTGGGACACTATTCGTCATCTCATGAGGACTATGCCCGATGTTGGCAAGCAAATAAGCACGTGGGCGCCATACAAACTACTGAGTAGCAAAAGTGCTTTAATCTAAAGTTGAGCGCCATACCTAATACAGATGGTGACTATTGATACACAATGATTTATTAGCAAGAACTTAGCCAAACCACTTGGTGTCTCTTTAGGTGGACGGAGTTACTTGCTGAGTGGATGAACGATGTGAAGCGTGTCTGGATTGTTTTGTGGTTCCAGCTATTCATCTATGCACTTTATGGATGTTGAGTCCCTTTTGTTTCCTTTCATTTTAAACTCTAAGTGAGCTGGTTGTGTGGTTCCTTGAGGCAATTTGAATAGATGGTCATAAGTGGTGATGTAACATGGTAACCTCAACTCTTATTTGTCCGAACATTTGTCTTTAAGTAAAATATATTAAAGAGTCCATGGGTGGGATGACTTTTATGAACCAGACTGAAGGAAGTTTGGGTGATTACGACTGGGAAAATGAATGCTGTGTGATTAAAACATATAAATGAATAAAACGAGTGAATGTGAAGCAAGTTAAATTGGAGAGATGACTAATGTAGGATCAGTGAGTAAGTGAATTCAGCATTGAAGAACTGAAAAGCAGAGAGAGTCCAGGAAATAAAGAAATTCAGATGAAAGAGATAGAGGTGGAGTATGGAGGAACATTGATTATGAAGTGAATTGAATGGGTTGCGTGATGGAGACAAGGATTGTAAAGACAATTAAAGCTCCAGCCAAGTGATATCAATTGAGGGAGCTGAAGTAAAAGAATGCTCAGCAGAGAATAAGTGGATGAGACAGAGAGAAATGTAGAATGTGAGAAGGAAATAGAGGTAGGTTGGACAAAATGGGGAACAAATGCATCAGATGGAGTTTAAGAGTGAATAAATGAAGCAGCATGAGAGCGCGGTGAGAGTGATAATGATCTCTGAGGAGGTAAGGAGGAGAGCATTAGGAAGGAGCAACGTGGAGTGACGGATGAGGGCAGAGTCTGAGAAAAAAGGGAAATAAATGGTGAGGACAAGATGACAACAAAGATACAAAGATGGCGGTCTTTCTCTTCTTGTCTGCCTTCTCTCATGTTGTAATATTTTATCAATCCCTGTCAACCCATCATTCACGTTTCTTTTTCTTGCCTTACAATCACACTGATAGTGAGATGTGAGTGACGCATAAGCACCACGGAAGCTATACTCCATTGATTCCAACTCGTCCTACTCCTACGCTTTGTTCAGAAGTTCTTTCATCAAAACGGTGGCGTGCGAATCTTTCAGCAGGACAAAAGAACAGCAATCAGACAAACTGTCTTTCCCAAGCTGAGTGACAGCCCAGATTTACCAGGCAAACATGGTTTTTATGTTGGCTCTGCAGAGAAAAAACAGGTTCAAATTTATTAACTGTCCCCTCTCCACTGCAGAGGTCGGCGACAATGGAACCGGTCAGTTTTTAGTGACACAGGGATCAGTCATTACAGACACGGGTAAAAGGAAAAAAAAACAGAATTTTTAAATCTGTTACACCCCTAGTCTTTATATTGTGTAGATTGTTATGTCTTTCTAAATTCCTCCTTACTGCACGACAAAAGGACTGAAAAACACAGGTATCAAAAAGCAAAAACAAATTAAATTCTTTTATTTGGTTAAAAACAGATAATTACATTTTCTATATTACCTAAACATGCCCTAATTAAGTTAGGATTAAACAGTCAAAACATATGGTTTATGATTATTAGAAAATAAATTGGTTATTTAAAACATGGGCATTTAATTGGCAAGTGCTTCTCCTCATTTACAGTTGCCTAGATACAAAGTTATGAATATGTATATATCAAATTTGCTTCCTCAAAAATTGTAAATAAATGCATCCATTAAATTTCATCTCGTTCCACTGAAAACAGTAAGACCACATGTCTGAATCACAGATCACTGTCCTGGCCAACAAACACTATCAGCTTTTGCTGTGTGAGATTTGATCATGAGTAAGAAGTTAAAGTCAAACAAACAATTTTAAATACTGCTGGAAAGTTGCTATATTACCATCAATAACACAAAAAGACATGAGGATGTTTAGTTAGTTTTATAAAAGAACAATGTACAGAGCCGCTCTATACTAAAGGGAAAGTGAAATAACTTCTAATGTGACCTGGTGCTGTACTGAAAATGTAATGAAATAAAATTAACCTGAACGTGTTGGGGGGGTGGGGTGCCCACCTTGTATAGTGGTAAAGGGCCAATGGGAAACAGTAGTACATATAATCTGTGTTATGTCATTAATTCACTTTTAGACTGGAAACTAACTCTGGCTGATGCTCTCAGTCCACCTCATCTGTGTCAGCTGTTACCTATCAAGCAACTTGGATCACGCCATATTAACCCTTTTACTTCAGTCTTGTACTTGGACTTTGTACTCTGGACGGCGCGCCAAACCGCGGACCAGTTCCCGAACCACTCACATGGTACGTCCCACAAACGAGGCTTTATACGTCATCACATACGTCATCGAAGCAACACGCTTAGCTTGTTTGTTACCCTGTTTCCTTCGTGTATTCGTTTAATCAGGGTTTAATTGTGTCCTGACCACCACCTCACCCCCTGACAGTTTATGATGTAATGTTAACATGATAAACATTGTTATAGTGAGCCACATCTGTTGAAGGTGTCTGTATACTGCTTCAGAGTCATCTGACTGATACTCACCAGTCACTACTGCCACTGCGTATGATGTCAGATCTTCACTCATAATGGTGACCCATGATGTCACAGACCAGAATATTGTTTTGTTGGCTGCTAAGACTAAGGGTTAGGGTTAGACCTACAGACTCTCTGTTGAGTTGCCTCACACACGTTCAGAAACATCCAAACTTGCCTAATGTGCTATTCAACCCTCTCCTTCCCAAACTCATTATGGAGCTTCCCCTTATATTAGGACCCCCTATGCTCACTAAATTAATAATTTCCACTTTCATTGTGCCCTCCACCTTCAAAGGAGGCATGATTAAACCTCTGCTTAAAATGCTATAACCTTGTTCCTCATGTGCTCAGTAATTATGGGCAGATTTCAAATAATCTCTCCTCTGTGAAGTGAAGGGGTAGAAAGCTGGTGAGCTGAGCGACTGACTTTGTTTAGCATTGCTATGTTTGGAGAAACGTCAGTCTCACATAAAGCCTGTTGCCAATACTGAGCCTGCTAATATCAGAAGAGAATAAGACATGTCTTTACCTGATCTTTTGTTTCACTTCATGTTTATTTATTAATTTATTGAGCTTGCATACATCCATCCATCCATTGTCTTCCGCTTATCCGCAGTCAGGTCGCGGTAGGTGCTGGAGCCTATCCCAGCTGCCTTTGGGCGAGAGGCGGGGTACACCCTGGACAAATGCTTGCATACATATTGAGCAATATATATATATTTGAGCAATTTATTTGAGCTTGCATACAAACGCATCAACAGTTGCTTTACCATATGTGCATATTTTTGTAATAGTCTTACTGTGGCTAGGCAACAAAATGGTAGCTGTGTGTTACAAAATAACTTTTACTAAACCGATTTAAGGCACGTTCAAGACAACTCAATCCACATCATGACAGGGGTACTTTAAGCCTTCAAGAGACAAAAGCTGAGTGATAAATATACATTTGGAAACTGGTCTACCATAGTGGCACAAGGAGCATGAAAGAAAAAGGATCAATAAACTGTCTGAGATGGCCCACTCTAAAATACACTCCAATCTATGTCAGAGTGTATTTTTATAAAGGCTACGTTCTACAATATGCTTTTAGCAGAGAATGTGGACTGATTAATCTTCCTTGCACACAACAGTGAGGGTGAGTAGAAAGCTCTGTGAGGTAGCTATGTAATTATAATTTAATTGGTAGGTGGTAGCAACTGACTTTTTAGATGAGAGAGCAAATTGACCTATATCTGCACATCTGGCTTTGGGTACTACAGTCACCTGATAGGGCAGCACACTACACACGTGCCCACTCCATAGAAAAGAGGGTATACATTTGTTGCAATCAGCAGTAAGAGCAAAATGTTTAAATTACTGGAACCAGCCTGCTGCTCTGGTCTCCACAGACTTTCCACTGGGTTCTGTATTAAGTTACCAAGCTCAGTCCACTGTCCATTTCCTGTGAAAATCACCGTTAACTTTCCCTACCTCCACAATCACGTACCTGAGGTGATTCTGAGGCATACTACTGCGGTGGCTCGGCTGTCACACAGGCTGATGCATTTACAACATTTAGAGATGGAAACCAGAGGGCAAAGCAATAGCATGACTTGGCATCAAGCATAAGCCAAACAACTGACATCATCATCATTCAATGGAGAGGGGCAGGGGTTGGGGGAGCGTGTCTGCTCCAGGGTGAGAGACCTTGACAGTTTGGCAGCCAGGCCCAGAAGTCTACCCTTGCAGATTTGTGATTAACCTGCTTATCCCACATTTGGCAGGAAAGTGTGTCAGACAAGGACCGTTTAGAGGAATCTACATCCTTGACCTGTGCTCTGAAGACCACCCATGATTACTACTTCTGTGGGCTTGGACAGGTGTAGTTTTAACTAGCACAGTCCTCCTCCTAGGGGTTATGGGTACTTCTCTGATTAGCTGAACACACCAGATCCAGGTAATCAGCAGTGTGAGGGGCAGAGATAGTTGGAAAACAAGCAGAGCTACGGCTATATAGGACCAGGGTTGTCTACCTCTGACCCTGAAGAATGGGAGGATGTGAACACAAACTGCAGCATTGTATAAAAATGAAGAGGCTAACTGGCTGCAAGTCTTGTTGCACAAAACCTGCCCAAATATTTAAGGTAGCATGGAATCAACGTGAAAGACTGTACTCACTGCACAGAGCAGCGGCGACTCAGACAGCTTTCTGCAGCTATGTTCACGCATTAAGAACAAACCAAAGAGAGCTAGTAAATAGTCACACTTTCAGTTTTTGATCTGCTTGGGTTTAAATGGAGATTCCAGTGATTCATTTTTATTAAAGGGTGTACAGTTGCAAGACAAAGAAATCGATCTGTTTTTAATTAATAAACTGATCATGAAATGTGATTTGATCATCACCAAAGTCCCACATTTAAACAAATACAATATTTCTAGACTGTTAAAAGACAGTCACAGTATCTTATATTTTTATTAAACACACCCATTAAACATCCAAATTGGTAATGGACGAAGTAAATGAAACAACTTTTTAATTTTTTTTTTTTCAAAGGCATACCTTTCACCGTTCTTGCTGCCGCTTCAGACCAACTATATTCTTTGGATATCTGTCGTGAATGATTATCTTCACGTCATTTCACAGCACTTTGACTGGGCCCCTAACCCTAACCCTACCCCTAACCCTAAAAGCTGGATTTTATGTCTCTGAGGTCATTCTGTTATAGATTTACTTTGATGTTTAGGGTTATTGTCTAACCACATTACCCAGCCTCTTTTGAACTTCAGCTTGCAGACAGCCATCCTGACATCTTTATAAGTGGAGGCAGCTCTAAACCACACTTCAGTTCTAGTTATATTAGTTGTACTCCAGATTTGCACCTTTGCGATTTGCGACGTGTGATGATTAGATCAGAACTCAAATCGATGTATGCACTTTTCTTGCAAGTGTATGAACCAGTCAGGTTAATCTACGAAGAAAAAGTGCAGTTATATACAATAACTATATAGCTCAGGGAAAAATTTAGTTAATCTGTTATTTACTGTGATAGTAGTAATAGTAATAGAGGTGCAGCATTCTGAAACATAAAGTGAAATTACAATCTGCCATGGCTCTGTCTTCTTCCACAGTACACCAGAAATAAGATATTTCCTGTTTTGAAAGGACCTATCACTTGCTTTTGCACATGCATTATGCTAAGAGAGTAACATTGTGTCTGGAGTAATGTGAGGTGTCTATCAGTTCTGGTTCAGTGGTTCTGGTGCGATGCGTTCTGGGACAGTAGACAGTGTAGATCATTAATTTTTCAAGAGCCCGGTACATCTGGTACTAACAGCCAATGTGTAACATTATGGGACTGTATTTAGGAGAAAAACAAAACAGTTTAACATGCAGTTTTTTCGCAGTGTATAGGTCTTTCAAATGATTGATGGTTCTAGGTGTTTTGTTATTTCCAAAGAAAATATGTTTTCGACCATTTCCTGAACAGTTTGAGTTAAATGAAATTAAGTTGATGAAGCAGTAGCACAGGAATCCAGCTCAACGGACAGCTAGTTTGAGTGGGTAGATAGACATAGGATGGACATTATACAGTCCTTTGGTTAAAGTTTTTTTTTTGTTTTAAATTAAAATTTTTGCAAAATTTAATATTTTGCTTTTAACATCATATGGTACAGTAAAATTCTAACTGCAAAAACCAACCACTATTTTATTTCATTTTGCTTTACAGTCAATCTCCAGTGTGTAATTTAATCAAAACCCCTCATGTAAAATGAGTGACATGTTTGCCTTACTATGTGCCATCTTAGTCTGATGTGTATGCGTTTGTCCTTAGCCACAGGCCAGATGAGGGTGTAGATATTCACAGGTTGAAAGCAGAAGTAACAATAGGAACTGGAGTGAGCACATTAAGAGGGAGGAGAGAACAACAACAAAAAAAAAACAGAAACAGATCACTCAGTAGTGAGAGTTCAGCGCAGGTGAAGCATAAAGAACAGGAGAGGAAAGTACAGCAGCTGAAGAAGGAGCAAAAAACCTAAGGTGAACAACAGAGGTGTACCCATGCTGGGACAATTAATCCCACCTGCAGCTACCTCAGACTGTGAATACCTGTACTACAAGCATCAGAGTGAGTGTGTGCTGTTCCTTTAGGCATTTAACAACTGAGCCTTCACATGTGCTCACATGTGTGAGTGTATCTGTACATGTTTCAGACTGTGAGCACATCTAGGTGTGTATATGATGATATGCTGATATGAAGGTGATACGAAGTGGGGTTTCTGATCATTACGGCCCATTTAAGGGGCAGCTAAAGCCTGTCAGTGCGTATTGTTGCAGCTGTTGTCAGCAACAGACGAGCATTACTAAAACAAATCCATTGAGATGCGTTTAATCTAGATTCTTAAATTACAAGAACAGGAAAATGACAGTTGGTAAATTGAGGAATAGATACTGTAGATAGGTGAGTAAGTAGCTTTTTTTTCCAAGCTTAGTTCTTTATGCAACCTTAATCCACCCTTTTTTCCTCACTACAGTGTTCCTTGCTGCTGGCATGATGCTCATTTCCTGTCTCATCTCAACACACTGAGTCAGTCCCTGCTGGTCTGTTCCACTGAATAACTTTCGTCGTCATTATTATTTGCACAGTGCTCTGCAATTTTCTCCCTGTAACCACAACACAACACAAATAGCCCAGGATGGTGTGTGGGCTGTTATGCCTTTTTTCCCAGCATGCTTTGTTTATCATGCTCAGTCTCACACACACACGCATACTGAACGCTTTCTTCGCTGTTGTGGTATTTATGTGTTGCTTTGTTGTTACTTGTTGTGTCACCTGTCTGCTTAGGTGTTGTATCAAGCATTGTTTACAACAGCTTAAAGACTCATTTTCTTTGTTGTCTTCCATGTGTTAAGTGGATTGTGGCCAAATGGTCTTTAATAAATAAGATTGCTGGGTAAATCACCTTCAGTCTATGTTTGACTGCGTGTGTGTCTTGGAACCATCTAGTCTGGGTGTAAAATCGTGCCCTTTAAATTGCTGACACAGAAGCGTTGTGCTGTAAAATACTTTAATGAGTTCATTTTGTGTTGAGTCATAAAATGAAACAAGGATCTCAGAGGTCTGCAAGCTGCATGACTGAATACGTGTATGCTGCATGTATGATGGGTTTTAAAAAGCTTAAAAGTTACATGCAGTTAAGAAAGCACTTAGAATAAAAAGCACACAACCACCTGCTAAACTGTGTACTGGTCCTATTCTGTATTAAAACTATTAGTATGCAATAACTTTGCTTCTTGAACTCAAATGACACACACACACACACACACATATACATATATTGTTTAGCCACACAAATGATGTCTTGTTTCTCAGAACAGATCCAAAATGATCTGTGGTGCTTTGTGGACACTGCAGATAGTCAGAATTAGTAGTTAGTGGAGTAACTCATATCACAATTTATAATGGGTAGAAATGGTCCTTTAATGTCGCTTAGGAAAAAAGAAGCACACAAAAGAGGAAAAAATCTGCCAATTAAAATGTAGCCACTGTTGTAACAGTATGACACAGTCAGCTGTTGGAGTGATTTTTAAAGATTTTTCACAAAGCTGGGATGGGACACAGTTTTAGGACAACCTTCAAAGAGGTAAAAGCAGTGAAAAAGAAGTAACTGTCTCTCAAAGCGTGATGTCAAAAGCAGGTCTTGGGTTGGGAAAATGTTTCTTCCATTTTATTTTACCTCAAGGCTGATTAATTTATTTCAACATATGAATATAACATGAAAGTTACTAGATTTTATTAGATGACTTTTACACATTAATCAACTCAGAACAATCCACACATTTATTTCATTTTACACATTTTTAATCTCCCAATTATTATGTGAGCAAAACTATTGGAATATGGGACTAAAAGGTGTTTCTAGTTACCCATATGAGAGACACCACTTGTGTACCATGCAACAGAAAGAGCATGTATAAACAGCTGATGATAGCAGTCATATGACAAGCTGCACTGCTTGAAGGTAGTGTAAGAGACAGCCTAACTACCTTGCTGGTGTTGGAGTATCTGGGTTACTTGTATTTACTATTTGGACCAAGTCATACACAGAAGAGGCTCCCGGGCGTTGCATGGTGCATCCATTCTGTCACTGTGGGGTCTTTGTCAAGTTGCAAGGTGGCTGCATATTTCTTGATAATGCTGCAAACTGTTTCCAAAACTATGGGGGTCTTGCTTTTCCCACAGCCATGTTGAAGGCTCAAATACTTAGAAATCATCCCATGACTTGAGGAAGTGATTTTGAAATGTTCAAATAACCCTCTGAGTAAGTTTGTCTTATCTCTGTCAGCATCAGCATTAGAAACAGTGGGTGCCATGCAGTGGCCTTCAAGTCTTCAGATCCATCCAAAAGCAGCCCCTATAATTAGTCCCCATCTTAATGTGGCGCTTTATTCATCAGAACATTATTGCAACCTTCTGAGATTGTTCAGGTCAGGGCAGACAGACAGGGGGCTGACAGACAGATCCCCTGGTTATAAATATGTCTCTAATAACTGAGTCACACGGCTGCCTACAATATCCTGGATGGCATGAGTAGACGAATGTCTGGGAAAGTGTGAGCCCTGAATCCCTATTGTCTTCCGCACGTTAAGCTCCAATTTGTTTGTCTGCGCTCAACAATGACAGCTGGCCGACCCATCTCACATTCTGTACCAGTGTGGTGTCATCAACAAGTCTGAGCGCTTCAACAGAGGGACCACTGAAGGGGCCATTATTTGTGTGAGGAGTGCAGAAGAAAGGGAGTATGCACAGACGGTATCTCTAGGCCGCACCTGTGCTCATCACCAGGACACAAACATGTAATGAATTTGCCCCAGGAAATGGCATTACCAGATAATCATTCATCATTTGAAGAGTAGTGCGTTGCCATGACGACGTGCACCACAGTTTGGCCAAGGGGCTCATTGAGAAGTGGATGATCACTGTATACGTGTGGGCGTGTTTATTTGTCCAGGGTCGGGATTGATGAGCAGTGCACATCTGGCACATCAAGACTGTATGTGTTATGGTTGCACTGTTGTCATGCTTCTATGATGTGTAGGGGTGGGGGGGTGTAAAGGACAAAGGCAGAGCAGACAGGAATAAGGAAAGTGATACCATCTGACAAGACAGGTGTGTTATTTGTGTTTATGTTGTCATATGTGCTCGTGAGTTTGTACAAGTGTTCATGTGATTAAGTGTGTGTGTGTGTGGTGCTATTCACATTCAACAGGTGACATCTAAAGAGATCCAGAAATATTTACTTCTAGGTTTAATCAGCTATATTTTTGTAAAACAAAATTACTACAAAACATGAATAAACGTTGCTCTGGGGCTCTGCCTTATTAAACAATTGGACCTGAGCCGTCCAGGAAATGCAGTTTTCCATATAAGAAGCACACATATCAAATTGATCAGCAGAAATGTTTGATGCTTCAATTCAAGTGTTTTATTAAGAAGTGCACTTGTGATGTTCGATAGATCTTTACATATTGTGATATAAAAAGTCCTCTTTTTACTCTTCTTTTAACAGTCACACACAGTTTTGATCAAACACAGATCCTTTCCTGACTATCAAGTAACATAATGTTTTTTTCTTCATCCTCTTAAGTAATTAATTATTTAATTATTTAGAAAGATGAGGAAATGCATTGCTATTATAGATACCTCTATAATTGGTGAGATAATAAAACTGTCATCTATCTATCTTGCATACAATGCGTAAATATAAAAAATGAAGTAATGTCCAGTAGGCTGTGAATACAGACCAAGAAGTGTCATGAATTTGGAAATTTGCCAAAGATAACAAAGAAAATAAATTAGTTTTGCCCAATACACCTTTTTAAAGATGTTTTATTCATGATGTTTTGGCTCCTCAGCACTTTGCTTCCCAAATGACCCTTGAATCAAAAGCAAGTTTCTTTTTAATTTACCTCTTATTTAAAAAAGTCAGGGGTCTAAATCACAATGTAAAATGTTCAGCGGGGTGCACAGAAAACAGGTTTCACAAACAAACTAACCTTAACCCTCTGAGTGCATTGTCCCTGTGGCTGGAAACAGACTTTTCAAATTGAGAAAAACTGATCAGAATTAGTTCAGTCAGCTGAGTTTGTTCACTCTGAGTTAAGCTTGTTCATGGCGACTATGAAACACCTAAAGCAGGGGTGTCCAAACTCGGTCCTCGAGGGCCGCAGCCCTGCTGGTTTTCCAAGCATCCATGCATTTGTGACTTCTGATTGGCTGAACACACCTGATCAAGTTTAGACACCCCTGCCTTAGATGCTTCCATTCAGGACAATGGTGTGCCCTTACTTCAGTGTTATATAGTACAACAAAAATAAATTATTTCATTCTGAGATATTTAGCCACCCCTTTACAAAAAAAACATTTACAGTTTGTTTTTTTCAATTTGTTTATACTTCAGTGTTTCTCATTATGCTTCTTACTAAATGATATATGATAATGAGTGAGGAAATAAAAAATGCATGTAGCCTAGAGGGTTTCCTACAGAGAAGAGAGTCTTAGGCTCCTTACACCAAATATAAATGTGCAAGCTGTCATTTGCAGAATTTTTCCTTCGTCATATTGAGATGTTTGGTTTATCAAAGGAATGTCTGCCTCTGAAATAGCATAGAGCACATAGAGGGGAAAGTCAATATACAGTTGAACATGTGAATGTTGGTGTGGATTATGCGTTTCCTTTTACCACCACATCTCTCTGTCCTCCCTGTGCTCTCCTGGCCACACCCTCACTCACTGCCTTTGTCCTTACCTGTCTCCACTCCCCTGATTACACCCAACCCTCCTGTTAACTCCCATCTGTTCCCTTAATCCCTTCACTTCCTCTCCTTTATACTCCCCTGTCTGTCAGTCACTTGTTGCCATGTGATCTGTTGTACTAGGTGTATGTGCTCTGCTTTTACCATTTAGCATTAGCACGCATTTAGCAACCGCCCTTGCTCTACTTGGTGAAAACACCATTCATCACATTAACAAATCACAGGACTTTGTCAATGAGGTTCAAAACCTTAAACTTGACACAGATGAAACCCTGGTATCTTATGATGTCACTCTTTTCACTTGCATTCACACAACTGAAGCAGTCCAGACCATGAGGAAACATCTGCTACAGGACAGCACACTCTCAAGCAGAACCACCTTCAGCCCAGATAAAATGTATACTATGTCACCACCACATATTTTAAGTACAATGTAATTTTTACAGACAAAAACACAGCTGTGCCATGGGTTCACCTGTGTGGCCAATCTCAACATGAAAGAAGTAGAGAACAGAGACCTGAGCTCATTCCCAGGGAGCCACCGGTTCAGGTGCGTGGATGATACTTGGTTCAAGATTAAAACACAGGAGGTGGAAATTTTCAAAGAATAAATGAACACTGTGGACATTAACATAAAATGTATTTAAGAATATGTCCCTGGCAACAGCTTAGCCTTCTTGGACTGTGTAGTTCACATTGAGGTGGCCAGGAGCCTCGACACTGAAGTGTACAGGAAACCCACACATACTCTCACCGCCCTCTGGAAAACAAACTGGGAGTAATCAGAACCCTACACCACCGGGCAGGAAAGATTCCCAAGAGAACAGAAGGAAAGAAGGAGAAACACAAACATATCAAGGAGTCACTCAAAACACATGGATATCCTATCTGGGCTTTTTTGAAGTCTAGGATGAGATCAAATAAGAGCACTGACAGAGAAGAATAAGAGCTGACAGGGAAGAGAACAGACATAAGAGTGTTGTCATTCCTTATGTTGCACGGGTGTCTGAAATGTTAAGGAGGATTTTCAACAAACAAAACATCCCGTTCACTTTAAACCAGGCAACGCATTGAGACAAAAACTGGTCCATCCCAAGGACAAAACATCCAGACACAAACAGAGCAATGTAGCTAAATGCAGTGAGAAATATACATCTGTACATAGGAGAAACTAAACAACACCCATGGCTCAACACAGAAGAGCCAGCTCACCAGGACAGGACACAGCAGTTCATCTACACCTCAAAGACGAAGGCCGCTCGTTTGAAGTCAGAATTCTGGACCAGGAAGTTAACTGGTTCAAGCAAGGTTAGACATAATTTATCATCCACTTACAATGCAATTCTTTCAACTGTTCCTACGTGGTTTCGCAGTCATTAACAGCTCAGGTGGTCACATAATAACATACTTGAAAGTCAGGGGGAAGGACGACCCACAGATGACCATTAATCACCAACCTGAGGATTCCACAGCGTTTATAAACTCACACCAGTCAGTCAGACTTGAGAAAGCCCTCTAAAATGGAAGGGTGAAACAGTGTCAAGGAACTAAAACAAATCCAGTTGCCATTGAAAAGCCTTTTTTGAGATAACCATGACCTGGATGACTGAGAACCTTTACAAATATTTTCTGCATCTGATTAAACAGAAAATCACCATCAACCATTTTGCACAGTAATTGGTGTTCTAGCATATTCCACCGTAGTGGAACCTTTCTACTTGACTGCAAATCTAGTTTTTCTGACACTATCAATGTATTAAGAAAAAGAATATTTAATTTCTAATCATCTAACAAGGACCCTGTTAAATATTAAAGCTATAATTCAACAGACAGTAAGAGGCACTGGTGGAAATAAAAGTTTAGTGACTTTATTCAGCCAATTTACAAAATCTCTATAGCACTGACAGACACATGATGGATTTTCAGCAAATTTAAGTTCTGTGTTTTAGATTGCAGGAATTTTTATTCTAAGCTGTCTGATGAAATTAATGGTGAATGAGTCAAAAAAACATTCCTTCAGGAAAGAAAGACAATAAGAGTAAATGATGCACAAGTGTTACAGAAAGAGTTGTCAGGGCACAAAGCACATGATGTATATAAAGTAATAATAACCAACAAAGACATTGATAGCGAGGTGCTAAGTCTTAAGGTGGTAAGAGAGATGGTTGGGCAAGCAAGACAGTGAATGAATGGAGGACAGATACAGAGATGAAGGGAGCTACGGAGTGAGAGAGAAGGGGAGTTGATAAAAAAAAAGCAGGACTGCAGGAATCCTGAGAGGATCTGTCAGCTCTCGTTGGGTTTGATTTTAATGGAAGCCAGGGCTCCCCTACCTCTAACCCATTTGGCCCTAATTCCAGTACTGCTTTCCTAACTTTTTAAACTTTAATGACTCCTTCTTAAGTGCCAGCTGCTGACAACATTGATTTGGCTTTAAGCCTTGCTGTCCCGCACGCCTTTATTTTCTTCTGCAAAATCGACAGAAACATCTATTTTTTGCCATGCTTGTCTACCTCCTACTCATCCGATCCTCCTTCTATCCTCCCTTCATCTGCTCTCCTCTGTTCATATATTGGTGTCAGCAGTCAGGGAAGCTTGTATGAGAATGGATGAAAAGGAATGCTATTTAGATAAGCTGTTCTTCTTAGGGATGTATATAGGTATTTTTGCCTCTTATTTCAAATGATATGGGTCAGCACAGGGTGAGATGATACAGTGCATCCTTTGCAAACGGTGGAGGAAATGTTTGGTGATGTGTCATACACACATGCAATGATGTGGCATTATTGTGCACCGTAATACACCTATTTAAGAAAGATTACAGGGGAAGGAGCATTACTGAGTCAGCTACAAGTTTCAAATTCTTTTTATTTGAGTTCAACTTTGCTATTAAGATTTAATTTCTGCGTGTGTTGTTGCACTTTTCAAGCTCACTCATCTAACTAGACAGTATCTAACTCAACAGTATAGAAAAGATGGGCAAAGCTCTCTGACAGCTTGAAAACTGACAATTATTTGTAGTTATCGGCTTATAAGTCTTGATGCATTTAATCATATATTGGAAAAGATAAACTGTGAAGTGCAATGCTGCGGTTTGAAGGGTACTAACCTGTAATGCATGCAAGTATGAAGAATTAGTAGGTATACTGTACAGTGGGTTGTACTGCATAACTTGTGAAATGTTACAGCGTAGAACGATGTTGGCCAAAAAGCATGCTGAGCTGAATTGGGTTTTCAGGAGGAACTATACCTAACTGCACTATAGTTACGTGAAATGCCAAAGCTTTTTTGAACCACCCATAATGCAAAGGTTTAAAAATGACATAATATATGATAATTATTATAATCTTATAAATGTCAGAACATATTGCTGTGGAGTTGAATCTATCGCTTTGGTAGCATTTAAAAGTGTGTCTTAAGATAACACATGTACTCATATAAAATACAACCAAATTAAATATATTAGCATATGACGACACAGTGATTGGGCATTGCACTGGATATTACTTGTATAAAACGTTTTAGAGTTATAGTGTAATGTCTAGAGGGTGGACAGCAAAGAGCAGAATGCAATGATTTGCAAAACTAATGAACCCCGATTTAATTTACAATAGAACACAGAAAATCAAGATGGCTGGTTCTGTGCTGGGGACTCCACTGGAACCTTTAGCCTGTTAAACCCGACGGACCCGGTACCGGGGCCACTTCCGACTTCCGGTTACAAAGTCATTCTGTGTTCCAAATTCATTTACTCTCACTCAGTGACATAAATATTACATTTTAGAACTTTCCTTCATTCTCTGGAGTCTTGCCTTTGTTTTGGTACCAAGATAGCTCAAATAAACCCTATAGTTCCTGAGACGTATTCAATTCATTTTGGGTACGTCTTTTTCAAGCAAATTCCTATAAAATGGTCTAGGGTTCACAACAGGTTAAAGCAGGTGGTGGAGAGGAGGCAGCTCATCAAACTGCTGAACATCATGGAGAACAGCTCACATCCCCTCCACTCCCCGCTGGTCAAAGTGCGGCGCAGCTTTAGTCCTGGACTTCTTCAACAACAACATGTCATCATAATATGTCAAAAGAAACAAAAGGCTGGAAATGTATGTATTACTAACAAGTAAGAGCTGGTAGAACATCCATGTATCCATCTATCTTCATCTGCTAATCCGAGGTTGGGTCGTGCTACTTCTTCCAGTTCCTCCCATCCCAAGGCGTTCCCACGTCAGCTGAAAGACATAGTCCCTTCAGTGTGCCCTGGCTCTTCCCCAGGGGCTCCTTCCGGTGGGGCATGCCCGCAAACCCTCACCAGGGAGGCATCCAGGGAGGCACCCTAATTAGATCATAGAGCCACGTCATCTCGTTGCTCTTGCTGCGGAGGAGCAGCGCCTCTATTCTGAGCCCCTACCAGATGACTTTTCCGGCTGAAGACTATGGCCTCAGTTTTGGAGGTGCTGATTCTCATCCTAGCCGCTTCACATTTCCCTGTGAACCGATCCAGTGAAAGCTGTAGGTCGCAGCCTGATGAGGCCAAAATGCTAAATTATCAATGTTCTATTGTGGAAAAAAATGTGCAAATCATTGTATTCTGTTTTTGACTTTACACAATATCCCACTCTTGTGGGAATTTTGGTTCTACAGTAAGAACATAATACAGTAGTTCTGATCTAGCTGAATTTAGAATCCCTCTGCCCGCGTGCCAGTTTCTATTTATTTAACTGATTTATTTGCCTTTCAGGTTGCAGCTCCATCTGTCTCTTAATTTGTCTGTCAGGCAGGGGCTTGTGTGTGACTAACATGTACAGTTACAGATGCAAACAAAGCCAAAGTTTGATTGTTATCCGAATCGATTAAAATTAATTAAAGCAAAACAAGAAGATTAATAAGCAGCTATTATGTTTATTTTTTTGTTATAGTGAACAGTGTTCACGCTCAGTCTGTTGATGCCAGAAGAATAAAATTATTGCACTCATTAGACTCTGCTGTGAGTAGGCTAATTAAGAGAAATGCTTTCCTCCCCTTTCTCCTTAATACAGTCAAGATTCTTCATTTGTCACTTACATAGTTATACGGTGCACAACACATAGTCAAACTTAAAGTTAAAGAGTAAAAGTTAGAGCCTCCACGTTAACCTTTTTTAGGGGTGACACCTGCAGACTGACCAAGATGTATAAATATACATACATCACATGATTTATCCATCACTCTCAGTATCTCTGTGTCTTTTTTAAATTTAAGGTCCAGCGGCCTTGCCCTTAAGATTGAGAGAGAGGTTACCACACTGTCTATTGTACTGCAGGAAATGAGCAGCTGCTTCTCATTTAAAAGTCCTGTGTTCCATGCGAACTCTACCTCATTACAACACGCATTATTAACATGCACCTTCTGGCGAACTGTTGCTGTAGGGGCAATGTCCTACAGCGGGCCATAATTATGATAATGTTATGTTAGAACTGATGACTTTTGAAATAGCTAGAGCACAGAGACACTGAATCAAAAGAATTAATTCACCCATTTAAGCACTACAGTGATTCTAGTCTTAGACACCATCATATTCATTTTAGAATCTCAGTGTGAATCTACGGATCACCTATTTACTGTAAGAGACTATAATTATTTGGAGAATTTAAACCTGTGGCATTTTTAAAGGTTTTTTGTTCTGTACTGTATATCTGACTAATAGGTGTCAAAGGAAAGAGTGACGAAGTTGAGACAGACTGCGTCACACATTCTTTGTCTTTTCAACCCTTTGATAACGTCAAGCTTCACCAACGACCCAGACCACAACGCCCTGCTTCATGCTATTGTTTACCACCATACGAAGATATTTATTTATACAGGAATGTCAGAGAGAGAGAGAAAGACAGAGAGACAGTGAGGAGTGATGAACAACGAGACAAAGGAAAACATGAAACAGAGAGAAAGAAGAGATGACAGAAAAGAGGTAAAAATTATAATCTCCCGCCCCTCCCCTTTCCCTGTGAAGTGACAGGCACAATGATATATAACCCTGGCAGTGGAAAGTTAATTAGATAGGCTGGGTTACTTAGATATGAAGGACTGAGAGGCTGAGAGGGAGAGAACGTCGGTGGAGGATGACAGGAAGGCATAAGAAAAGAAAGTTAAACAAAAACAGAGAAGAAATAGAAATAAAAATGGAGGTTGGTGATGAGTAAAAAAAAAATCATCAAAGAAAGTAGAAGAGGGGAAAACAAAGGTGAGAGATACAATAGGACAGAGTAGAGAAGCCTGGTAATATGGAAGTGATAGATAAAAAGGGACATGGTATGGCGTTGGGTGGTAGTTTGAAAAAAAGAGTCAAAGGGCTTTGGTAAAATGATATTATGTCTTTATGCTCAGTGCAAAATTGAATTTATTCACTAAAAACAAATTATTAGCACCAGTCTGACGAGTGCATTTACTTTTAACATACACTGTAAACTTTTAGTATAATATTAAACATTACATTCACATTAAGTATATTAAAGAATACTTTAACTTGAGAAAGCTTAATATACATTGTGTAATATTTGTCACAATGTTTGTTTGGGGCTTTGTATGTTTGTCCACTGTATACTGTGCTTCATAATGTTTTATATTAAAAAATATACTTAAAGAGTCAAACTGACATCCTCCCTTATGACTAGTCATAAGCTGTGTACTTTGTAAAACTAAGGTACAGAATAATAAAACAAATAAAGACATTAACAAGAAGAAGTGAATAAAAAGGAAAGGAGGAAAGGAGAAGAAATAATTTGTTTTAGAAAAGGAGCATTAAACTTTTACAATTATTATAGAGATTTCTGCTGTGTGTGTGTGTGTTTATCAGATGAGGTTGTGTGCACACAGAAAACTGTTTGTGTTTCTGTGTGTGACTGACAATGACAGTAAGTGCAAAGAACGAGAGGAGGCCATTCTTCTGTTAATTGCTGAGTTAATGACACACTATGCTCCAGTGGACATGCAACATGACAGGCTGATGCGCGCACACACACAGAGACACACACATGCTTCAGTGCTCCCGCAATGTGGCAGGCTGCTATGCAAAGAGCTTGACAGTGAGATAGGAGGCTAACAATGATACACACACATACAAACACTCACACACAGCAGCAGCACTACCTGACAGGGACCCTCATCAAACCAGCTTTAATGAAGTCACTTCTCCCAAATAGAAAAAGGGGAGAAAGGGGAGGGTTGAGAGAAAAGGAGGACAAGGTCGCCTGGATTGATGACGCTCATTAGCCTAATAAGGTACTTTAATGAAGCAGGTCCAACACTAGAGAGTTCCACAGAGTCTACACACATGCACACACACACATTTCTGTTGTCCATTATATGCACATAAACACAGCTCTTTTTGTCAGGTTCTCCCAAAACAACAAGTAACCCACGCATAGCCAACACAAACATATGGACAGGCATGAACTGCATTCTCTGAGTTTCACACAAAACTCACCTCTCCTTCTGAGGATTGCAAGATGAGATCTTTCCTGCATGATGCTGTGAAGTCTCCTACTCCAGCATTGACCTCCACCCCTCTAGGCGCCTCCAGGGTCAGGGTCCGAGTTGGGGACTCTAGCCTAAAAAGCATAAACACACTTTAATCACTGCTGGTGGTGGTGGAAGTAGTCGAAGGGCGTGTATGTAACGATGAAGTTTGAACTCAATTCTAAGTCAAAATCGGGAGAAAAATGACGTTGTACTTGTAATTAAAAGCGATTATAACAAAAAGAAAATCACTAGCACTCACTAATTCAGTGCTGTCTTTACTAATGATATCTGGCCAATACAAAAAACTGTTTAAAACATCATGCTGAATGTTGAACCAACAACTCACAACTTAAGTGCTGTTTCATTGTGTTACATTGTAAGTAAATACTTTTTTTCAGTATTTCTGAATACTGTTGGATTTCTGAAAATTAAAGCTGAGAAATGTTTGCTTACAGGCAACCTTTACAATAATGCAACCACTAAAGATGATATACACCGTATGAAAATGCAACTCAAATGTTTCAATATGAAGTTTACAATACCACACCACTCAGTGTGTGTGCCCTTAGAGAAACAAAACAACGCCACAGTAACGCTACAATAAAATATGCAATGCAGTGTAAACATATTTTGATCCTAGAACAAACAGTTGGTACAAATGTGGTTTCTGATAGTACATCTTGTACCACTGAGCCTTTCAAGTGAGTGTTTTTTTTTTTTTTTCCATTTATATACAGTATGTTTCACTGGTACACTTTATGTATGTGTGCCTGTAAAATAAACATTCAAAAACCCTGATGGTAACAGCAGACTGAGTTTGCAGTTGCACAGTGTGCTTTGTTTGTATTGTAATAAGTCCTTTAGAACTTGCAAAATGGAAAAAAAAACAAACTCAAATGTCAAGTTTTGCACAGAGCAGTTGCTAGAAAAGCGCTTTCAGCCTCATTGCTGTTAAAAGTTTCAGTAGCTACATTTACAGAGCTTAGGATTTACTTCCTAATCATTTGCGGTGCAGTGACTCTTTGGTTTGTCTTTGATAAAAATCTACGTGGATGTGTATGACTTTGTACTGCACTGCTTGAAAGTGCTCTGGTTATGGGTGGTGTCACTCCCCTTGGAGCAATAATGGTTCTATGTAACTCCAAGTTTAAAACAATATTAGATGATTAAACTGTTTGGTGGTGTTAGATAAGCACAGTGCTGTGCTCAAAGGCATGTTGGCAAGTGAAATGCAATAAAGAGCACTTTCAGCAAAACAGACAGAATTGCAGTTAATAAATATGGGATATAAAAACGTAAGCATCAGATTAAAATACAAAAGACAGAGATCAAATAAGAAAATATTGCTTTACTCCAACTGCACTTTTCCATACCAGGTTTGCTCAAAGGCAACGTTGGTTGGTGTCCTATTCCCTATTGTGAGGTTGAAGGAATTAAACATTCAAGCCAAGGGGCAGATTTGCTGAGCACATGTTGCACCTCCAGTTTGTGGCCAAAAGAGCAGACATAAACAAGCATCTGTGCCTTTAATCACAGGCACTTTGACTGAGGGCGATCTTCTTTTAATGTCCTTCGCTTAACAACAATCGTCTAGATGGAGAAAATGTCTACCCTCCACACAGAGGAATGGTTGTACATCTCAGGGTTTCAATCTGAAGGACTACACATTAGTAGACAGAGAAAAGCTCCCATGGTAGTGGTTTTCCATGTTTGGGTGCACCCAAGTAATGAACGTGCAGTTTGGAAGATATTTCCGTTTGAACATTGCTCCTTTTCAGGGTGTTTACACTTTATTGGTTTGTTATTTTCTTCCTCTTCAGAGATGGTTCACCTTGTGCCTCAACATACGTTTTTCAAGAAAAAAAACACACACACACACAACAACCAATTGAACAACTGAATTATATCAGTTTCAAAAGCAGATTAATTCTATCTGAAAGTTTTCTTTCATTAGGGGGAAATTGACTTGAGTAGAACAGATCACTAACGTCAAGATGATGTTACCTGATTTAGGAAAATGTTTAAAGCAGCCTCATTTGTATCAGAATTAAGTCATCTCACCTCACTAATGTGCAGTTTCATGATTCCAAATGAGACTAAGTGACTTACAATGTGCTTTGTACTTTGGGGTAATGGAACATTTAATTATGAGAAATGCTTAATTTGTTGTTTAGTTTCAATAGCTTATTCTAGGACGCAAAAAGTTGGATCTCATTAGCCCTTTTTAGGGATGGTGAAGTGCCAAATGAAGAAATGTCCATCATGATGGACATCACGATGTACCGTATAACAAATTCTTTAAAGTATGTCCTTCAGAACAGTAATGGTGAATATACCAAGTGTTGATGGGCTTTTGTTAGTTTTGCATATACAAAACATGATTTGGAGTTAATCAAAGTTGATGTGCATTAAGATGGCCATACCTTATTATGCTACAGTTCTTTATTTCCTGCAGCAACTAGAGTGTGCTGAGAAGTTAGGGGTGAAACAAAGAGACTCTAGATGTGGAGCTTGAGATTGCTAAGACCTACAGTTCAGCAGTGGGAGAGATGAGTTTTGCTGTTTGTCCTTCGACACAGCATTATATATGTATATGCCGAAGAGTCTAAAAAAACATCATATCTGTACACTCTTTGTAGCAGCCTAATATCATTTGCACACGATTTAATCATGGTCATGGATGGTTGCACATAACTCTGACTTCAAAATTATGTGCAGTCCAAAACAGAGACTGTAGACTATAAATCAATGTCTATCTTGCAGCCTTAAGATGCTGCAGAGACTTAATGAGCTAAGAAATGGAGTTTTCATAAAGTTTAAAACAGCTTTAGGACAAGGGATTACATAAGAATCAATCAAATTACATTGTCAAATTACCATTAATGATTAAATGCTTGTGCAGTAAAAAAAATAGCTGGTTATGAAGTCTTTCAATAAAATAGTTGTCTCAGTGCATTTGATGTTAACTCTTCGCAAGAACTGTTTATTCTGCTCTTTCTACCTGCATTGGGTGCTGTACTCGGCATGAAAGACATACTTGATGACTACCCTATTGCGTCATAGTTATCCCAACTAAAACTCTTTTCACTCTCTTATAAAAAATCTGTCAGCTGGTGCATTCCATTAAATACACCCCCCCCCCACCTCATATAGAGACAGGAGAGACAGTAAGAAACAATATGCTGTTTCAGGCATATAGTTGTTATTTCAGTGTGCTAGAAACATAATTCATGAACATTTACTGTGCGTAAAGGACATGTATCACACACAATGCACATTCATTTCCACCCACATATTAAGTGACACATCGACTATAGTCCGTATTTACGAGTTAACATTAGTAATATAATTAACATAAGTGATGCTGCAATTTACGTAGACAGGGTTTTACCAGTGTATTAGACCAATAAATGATTAATTGTGCATAGCACATCGATATCAGAGAAAATCTACAGACAGCACTGACATGCATGTGTACACTCGAGTACTAACAATGTTATTATTAACAAATAATAATAATTATGAATACTGATCCCCTTGGGACAATTGTTGTCTGCAGTACCACAGGGAATCAGTGTCTTGTCCAAGGACACCTCGACATGTAACCTGGTGGGACTGGGAATCGAACTCACTCACCCTTGGGTTTGAAGACAACTGCTCTACCTACTGAGCTTTCAGGTCGCCCATAACATCACATTCCTGCCATTTGTTGTGGAGGCGTGACCCTCTTGTAAGGGTCAAGAACGGGTTGGGGAATAGGTGTACAGGTGCTATCAAATGAATGTTTTCAAGGGACTATAGAGCAGAATGTGAAGAATTAATCAGTTTCTCAGGATAACAGATTATCAAGCCCTTCAGAAGTCTAGCCATTGCATCTATCAGTATGTTTAAGTTTGTTGTTTGTCAGTGGTATTTATTCTGTGTTTGAAGGTAAAGGTATTGGCACTGTAGTGGAGTCATGAGGTGGATTAAAGGTGAGAGAATGTTTGCTGTTGTGCAGTGCTGAGCATCCAAGTGATATAATAAGTGTTGGAAGCAGACACTTCACATCGGACCTGACTTAGTGATCCATGAAAACAGAGTGTGTGCTGCAGACAGTCACAGGTTGAGAAAAAGGGAAACAAAGAGAGAGATAGGTAAACACCTAGACACACAGAGGGATACAGTAGACATAAGATTAAAGGAAAGCTCGAGTGGACAAATGCAGACAGACCTATGCTATAGGTTTGTATGTGCAATGGAAAGAGAACATGAGGGAGAGAAAGAGAGAGAGCTTGCTAGCCTAGTCAACAGCAGTGATGTGAGGATCTTCAGCTGCTTTGACAGCTGAGGCAATTATAGTGACGCTGCTGCAGGGTGAAACTAGCTCTAATGGGCAGACACACATGTACATGCTGACGATCTATCACTCTCTGTCTCTTGCCCCACTCTCTCCATGTCAACATCGAACTCCCTGTTTGCTTCCCCCTCCGATTTAGCTTACCTGTCTGTTTCGTTATTATTACCTACCTTATTTTTTATTCAATCTCTAACGATTCAATCTCTAATGATCTAATGATGAAACGACAACATGTCTACTCATTTGTATGGTAGAAACTCCTACCTATAAGATATAAACATAATAAAATGTATTAGGCATTAACCTTTTGGGGAAATGTGTATTGTCCTGTGTTCATTTCTTAAACCAATCATTTAATTTGGTCACTGTCAGTTGCTGGCAACAGAAATACCCAGAGAAGTGATGCATTATTGTGAGTATGGTCAGGATAGATGGGTTTTATAAGAACATAACAACATATATTGAGTAACAGTTGTAAATTGGGTTTGAGGTTTCATACAAGTTTGAACTTTGATTAATTTTGAATAATTTATGTAATAGAGGAGTCTGGAGGTTAGTGTTAATGCTTTCTGTCTTTGAGCAATGATGTCTTAAAAGGGTTTATTTTGCCTAGTTAAAGAAGTGTCACGGTAATATATGGTAAGAAATAGATATAAATCAATCTCTGTGTGAGTATTATCATGGATAAAATGACTGCCCAGTTTCTAGCCAAAGTTGTGGTGAAATTGGTTTTCTCCTCCACTTGATCCAAAGTACAACATATCAGCTGTTGATATATGGAGCATAGAGGGTACCACAAGTTTGTATCCAAGCTTTGTCTACATTGAGATTGGCTTGAGATAATTTTCATGTTGGAAAATCCCATGATGCAGAAGATCCGCATTACTGAGATGCCACATCGATCCATCTGTCGACCTCGCGCTCCATTCGTCCCTCACTCGTGAACAAGAGATACTTAAACTCCTCCACTTGAGGCAGCACTCTGTCCCCAACCCAGAAAGAACAATCAACCCTTTTCCGGCTGAGAACCATGGTCTCGGATTTAGAGGTGCTGACTCTCATCCCCCTCACACCCCACAGGATCCCTCGAGGGACACGGTCAAATGCCTTCTCCAAATCCACAAAGCACATGTGAATCAGTTGGGCAAACTCCCATGCCCCCTCCAGGATCCTGGCCAGGGTGTAGAGCTAGTTCAGTGTCCCATGGCCGTGACGGAATCCGCATTGTTCCTCTTCGATCCGAGATTCGACTATCGATCGAACTCTCTTCTCCAGCACCCCTGCATAGACCTTACCGGGGAGGCTGAGGAGTGTGATCCCCCTGTAGTTGGAGCACATTCTCCGGTCCCCCTTCTTAAAACATATTTCTTAATTTTACTTAATACCTGAATTAGAATGTAAGCCCTAAATCCATTTCAACAAGAGACATTTACGAACTGATACGTACTGGTATTTAGTGTATTGTTCAACTATGAGTTTCCGATCAAATTGCCACCTGGTGATATTACACATTTTGGAAGTATGCAGACAAGCATTATGGAAAAAGTTGAAACAACTGTGTACATTGAAGGCTAGACTGTAATGCTTGTCAAAGACTGGTACAGGACAGGTGGGGAGCACCAGTCCATTGAATAAGTGAGGCAGACATACCAGAAACATGTCATGCCTTGGAAAGTTCCAAATCGAGAGGCAGTCTCATTCAAGAACATCCAGCAGCTCGATGAAGATTTTCCAGTGCTCCAGAGGACAACATGGTGAAATTCAAAGCAAGGACATCGTGACAATACTCAGATGAAGTCAGGTTTGAAGGTGAGCTCGATTGCCCTGAGAGCCAAATCACAGCCTGCTGTGGGACCAAAAAAGGCGTCTGCAGAGGATCTTAAATCCCAATGCGAAGCGACTTCACACCTGCAAATCCACTCTGACGCAATGAGAACGAAGAGATTTCCAGACTGAGTGAAAACAATTCTGCTTTATTGAAAGAAGAACTGCTCAAAAATCAAACAGCAAGGGCAGAACAGGAGTTGACAGTTCCTGCGGAGGATCCAACGTCTCAATGGGAAGAGGAAAAGTCCCACCTTGTAAATGAGCACCTGACTGCAATCTCTAACATTAAGGCAGCGTGGATCCAACAACAGGAGAAAGAAAGGTCTCTGTGGGAGGAAGAGAAATCCTGCCTCACAGCTGAGCACCAGCAGGAAATCTCCAGACTGAAGGCAATGTGGGACCAAGACCTGCAGAAAGAAAGGTCTCAGTGGGAAGGAGAGAAATCAGGTCTCATAGCTGAACATCAGGAGGAAAAACTGAACTGGCAGGTGGAAAGATCCTTCCTCCATAAGACTTTTATGAACTTTGAGATGTGGTTCAACGAGCTGAAGCAGAAAGAAAAATCAACATCTGCAGACAAACTGCTTCATGTAGAAACTCCAATGAAGGAGACTGACAAGAAAACCAAGAAGAAGAAATCCATCAAGAAACGGTTCCTCCGGCTCTTTAAGTAAACTGAAGAGTCGGCAGCCCTCTGCAACATCTGACCTACTGTTACACTCCTTCAACGTCTGCACAGACCATCATTTCCCACAGGGTTCTTTGTCTTTTTGTCCAGTTGAAATTGTTCATTCATTAATAAAAAATACATCATTTTAACACATTAATTAATGTGTCTGTGATTAGATTTCAGTCAGTGGAATCCAAACATGATTTATACTTTTTGTTCTTCTCATGTGACCATATCTTACAAGCTGAACTACAAAAACTGACATTCGAAGAGCAAAATGTCACCTCACATTTGTAGATATGAAACATGTTTTTTTGGCTAATCTTAAAAGCACTTAACCAGTATAATATTTATTCTTCTCACGACAACATCTATATCTGTTCACTCCTGCAGCTTTGTCTTAGTTTAACAGGTGACAGTATATTAAATAAATCCTCTTAATTTGTTACAATTCTAAACAAGTTGTCATTGAAGATACACAGTTAAGCTGATGATTTATATTCAGTTACGACACCAAACGTGGAGCAGCAGGAAACACCTATTTACTGATAGAAACCTCTCCTGTTTAATGAACCTTTACACTACAAGTTTGTAGAAACCAAAGATGATTTTACAGTAAATGTGTCTCTCCTAGTTGTGCTTTGTCCTTCTCACTTTCTCTAATTCTAATTTGCAAACGTCTGCTCCTATGAGAGATTCTACTCAGTTAATAGTTGAGTTTTGTGTTCAATCTGAAGGAGTCACAACATTTGCATTGGTGAAAATTTGAAATTGTTATTGTTTGATGTGTTCTTTGGAAACAATTTTCCAAAATAATACCTACCCTCAAAGCACATCTGTGCCTAAATACAATATAAGAAAAATAAAATAAAAAATTGTGTTAAACCGCCTGGAGAAATTGTTGTTGGACAGCTGCCAGACAGTACTTGTCTGTGGGGTTTCAGTGTCTTGTCCAAGGATACCTCAACACGTAGCCAGGAGGAACCATGTATGGAACCACTCACTCTGGGTTTTGTAGACAACTACTGTACAGACTGAAATACTACTGCATCAAAGAGTTACTAGCATCAATGGTGACTCGTTAGTAGTTACTATTAGCAAAAATACTATTTCTGTATTATAAGCTCACGTTCACAGTCTAAAACCTACAGATTCCTCAAAACACTCAATACCACATCTACTTTTGCACACACAGGCAGCCTCTTAAACTTTCTGAGCAGGACCCTGCATGGTTGTGCTTTTCTATGATGCAGATAGCAGGAGTCTGCACAAAGCTGTTATCTTTGCAATTCATTATTAGAGAAAATGGTCTCCCCTCCCTCACTGCTTCCAAATCCTCCTCTATTTCTCTCTCTTTCCTTCTCCCTCTCTCTCAAGCCAACAACCTCCTTGTTCTCATAGATCTATTTTGACCTTCAGTTGCGACAAGACCATTTTACACAGTGTCCACATTTGTCCAGCCTGACAAGATAAACAGGGCAGAAATACATCAACACCAAATCTTATCTTAATTCATTTAGAAAATCTAATAAAAGAGAGATACAAATTACAGAGATAATTCAATCTCACATTAAAAATAATTCTCAGCAGTAATTTTGATTGTCATCGAAAAAGCATGTTACAAAAAATGCTAAGAGTGTCCCAAAAAGACATCAACATGTGACAGTAAGTCAATGCACAAGGACCCTGAAACAGGAACAGCAAATTGGTATTTAGCCATCAGTAGTTTATTATTCACACCTGTGCTTTTCCCACTTTCTACTAGCTCATGGTCCATTTGAGTTTTTTCCTGTATCCATAAGTGGGTGAGTACACAATATACCCAGCCACATTTTAAAGCACTTTGCGAAGTGGAAGAGCCTGCTTCTTGGAATTTCTGGTAAGCTCAAAATCAAATTAATGCATCTAGTTCAGTTTAGAGAGGAAAAGCTGTTTTATGATTCCATATATGTACATTTTAATTATTTCTTACAGCTGTTTGTTTACTGTCAATGTCTAAGTAACAAGTTAAGCATGCAAAGAATATATACAAGTATTACCCTGCGCAAATACCTGAATCCCTATTATTGACCACCTAACAAATCGATTGCTTGCCACTTGACACTGCTATGGGTGCATAAGACTTAAGCGCTCTATTTGTACACTAAGGTCAGGAATCCCAAATCCTACAAGTTTGGTCTTCTGGCTCTGGTAAGAGTTTGTATTATTTCAAAAGAATTACTTTCATTTGTTGTGTTTTTGAAAGCAGTGTTTGTGCAGAAATCTTGGATTTCTGGTGTGATTTATACTTTCCGGAAGACTTGGCTGACATTCATTCTGCCCTTTTCCTCTTCAGGACCATTGAAGGCACACCACCTTATCGCCACTTGCCATTTGGGATGCAAACCTTTAACCTTTTCATGTTAAATGCTTCGTCATCTGCTTCAGTGCCCCTGCCACCACCATCCAAGAAGTATCCAAGAAGTTCTGCTGATGCATTGAAACAAGACTGAAGATAAAAAAAATTCAATATTTGACTTTTAGAAAATTATATTGAGACAGAATGCAAAAATATGGCATTTATGAAGCCTACTGACTTTTGTCATGAGTTTTTAGTTGAGGGAGGTTGCGGTGTGTTTAAATCACCCAAATAATTCTGCAGCTAGAAAAAAACAGAGTGAAAAGAAAAGCTTTTGGCTGTTTAAAAAGTCCCTACTGAGTTACTGAGGTGGGACAGGAACGATCAAGGTACATTCAAGGTCTGTCTTTGTAGAAAAAAATATGCATGCAGCAGAGAGCGAAAGAGACACAAGTTTGTGCGAGTGTATATGAAAGTTTTATGACCAGCAAAGACTTGAGCACTGATTTCACTAAATTACTTCTAATAGTGTGTATCTCACCAACAGTTGTCAACATAAGTGTTTACACGTGACATTCAATGTTTTGTACATCAGTCTGCTTTTACACACTACCTGACAAATCTGTTAGTTACTCCAAAATGACTTTCAGAAGCTCTTGCTGTCCTAGCTGTGATATGTAGCTGGGGAAATGGCTAATGGCAGTGTGCAAGGGGAAAAAATGTGAAGCAATTTCATGCCTTTGTGCCTCAGTTTGGTTGCCAAGCTGATAATTTAATCAGTAGTGAAAGACTAGCTTTACCCCTCCACAACAACAGCCATTCCACCTATTGTTCATGACTTGTTTTTGTCAAAAAAGAGGCAGAGTTGAAGAGAGAAATTTACATAGAAATAAGAAACTTTGGAAAAGAAAGTGGTGGGTATGAATTGGATGAATGGGCATAAAATGGTATATTAATGATGAAGTCCAGTGGTGAATACATGGTATATTGCCATCTGACCAGAACATTTAGTCACAATACAATCAGTTGTGTGGGTGTGTTCATTCACACACAACAGTATCCCTCCCATATATAAACTGCAGAAATTATTATATAATACATCGTTAGAAATCGTGACAATGTGAACAGTGTCAGTATGTAACACTAACACTAATATAAAATTATATAAAAAACAATAAGTCAGTAAGACTCAAAGTCCTCCATATACTGCAACGCTGTCTGTAAAATGTCCACCCAATAGTACACTTGTTTTCTCGGTTTGTCACATAAAATGGAAGTAATAGAATATGTAAAATTGTAAAAAAAACACAGTATTTTTTGTTCTGAAATAGTGTGTGTCCAGAGAGCTGGAACTACAGCCATTGCCTGTTTTGTTGACGATTTTTGAAGAATATTTCACAAGCTGTAAAAAGCTTGTGAATTTAGAGAAGTTAATCAGCAATTCAATTTTAGTATTTAAAAATAAAAGTAAAAAAAAAATAAAAATAAAAAAGTTTTCAAAAATCTAGCATGGTTACATTAACACAGTAACTCAATTACACAACATGCTGTTGAAGGGTTAGCTTTTAAAGCTGCAGCTTTAAGCAATAATAGAAATCTCAGTGGGAGTTTGAATTAAGTTTTTTATACAGAGGAAAAAAAAGAGTGTCCAAAAATAAAAGCTATGTGCATAAGTTTGGGCACCACAACAAACTCAATATTAATAGATCCTCCTTTTGCAGAGATGACAACCTCTAGACGCTTCTTATAGCTTCCAATGAGAGTCTGGATTGCAGTTGAAGGTGTTTTGGACCAAATATCTCTAGTTCATTCAGGTTTGATGGCTTCCGAGCATGGACAGCTCTCTCTAACTCACACCACAGGTTTTCAATGATATTCAGGTCTGGGGACTGAGATGGCCAGTCCACAACGTTGTACTTGTTCCTCTGCATGAATGCCTTTCAACAAGACAGGTCGTTGTCTTGTTGAAAGATCCAGCAGCTTCAGCTTTGTCACTGAATCCTGGACATTGGTCTCCAGAATCAGCTGATATTAAGTGGAATCCATGCGATTTTTCTTGGTCTGACACTTCGAGCTTTTGCCTGTGGTCCTCCATTTCCTCAATATGTTCCTAACTGTGGAAACAGACAGCCGAAATTTCGGAGACAGCTTTCTGCATCCTCCCCTAAACCATGACGGTGAACAGTTTTTGTTTTCAAGTCATTTGAGAGTTGTGTTGAGACCCCATGTTGCTACTCTAGAGAGAATATTCAAAGAGGAGGGAAATTTACAACTGCCCCCCCTTAAATACTTTATCTCATATTTGGATTCACCTGTGTATGAAGGTCAGGGGTCACTGAGCTCACCAGCCAATATGAGTTTCAATAATTAGTTCTAAAGGTTTTAGATCAATAAAATGACAATGGCGCCCAAACTTATGCACCTGCCTAAATTTGTTTAAACAATTATTGCACACTTTCTGTTAATCCCATAAACTTTGTTTCACTTGTCAAATATCACTGTGTGTGTCTCTTATATGATATATTTTTATCATAACAAGCAACGATTTATACAGGAAAATCATGAACATTGCTTTGAGTAGATCAAGAAGAAGCACATTAAGGTCATGGAGTGGCCTAGTCAGTCTCCGGACCATAATACAATATAAACCTATGGAGGAAGCTGATGTTCAAAGTTGCAAAGAGACAACCTCGAAACCTAAGTGGTTTAGAGATGATCTGCCAAAGGGGAGTGGACCAAAATTCCTCTTAAAAAGTGTGCAAACTTGGTCATCAATGACAAGAAACGTTTGACCTCTGTGCTTGCTTTTTTTGTTTGAGGGCTCAAATACTTATTTTAATCAATGAAATGCAAATCAGTTATTATTATATTAAGTAATTTTTTTCTTGTCCATTTGATCGGTCACTGTTAAAATAAAGCTACCATTAAAATGATACTTTTCTGAAACTTCATTTCTTACAAACTTACAAAATCAGCGAAGCGTCAAATAAGTGTTTCCACTTTATACATTGGAAAATTAGATGAATGTCACTCTTTTCTTTGAAAATTTGCTAAAAAAGGCACATAACCACACACCATCTCCATTAGAAGAAGGCGAGGATACGACCAGGTGCCTTCCTCACAGGTCTGCACAGACTGTGTTCTTTTTCAGTTTTTTTTATTTATCAATTTGTTTCAGGTACCAGAGGGAAGACACGCGCTGGCATCCGAAACAGGCTGAGACAGCAAGCACACCATGCACCCCTGCCTAGTATCCTGCTGGCAAATATACAGTCACTGGAGAACAAGCTGGATGATCTAAGGGCATGCTCTTATATCAGCACTCTAATAGTAAGCTACACTCCTGCACACTCAGATCTGTGAATGAGAGGAGACTGAAAATTCCCTCTTCACAGGGTCTCTGATCCCAATCAAGTCCATTTTCCTTTGTTGCCCCTGGCAGGTGGAATGACTTTCCCTGTTACATTCGCATTGCTCAGACAATTGCCACCTTTAAAAACATTTGAAAACTCACTGAAAAGTATTTCAAATAAATCTTACACACACACACACACACACACACAAATAAATGTCTAGCAGACTTGCTGACAGCCATGATCTTCTTAAAGTAAAATAAACTTAGCCCTGCAGAAGACATATTCACATGTAACTGCATAAAAAGGAAGTCTACAAAATAAAATTTGCTAATTTGCACTGCTGTTTACACTGATTGCCTCTGCTTGTACATTCAGTAGAAACTGCCCAACAGTACACTGATTATAAAGGATAGTTCATAATCCCCCCCTAGTGGATATAAATAAAAGAAAACACAGAAATAGCTGGATTTGGAAAACTGTATTAAAGGAGAGACCAAGTCAAACACAAGACAATAAACTGAGTTCGGAAAGTATAACAAGACACTAATACAATCTTAAAATCAACTCAAGTGTTTATCTTTCTTTGTCTCATTTCCTGCCCCTCCACAGTCACCCTGGCAGTGGTTCTCTCATTCCTCCTCCCTGTCCTTCGTCAGTGGATTCTGGTAGTTATTGTTTTTTTTCTCTCAGCTGAAATGTACGAACAGGAAGTTCCTGCAACACATCCCGACCTACTCACTCTAAAGTTTTCACTCTATTTTTTAGTCTAGGTCTCTCCATTTAATTCTTTATAGTCTGTAATCACTACAGAATTATGACCTTAGCTCGACATTAACTTGAGATGTTTTAATTAAAAAAAAAAAAAAAAACTTGTCAAAAGTTTTATTAAGAAAAGACCAAACTGATAATCTCATAATATTATCAAAGGTTCTTGTTTTAACTTTTGGAGTGTCAAAACTGTATAATGTAATTGATTATAATTACACACGGTGATCAGATCTAGATTTTTTAACCTTTGTACCTGAACAATCGTATTGCACTGCATTAGTTGTTATTATAGCAAGTCGTGCAAAATATTTCAGTTTTTCTAAACGTATGGCTTCTAGCAAAATGTAAATGTTCTGTTTTATTCCAAGCTTTGGTGTCTTCTTTAAATAAAAACCTTAACACTGGTCTTTGTTTCTCATTTTATTTACACCCATAGCAGAGTCAGATATTCCCATAATGATGTGCAACACAATGCAGCTGTGTGTTGCTGTGTTTGGATTAGGAGCATGCACATGAGGTGTCTGAATGTCTGATTGTGTCTCCCTGTGTATTATGTGTGTGTGTGTGTGTGTGTGTGTGAGTTTTGTGCTTTATGTTATTTATCTGCTGTGATTTCACTGTCTAGCCAAAACAGCCTCTAGCAATTTGTAATAGTCTTTATTCACAGTGGAACATTTGGCTCTGTCGCAAAATCTGATATTAACAGCCGTCTATCTGCAACCCACACGCAATAAAACACAACAGCTGAGCTCACATACATACACAGAGAGTGACAGACACACTTAAATTCACACGAGAACAGATGCGTGGCAATATGTTGAGAGTGTTGAATATTTACTGGGTATTGTTTTTTTCACATATTTCCCCTCAAGATGTGTACAACAGCATTCGATGACAAACAGCCAGTGATAAACAATAACTAACAAAGATAAACAGCAATCAACAGAAGCAAACAATGACAGACCAACAGTCTGTGCAGCTCACTGAGGGGGGGGGGGGGATGGTGCCAAAGCTCTGTGAACCAATTCAAAAACCAAATTCCATTAATAGGCAGCAATGACTTGTGGGACCAGTTTGTTATATGTTACAGGCACCATCAATCCCATGTTAAAAGCAGTGGCTTTATATTACCCCAGCTCATTGGCTAGGAAATAATTTAGGAAATTAATGTGAGATCACAGGAAAAGTACACCTTTAGATACATATTTGCCTATAGAACCAACAGGGAGTGCTGGGTGGTGCCATAAATCTCCTTAAATTCATCTATAAGGACCTGAAAAGGAAGTGGAGATGACGCCAGAGGACACTAATTTTGACATTTTAACCCACAGGACTTATAGACAGTGAACCAACACTTCTCAGACCTCACCACAGGACTGTGTTCTCTCCTTTATAATACATCTTAAACAGTGATAGTCCACCTCCTGGACAATGACATCCTGTGGTTGATGAGTTTTTAGATGTAATGTATCAGGTTCTGTCAGCATCGCAAGAGGTGGCCAGGTAGTAGAAACGGGAGTCTTTTAAATACTGTCAGTTGTACAAAATATAAATGTGTTGTTGCAAGAAGAGTCAACAATGGATTTTAAAGTGCAGACTGGACAAGTTTCAAGTTGATAGAGCCCTGATGACATTGTTCTACAGAGGTTTCATTCAAAGTGTCCTTTCTGTTGTTCAGACTCCCTCACAGTAAAACAAAAAAATGGTGGTTAAATTTGGTTAAACTTCAGCAGCCTGCCTGGCCTATAGTCTGTCAGCTAGTGAACAAAGTCCAGTCTTTCCTGTCTCACCTCTCCCATCTGTACTCTATAATATTTAATACTCCTGAAGGCTCATGTTTGATGTTGTTTATCTGGTATTACAGAGCTCTGCTTATTAAGTACATTAACCAAGCTTTAGTTGATTAAGGAATATTCTGCTATTGTTGCATTAATCACTTGTAAGTCAGTCAATAGCTTTAGTTATTGATTTGTTTTTAATGTGAATAATTGTTTGTACTTTATAGTCAGAGCACCCACGCAACCAAACAACTCAGCTTCTCCAGGGGTTACATTAAACACAGGTAAGTGTTGTTGGTCAGCAGTTGACAAGGAACAGAATAGGAAAAAAGGATATGGGGAACAACATCTGACTTGGCAATAATGCTCCTCTCAATATAGAGGACGTTCAATAATGTAAGTTTCCAACCTGTAGAAATGATGTGTAAGTGTATGGCTAAATTATTTACAAATTTTTTTACATCCCTCTAATCCGAAGTTCAAATTGTTCATCCAATGTATTTTTTGCCATTTGAAGATCTGTTCTGTTCACAAACTGAAACAAAAATCTGAAACTATAGGTTATATGGTGTGTTGTTTCTTTCTACAATTAGTTTTGTTCCTGTCATGTTTTGAACTACCTTCATGTTTTTTTTGTTGTTGATGCCAAATATGTAGCCCATATGCATCAAGATTCGACCTGTTGAGCGTTCAGAGATGCTCTTCTGCATACCGTGGTCGTAACGAGTGGTTATTTAAGTTACTGCCGTTCTATCAGCTCAAACCACTCTGGCCATTTTCCTCTGAAAGACCTCTTTTCTGTCAGGGACGCCCTTGTGGCGTGTAGGATCGACCCAGATGCAGAGGATTAGCAAGAGGGCGGAAACGCACACGCG